>VDFB02000015.1:104901841-105421516 GCA_007258455.2 Sequoia sempervirens | reverse complement strand
ACGACCATATAATGCGTAACTTTTTTTGTATATATTGAAAAAAAAATTAAAAATCTTGGATCAAGAACTTCAATATTTGATGCACTCATATTTTTCAATTTTTTTTTGTGTTAATCTACTCTTTTTCCACATGTGCAAAACAAGGACCTTCATTTTTTATGAAAAACCTATGTTTAATAAAACTATAAAAAAAAAACATAATAAAACCAAAACATATTAAAATTATATTCGTTGGATAGCTCGTTCTGAGGTCTACTTGATTCCAGTTGGGTTTGTGAAAACTCCTTCATTTTCATCCTCAACCCGAGCTTCAAAGTGTAAAATTTTAGGTTTTTTTTGTGTTTTAGGGGGAGAATGAGGAATAACGGGGGTTCGTTCGAGCTAGGGTTCATTCGAACCCCCTTCAATATGCATTTTTCTTTTATTTTTTGGGTGGAAAATGTGGGCCCATTAATTAATCCCTCTCCCACTCTCTCACTCTCTCCCACTCTCCCACTCTCCAACTCAATCCCTTCCTCTCTCCCACTCTCTCACACTCTCTCACACCCTTTTCCTCCATCTCTCCCACTCTCTCCCACTTTCCCACTCTCTCCCACTCTCTCCCACCCTTTCCCACTCTCTCTAACTCTCTCCGTCCCTCTCCCACTCTCTTCCACCCTCTCCCACTCTCTCCCACCTCACCTTCTCCCCCACTCCCTCCTTCTCCCACCCTCTCTCTCTCCCCACTCTCTCCCACTCTCTCTCCCACTCTCTCCCACCCTCTCTCCCACTATCTCCCACTCTCTCCCACCTCTCCCACCCCTCTCCCCCACCCCTCTCCCCACCCTCTCCTCCCACCCTCCCTTCCACCTCTTTCCACTCTCTCCCACCTCTCCCACTACCTCCCCCTCCCTCCCACTCTCTTGCACCCTCTCCCCACCCCTCTCCTCTCCCACTCTCTCCCACCCTCCCCACCTCTCTCCCACCTCTCCCTCCCTCCACCTCTCCCACTCTCTCTCCCACCATTTCCCCACCCTCTCCCACCTCTCCCCACCCCTCTCTCCCACCCTCTCCCACTCTCTCCCACTCTCTCCCACCCTCTCCCACCTCTCCTCCCTCTCTCCCACCCCCCTCCACCCCCTCAAGTCTCTCCCCCACCCCCTCCCTTCACCCCCTCCCTCAGGGTGTTCCTCTCACTCACTCACTCCATCTATCTCTCTCCCCCTATACCCTTTAACCCTAAACCCTAAAACATTATAACCCTCTACCCTAAACCCTATACCCTAAACCCTAACCCTAAAACCCCTAAATTCCCTTAACCCTTAACCCTAAACCCTTAAACCCTCTACACTATACCCTAAAACCTTAACCCTTAACCCTAAACCCTTAAACCCTCTACCTTATACCCTAAACCCTTAAACCTTAACCCTAAACCCTTAACCCTTAAACCCTCTACCCTCTACCATTAACCCTTAGGTCTATGTGTGCACAAATCGAATATCCGATTCAAATAAGATGTCTGATTTGTATAACTAAAATCATACTATTACAAAACATTTTAAAATGTTTTTCAAATCAGATATTGGATTTGTGAGCCATAGAAAAACCCCATGTGGGTCATTTTGTGCTTTCCAATGGACCCTACATTCTATTTGCAGGTGACAAATGCACGGTCTCAGACAGGAAGAGACAAAGATCAACTTTTTGGAGCATCTTCTACTCAAATTTGTTATAAGCAATTATTTTTTAGCATCTTTTATGAGGTATAATGGGGAGCAACAGTTGTCGGAAGAAAAAATATAAGAGAAAGCTTACAAAAGAACAAATTGAAGCATATAGACAAAGAGATAGAGAAGGTCATAGGAAGAGAAGACAAGGTATGTTCAATATTGGTGAACCTGAGCCCTATGGTCTTTCAAGTGAAGAGGAAATTGAATATGTTCAAGGTGAAAATGTTGAACATGATATTGAAATTGGGAATGAAAATGTTGGAATTGAAGATGTTGAACATGATATTCAAATTGGGAATGAAAGTATTGAAATTGATAATGAAAATGTTCAAGGTGAAAATGTTGGAATTGAAGATGTTGAACATGATATTGAAATTAGGAATGAAATTATTCAAATTGATATCGAAAATGTTCAAGGTGAAAATGTTGGAATTTAAGATGTTGAACATAATATTCAACTAAGTGTAAATTATGTTTCACCAGATTACATGAGAAATGAAGAACCTTGTGTGGAAGAAAGACATATTCAAATTCAAGACCTTCAAGAACCCCTAAATGGTTACTTGAAATTGATGAGAACATTATAAACAACTTTGAAGGAAAGAGGTCAACACGAACTGTTCAGTTGTGGTCTAGAAGATTTTTCAACCAATATTTTAGTGATAATACATTGACCGAGAAATGCCAACTTCTTGTACAATTTCTAAAGATGCAAAAGATGAGACCTTTGCTAGCCAAATTGAAGATTCGTGTGAACAAGAAGACCAAAAAAAATTCTATTATTGTCAAAAATATTTTTAATGCTCTCAAGTCTATTGGAAAAAATAACAAGGAAAAGGATAAGAGAACTACTCGAGAGAGTCATTACAACCGCCCTAGTAAGCCATCAATTGAAAAAGGCTCGCTTTATGAGACAAACTTGTATTGATTTTGACATAAATCATAAAACTTTGGATAGAGCACTTGCAAGAAGAGAAAGAATAGATGATCCTCTTCAAAATGATACATGGGCTTTTGTTGGGAAGCTTCCACGTGTTGATAAGAAGCTAACCGATAATGTAAAGCAAGTAATTCAACAATTTTGGCATGATAACTCTAGAGTATCACCCAATGAAAAGGTTGTTTTAAAGTTAAGAATTGGCAATCAAGATCATACACCGCATCTTAAACATTTATTGGAATCAAGCCAAACAATGTTGTTCAAGAAATTTATTGAAACACATCCAAATATGGAAATCTCGCAAAAGACTTTTGAAGGTTTGAAGCCATTTTATTATGTGCCTCTTAAGATTCGTAATACTTGTTGTTGTAAATACCATGTGGAGTTTTCAATGTACCATGAACTATTATGCTATATCCATTCTACTTTGCATACTAATGAAATGTTGCACGAGTGTGGTGCAATGTATCTTTTGAAATCATCAAGGGACTTACTAGATCTATTTTTATGTTCTAGAGATGATGGTTTATTTTTCTATAGAAATGACTGTTTAAATGCGAAGTGCTCACAATGTGGTGGCTTGTCAAAGTTTTTTCAATTTTTCATGAGGGTTTCAAACATGAATTTGGAAAGAAGCTTGTTGAGAAAAAGAGATATGAGATAGCCAAATATACTTTGCAGAGTGCAGGTGAAGGTTCTAGATGCGAGTTGGTTACAAAAGAATGCAATGTTGTTGATTTTATTTCAGATTTTAAGGACAATATTTTCTACAAGTATGCAAGGCATAGTCATAGGTCTCAGTGGTTGGATCAACAATTTAGGATGTGTAAGGACTCTTTTCCAATTGGCACTATTATATCAGTGGTTGATTTTATAGAAAACTACACATTGCAACCACAAAATGAGGTACAATATCAATATTACAATTCCATTCAAATTGCTATTTTTTCCACATAATGTTTAGACATGCACCTGATAGTACAGAGGAGGGTCGAAAGATAATCAAAGAGTATCATTTTTATATGAGTGATGATAGATCTCACTCATTCGAGTATGTCCAACAATGTTTTGAGAATTTTTTTGAGTTCTTGTAGGAGCATGATATAGCACTGGGCCAACATCTCATTTGGTTAGATAATTGCACAGGTCAATTCAATAATGCTCGTATATTTTATTGGTTGAGTAGAATGCATATAGAGAGGGGTGTACCTCATATTTGGAGTTTTTTTTAGGTTATGCATGGGAAATGGGAGCATGATAGAGAAGGTGCATGTGTAAAGAGAGCTCTAGTTAAGGAGCAATTAAATATTTCAAGAGCAAAATTCAGTGATGCACGTTCTATTATTGATTGGTGTAGTTCAACATTGTCATAGGGAAGGACACTTGATTCAACAGTGCACACATTCTTTTGGTTGGTTGAGGAGGGTACAGTGGGAGGAAGATTGGATTGTCATACAATCAAAGATTCCTAAAATATGCATTCATTTCAAAGCTTAGATGCAAGCACATGGACCATTTGGACACGAGAGTTGGCTTGTTTTTTCAGAGTTGTATTCAGTGCGAGTGGGATCAATGCAAGTAAAGTGAGTGGGTGGATACATGGGTTCCACAATATCTAACTCCTTTATCTCAAACTATATCCATGACAAATGACACAATGGAAAGTTCAGTTGATTATGACCGTCTTTCAGATCTACTACAGCCAGGACATGTTTTTGCAGTTGTTTCACCGCAGGGGAATGAAGAGAGATCAGACTATTGGTTGGCTCAATGTGTGTGGGTAAAGCACAAGCTAACACAATCGATGGAAGATGATGATGGGTTCATGTATCCTATAGGTTCAGTTGTGGTTACAAGAACTTGGTTGTGAACATACATGATTAGAAAGAATGGCATACTTGCATTTGAAGACTACGAGAAACACAAAACCATTCTCATGTATTCACACCTTGTTATAACAACAAATGTTAAGTTGTTGAAGCATCATGCCAAACCAAATAAAAAACAACTATGGACACTTAGTAATGTTGATCATGAAGTAATATTGGATACTCTTAAGCAAGAGATGACCCTTCAAGCACACTTGAATAACATATTCAATAATGGAAGGTACAATGCTTAGGTTCATTATGCTTAAGTTCATTAGTGTTCTTTATTTAATACTGATATTTTGTATACCATAAAGCAATGCAAGTGTCTTTAATAGTGATCTTTTGTATGTACTTTTGTTATATTTTTGGCATGATTGATCATGGACCTGCTACAACAATAGCTAGCTCTGATCCTTTTAGAGAGGTTTGTTGCAGATTACAATAATATAGATTGGTTATTCAAAGCATATTTTATAGTTTGCATTACCAATTCATCATCATTCAGGTTGTTTAGATTAATATAGATTTGTTAGTCTAAGCATCTTTTCTATTGTATGTCCAATATAGATTTATCATTTGACAACTTTTGCAATATTTTTGGCACGATTGATCATGGACCTGTTGCAACAATAGCCAACTTTGATCCTTTCAGAGAGGTATGCCACAGATTACAATAATATAGATTGGTTATTCAAAGCATCTTTTATAGTTTGCATTACCATCTCATCATCAATTAGGTCATTTAGAATAATATAGATTGGTTATTCTAAGCATCTTTTATAGTTTGCATTACCAATTCATCATCATTCAGGTTGTTTAGATTAATATAGATTTGTTAGTCTAAGCATCTTTTCTATTGTGACAATATAGATTTATCATTTGAAAACTTTTGTGATATTTTTGGCACGATTGATCATGTACCTATTGCAACAATAGCCAACTCTAATCCTTTCAGAGAGGTATGCCATAGATTACAATAATATAGATTGGTTATTCAAAGTGTCTTTAATAGTTTGCATTACCATCTCATCATCAATTAGGTCATTTAAAATAATATAGATTGGTTATTCTAAGCATCTTTTATAGTTTTCATTACCAATTCATCATCATTTAGGTTGTTTAGATTAATATAGATTTGTTAGTCTAAGCATCTTTTCTATTGTGACAATATAGATTTATCATTTGACAAATTTTGTGATAATTTTTGGCATGATTAATCATGGACCTATTGCAACAATAGCCAGCTCTGATCCTTTCGGAGAGGTATGCCACAGATTACAATAATATAGATTAGTTATTCAAAGTGTCTTTTATAGTTTGCATTACCAATTCATCATCATTCAGGTTGTTTAGATTAATATAGATTTGTTAGTCTAAGCATATTTTATATTGTGACAATATAGATTCCTCAATTGAAATTTTTTGTGATATTCCTGACACGATTGATCATGGACCTATTGCAACAATAGCCAACTTTGATCCTTTCGAAGAGGTATGTGAAAAATTACAATAATATAGATTTGTTATTCTAAGCATCTTTTATTGTAAGCATCTTTTATTCTAAGCATATTTTCTATTGTATGTAGTTTACTGCTACCTTGATGGTTTGTATAGGTGCTTGTCAATCCAAAACATGAACATACTACTATTGTGGAATATTGTGCCCTGAATGTCTCCAATAGGAAAATTTTATAAAATTTGAATTTTCAAATGTGAAACAATGTAAAAAGGTCATAACTATGTATGGGAATAATCTATATCCAGTGATGTTTTTTGAAATATGGGTCAAATGTCTGGCATTGTATAAAGGGTATGTTTAAAATGTAAAGGGGTCTGTATTTTGGAAACTCATAGGTTGAATTAGTCATACAGGTGTATGCTTTGTTACTATTATTGGGACAATTCTGTAATAACATTTTGTACTTAATTGAGCTACAACTGAAGGTTTTCTTCTTGGTTCTTTCTTGTCAGTATGCTCATTTGAACCAGGTTTTGTAATATCTCCTATTTATATATAATAAATTACAGTGGCTTGCCACTTTTTCCAAAAAAATAAATGTAAAAAGGTCATGTGAAGGTCATTTCCAATGTAATTGAGTCTTTGATCTAACAAAGTGGAAACAAGGTATTTGGGTGTGCATGATGTTCAAGTTGATTGGGTAAGAGTTTTTTGATGCAAGAGCTAGGTGGCTTTAAACAACATAATTACAATTAAAGATGATTCAAACTCCAATTTGATCCTCAAACCTAAACTTGGGCTCAACTTCATTAAAATAGGCCCATTTTACAAAGAGACTCATATTTAAACACTTCCCAAACCTGAAATTTCAATGGGGCAGCATTAAACAACCTACCAAACTACCAAAACCACAATTTTTTTTGGTGAGATATGCTTTCTAAAGCTCTATTTCAACAAACCCTCATTTTTAGCAACTTTCATGAGGTTTTAAAGGAAATAAATGTTTCCAACCTTGCCACACCCTATAAACTCATCAAAGACATCTATTAGGACCTGCACAAGCTTGATTCAACCTTAAATCTTGCTTCCCCCATGTTTCATTGACATTAGCAAGTTGCAACCACCATTTTTCACCTACTTTCACTCATTTTTGTCATGCATGACAACTCACCAACTCAACTACAGACCTTTCCAACTCTTTAAGCCCACATAGTCACCTTATACAGTCCTAATAACATCTACCATGGCCATACCATCCAGCTACAGACCATACAATAGATGGTATGGCCTTTTAGCACTTTGAACTCTTAAGGGAAATCGCTAGTCCAATGTAGCTCGAAGTGATTTGGTGTATTTGGGTGCAAAAGAGTACCATCCATAGCATAAATGTAGGCATCCTGATGTGTTGGAACAATCTGTTTGGTCGTACGAGTTGCAAAATGAAAGTTGCACCACTTTGCAACTTTACACTGCTTGCATTTGACAACTTTTCCCTTAACTAAAAACTTGCCACCATGGGAAAATGCCTCTGAGATAGAAAAAAATCGAGAGAGGTTATTGTAGATGGGCCCAACATGATCCCATAGCTTCGGACGAAGAGTCTATAACTGTTGTGGTTTTCAAGAAATAGCCCTTCAAAGATTATTTCCCTTTAGTACTTTGGACTTTTAAGGGAAATTGTCAGTCCAATGTAGCTCGAAGTGATTTGGCATATTTGGGTGCAAAAGAGGACCATCCCTAGCGTAAATGTACCCATCCAAATATGTTGGAATAGTTCATTTGGTCGTACGAGTTGCAGAATGAAAGTTGCACCACTTTGCAACTTTACACTACTTGCATCTAACAACTTTTCCCTCAACTAAAAACTTGCCACCACAGAAAAATGCCTCCGAGCTGGAAAAAATTGAGTGAGGTTATTGTAGATGGGAAAAACACAATCCCATAGCCTCAGATGGAGAGTCTGTAAACATCACGGTTTCTGAGAAATATCCCTTCAAAGATTTCCGCCTTTTAGCACTTTGGACTCTTAAGGGAAATCGTCAGTCCAATGTAGCTTAGAGTGATTCAACATATTTGGGTTCAAAAGAGGACCATACCTAGCATAAGCGTACCCATCTAGACATGTTGGAACAATTCATTTGGTCATACGAATTGCAAAATGAAAGTTGCACCACTTTGCAACTTTACACTATTTGCATTTAACAACTTTTCCCTCAACTGAAAACTTGTCACCATGGGAAAACACCTCTGAGATAGCAAAAACCGAGAGAGGTTATTGTAGATGGGCCCAACATGATCTCATGGCCTCAAAAAATTTTTTTGTAGACATCACGGTTTCTGAGAAATATTCTGTCAAAGATTGCTTCCCTTTGCACTTTGGACTCTTAAGGGATTTCACCGATTGAACGTAGCTCGAACTGCTTCGGCTTGTTTGGGTATGAAAGGGGACCATACCTAACCTAAACGTAACCATCCAGATGTGATGGAATAGTCAGTTTGGTCATACAAGTTGTAGAACAAGATTTATTTATGCCCTTACAAGTAGTTTTCAGCTTCTAACCGAACTCCAACGCTGATTTTTGTGTGAAAAAAAGCCATGAGACCATAGCTTGTTGCTTTATTTTTAATGGAAACTAGTGGGAAGTAGAGTTAACTTCTTCACAAACTTTGTTTGAAGTAATTTCATTCATTTTTATGAAAGCTAACTGTGACACAACTTTCTTTTTTCAAAAATTATTCTACATCATTGAACTAAGAATTTATCACATATCTGAAGAGAAATAGAGGAGTACTACAAACTAAAACACATTACACTTATGTTCTTACTGACTTGATGTACTCCCCAACATCTCTATTCTCTCATGTGGAGAGTTAGAATTATTTGGTCATGCCTTTGCATCATTAGGGAATTTTTTCTCTTTTTGACAATGTCAAAAGCATGGCTACATACAAATTAGGCAAAAAAACTTTCCTTTTAGATTAGCAATGCATGGAAGATTCAAAAAGTATCCTTGATATTACAAAAAGATATGTGTTTATACACTTCAATTGTGCAATCACCCTTTGGTTCTTTCAAAGAAAAATCTACCTATGCCACTATTACACTGCATAGGTAAACCGAATTTTGTATTGTGGAGCTATATTAAGCTACCACTCTCAAGACCAATGTAAAAATGATACAAAATAACGTTTGAGACTGCAAGAAGACATCTAAATGGCTAGTGTACTAAAAAAATTCTTATAATTTCTGAAGAATGTTGATAACTCTACTCAGTTGGGTTTTTTTTCAAAATCATACAAATTGAACCTTGGCATTAATAGACTCTATATATCAATCTACCACAATTCAAGTTTTAACGATGAATATTTATCATGCATTTTTTAAATGACATTCAATTTTATGGTGGTTTTGTTGTATATATGATGTTATGTGATATTCTAATCCTAATTCATGCTTCTAGATTGCATATATATATATATATAATTTTTACATGTTTTTTCTACTAACAAACCCAAAATGAACCGAACACCCCAAAAAAAATTTAGCCGAACCAACAAACCGAACCCCCGAACCCAAACTCGAACTGGTAACTGAGTTTGTAAGTCAATTATTGGGAGTTGGTTGGTTGTTTTGTGTGGGGGAGAGTCTTAAAAAAAGTTGTGGAACTCATTTTGGGGATTGATGAATGTAATTTTGTGAAGAATCAATAAGATCATATTGAGTTGCCTTGCAAAAAACTATGGTTTCTACATTAAAAAATTGTGTTTTCTCCATAATTCATCCCCTAAACAACAAGTAAATGGATGCATAGCATTTGGAATGAGGGGAAAGTAGGCTTGAGACCCCTTTAAAGTTGGTTTGAGTGCTTTCTTTTCATTTTTGTGAGTTTTGTGCCAAGTTTTCTCAAGACGGGTAGTGAACCCAAATTTTGCATTTTGAGTAAATTATGAATTATTGAAGCCCTCCACCTACAATACCTTTCATGTGGCTCAGTGGAGAGGCTATGTACAATATTATTTGAATGTGTGCAAGTCCATTTAAGGCAGGGGAAATGATTTGTGAGTCTTGGAGTTGTTGTCTTAAGCAAATCATTGCTTAAATTGCATGAAAATGGAGCTTTTAGCCTAGGTTTTTTTAAAATCAATGAGAGTGGGGGAATTTATTTAATGTTTAAGCATATTGGGGTCATAATAGAGGTTTCTAAGTTAGTTACATGGTTAGGGGAGTTGTGAAAGTGGGACTTTCAATAAACCCTATGCATTTGCATGGTAAACGAAGGGTTTCATGTGACAACCTACTAAAGGACATGTAGGTGTAGAATAATCTTAGAATTTGTTGTTTTATGACACAAATCAAGACTTTTTGGGGTGTTCTTGTGAAAATAAAGTGTTTAAAGGGCACTTACTTTGTAAAAGAGGGCTAATTCACTAGCCTAGGATAGGGGTATGCTATTGGTTCTCAAATTTGGTCGAAAGGAGTCAAGGGTAGTTTTCACATATGTTGAGTAAATATGAAAAGGGTGTTTGATTCACTAATTTTTTTGTGTGGTGTCTTGGAAACCCTTCAATTGGGTTGCCAGTGCTACAAGGGAAAGCATAGTAAGGTTTGGAGTTTTGAGTAGATCATCTGATTTTGTTTTGAAATTTTGATTGATACTCATTGGTTTGGAAGATTGAATGGTTTCCACCCCCACTCTACATCAATCCATAGCTTGTTTGAAAGAACTTGTTTTACGCTTTTAGCCATAACAACAAGCTAGTAAATTATTTGATAAAAAGCTTTGGTACACATGTATGAAAAATATGGTAGCATAGACAAGGCAATGAACTATTTGAAAAAATGCCTCAAAGAAATGTGGTCTCATAAAATTCCATGATAAGAAAATGCAATTGACAGCTGCTCCTAGTTATTAGTTATGTAATGTGAAGTAATTGCATAACTGCTTAGGTTGACTTTGTAAAAACTATATTGTAATTGAAATTTTTTCATCTATCAACATCTAGTTGTTAGTTATGCAATGTGAAGTAATGCTTTGAGTTTGAACGATGTGCACAATCTTTTTTATGCTATTGCACATTGATATTTAACCATTGCTCCCTTGATTAAATTTTCAAAGAGTTTAATCATGCACATGAGGAAGAAATTAAATTTCAATTGTCAACTTCTATATATCAAATTATCCAATAATCAAGTGTATGTCCATATACAAAAATGGCATCAATGCCAACTCAAACAAAGTTTTACAAAATGTGGCATATGCCATCTTGATATCTATTCAAAATTTACATGCCAAAATGTTTATCTCATCCTAAATTACTGGTGGATCATCAAAATGGAGCCTCTTTGAAGCACTCGTTGACTCTGAAGGTAGTTGCACAAGAAAAATTCAAACCACAATTGAGATTAGTTATACTATATAATTTAAAATCGAATAATTAACATCAAAATCAATATACATTGAATTATAATTGAACTCTAAAATTGAAATCTTGATTACCTAAAATATACATCTCTTCAAAGGGTCAGGAGTCATAGAATATGTCCCTTTCAAAGAACCAACCAAACCAACTTTTGTAATGTCAATCTATATATGTGAAAAAAAACATAAAATTGATCCAAGTTAGCATATAATTGTCGGTAATAGGAACATATTTACCAAACAAAAAATAAAATAAACACACACCTCTTTAGGCTGATCTTTTTCTTTATCTCCTTTAGGTGTTTCGACACCTCCTCCTTGAGGTGTTTCAACACCTACTCCTTGAGGTGTTCCAATAACTACTCCTTCAGGCATTGTGACACTTGTCAACAACGATGTATAGCTCATAACTTCTTGTACATAAAAATGACAAGTACATATGAAACTACCAATCTATGTTGATGTATGTATAATCAATAAAAGATCTTAAAAATCTTAATTCAATCGAATTTGAGTTCAATTACCTTTCCCTTATCTAACATTGCGCCTCCATAGTTTGGACAGTGTTGCACCTCGCTCACACTAGGTATTTCCTACAAGAAGAGAATAATATAAACATATAAGTTAATATATAATTTCATTAATGGCAATTCAAATGACAAGCAAGTATATAATAAAAAAATGTAAACAAGTGAGTGCGAAAATATATACTATGTGCATGTCGAGGCCAAATGAAATGGACCTAAGGGTGCTATCAGTCACCTATGTGAGCTCCTCCTCATACATCAACTGTTAAATAGACCATGTAAATAAATATTAGTACTTGATACTATCTCTTATTAATATTCATTTAAAAACAAATGCAAGTTATGAATTTACAACTTAAATCTTACCTGTGTAACTATTCTAGCGTCCCCCTCTCTAGAAGGAGAGGACTTTGTAGGGTGTGCTCCACTCCCCTACATCCGATGTCCTATATTGTCCACATCCTGGATGTCATAATCAAAAGTGTCCAAGGGATGCTTAGCGGGTTGTACAAGAGGACCCAAGCATATCTGCTGGCACATAGTGCAAGTATGTGGCACACAAATATGTGAACCTGAGGAGGAGGATGCAACAACAATGGATCCATCACCAACATCACCATAATATGGCTGAGCTACTGTAGAAGCATGGGAAACCAAAAGATCACTCAAAGAGTGAATAGCCTGAATACTCTGTGTGGCTGCATCCTCGACAATATCTAGATGATATACTGGAGGTGCTGAAGGAAGGGGAGGAGGGGGAGCATATGGGCACCTGACTACTCTAACTTCCCCTGGTCTATCCTGGGGCATACCTCCACCGATGCCCTAGAAGGGTTTAATGTCAAAGTAGTTGACATGATGCCCTAACACAAAATCAACGTATAATTTTTCAATAAATTAAAATGGTATATCACTATTGTTGTTGGGTGGTTTATCAAAAACTATACACCAACGATCCCAAAAGTTATCGACTATGTCATTATGCATGCACCATTTTATAGAAAGTTTTGGTTTATTAACATTAACTAACAAACCAGTGTGGGGGTTAACAAATAAAGAGGCTATTTGGGCTTTTGTTATTTGGAGATCTTTCACATCATTGTAAGACAATCCACATGAGTAATATTCCCTCATGCTTTCTCACCACGAATGAAAGGCATTATGTTGGGTGGAGAGGGTTTCTATATTTTTAATTATTTCCTTCAATGTGTTTGTCATCTGGGATAATTGAGGGATCGTCTTATAAACATCACAAATGCCCCTCAATTGCTCCAATTTTTCACCAATTAAGTCTTCAATTGATGGGCGTGGAGGTGGTGGATTGTTTGGAATTTGTGCATTTTCATTCTCAGCCATAATACCTGATTAAAGTTAAAAACTAATTAATCTAATTGAAATTACACATTATAATGAAATTATTGTAAAAAACTCCTAGTTTTTAATAAAAATAAAAATAAACCTTACTTTTTAACAAATATCTATAACAAACTCTAGTTTTTAATAAAAATACATAAACAACACTATTTTTTAATGAAAATCCATAAAAAAACATTAATTTTTAATAAAAATCCATTGTAAACTCTACTTTTTAATAAAAATCAATCAAAAACCTTAATTTTTTTAAAAAATCCATAAAAACTACTTAAAATCATACAAATCTAATTGAAAAATCGATTAAAACAAAAAAAATCCAAAAAATTACCTTTGAAATTAGATATTTGTTGAAATCGGATATTTGATATCTAGAAGTCATTCTCACTGTGCGCTCACAGCCTCTTCAAAACAAGTAAAATGATTTTAAAAGCACGCTATTTTGTATTTATAGGCAGCTCAAATCGGATATCTGATATGTAAATCTTGGTTTGGGCATTGCTTTGGAGCAATGTATTGACACCCAAGTCAGAAAAAAGTCAACTTAGGATTTATGCATTTTTGGGTCGATGCAAAACGTAATTTTTTTCCCATTGCCACTTTTTGGCCCATCATGATCCTGCACATACCCCCTCACTTAATATCGATGTCATCACACAAAACAATAATGATTTGAATTCATTAGATTTTACATCCTCCTTTCAAGGAGAGAACAAAATCTCACAATCTAAAGAGTCTTGTGTAACTATGACACGTAATACTAAGCAAGAGACATCTTTGTCACAAAATAAAGGAACATCTTCTACTATTGATCAAGAGAGTATCTTGTTGAGACTACTCCAAGATCGTTTGATATCCCTCCCTTCAAGAACATGAAAGAAATTTTACTACAAGAATTCATTTTGTGCATATCATAGAGTTCATGGTCATTCTACTAATGAATGTAAGACTTTGTGTAATAGAATTCAACATCTTAAGAAGTGTGGTGCTCTTCCTTATTTTGGGGTACCTAATTCCTCTAATTCATATTGAATTTCAAACCTCTCATCAATCACCCCGACTCATCCTTGTCTTGCACTAAGTGGGGACAAGGGGTTAGGTAGCCTTGTCCTCATATGTCACTTGTCGTTGTCTCTTTTGGCTAGTTGACTACCTTTCATGTATATATAAGAGCAATCTTGGGATGTGGACGACATGCCTTAAGTTGGCTCGCATGTGACATACTGAGTTATACATTTTGGGGGCAACCCCTCCCCTTTTCATGACGTAGCTTATTGGAAACATATGACTTGGCATAGGGCTTTCCGAGTAAGCTCTCATATATTCTTCTACTTTAAAGCAATTGCTCATAGCAATGGTGTTAGCAACCACTTTAAAGTGGGGGCATACATCGACACTCATATTTCACTACGCTATTTTCTTTCTTTGTGCAATGCGTCTTCTTCTTGGTGGTGTCATTGGGTTTGATTTCTTCCGAAAGCGTGATATTTATTTGACTTTTCTTCTCTTGGAGACATTAAGCACAATGTTCCCTAAGATGAGACCTTACATGAACTAAACAAAATCGCTTTGAACATACCTTACACTATTTCACATTTACAATATTTGTTATATGGCCACCTTACATAATACTCTTTTCTTTCCTATGGAGCCATCCTGTTTGTTCATGAGTTTCAAGCATACAAAGTTTTGCTTACTTCATGAAGCTTGAAGTTTATTGTTTTGTGGCACCTTGTCAAAGTTTTCAGGAGGTATAACTTTGGTATGGTTGACGTATGATGAGAAGTCTAAATGTGGGCATGACTTTCTCATTGTACAGTGAGCAGTTGCTATAGAGGCATGGATTTCTCACTAAGCCACCCTTTGGATACTCACCCAACGAATAGCCTGAAGTTTTATTGCCTCAGAGTGAGCATTTTCGGACAAACAACTTAGATCTGATCTACATCATGTTGGAAAAATGGTCGAGGCTTGATCCACCTCTTTTTATTTTTCATTTTTTGATTATTTTTTTCTTTCTTTGACATTGCATGTTTGCGTATCTTGATGTTGCATATCATATACCTTGTGCATGTCCTTTCGTGCCTATGTTGGTTTGACATAGGATCTTGGATCCTAGGGGCTTGGCCACCTCCTTTGATCTTTTTCATCCTTTATCATCTGCATTGGTACGCTCGAACCCCTCTTGAATGTTCACTTTAGTGTACATGATTTGGAAGCAAGTTCCTCCTCTCACTAAAGTGGGGGTTAGATGTAATGACATAAATTGTACGCCCTTCTTGGAGATGGTACAATTTATCACTTAATATGGGAATGGTTAACATTAAAATGGACCTAATATCACCTTGATCTAGTGTTGTAATGTATTTTCTACATCCACATTGGATTTAGGGCCCTTTTAAGATAAATTGACCTAATTTTTCCTTAATTTAATGTTGTAAAGTGTATTTATTTGCACCTTCACATTAAGTTTTGGGCCCTTTAAACTAAATGGACTTAATTATGCCTTATTTAGGGTGTTGTAAAGTGTTGTACCACACTTTCACACTAATCTAGCGTTTTCATTATTAATTGGGCTTCTTTATGCTTTAATTGTCCTCATTTTACATCCACAAGCCTTAATTAATGCATCTTTTTTAGGATAATCTCGACATAAACCAACATCCAATCATAATTCATGTCTTTTTAAGTTGTGTGGCCCAAATTTAGTGATATGGGACTCATATGCCACCTTGGGCGTATGAGTCCCACCTAGGTTTTAGGGCCCCGATTTGGATTTTACATCATTCTAAGCATTTTTGAAAAAGGTGTCCCATAGTTAAGCCTAATGGGACTCATATGTCGTGCTTCTAGCGTATGAGTCCCATGTTGCCTAAAAGAAAATACAATTCAAATTCTTGGAAAAAATTTATTCTCCTAGATCTGATGGCGGCTTGTAGTGTTGTAATTTCATAAAATTAGGCATAAATAAGTATAAATACAAGGTTATTTCACTCATTTTCACCTAATACTTTTAAGAGAGCATTCCTAATAGTAAGTTTATGATTACAAGAGTTTACAAGAATTCACAAGAGAATTCAATAGCATTTCTAAGGCATTGAAGCGTAGTTTTCTTCATCAATTGTTGCAACAATTCAAGATCCATCATCATGTCAAAGTTATCAAGCATCAAGCATGTTGTTGAGCTAGTGTTGTGATGTTGTATTCAAGATCCAATGTTAAGCATTGTTCTACACTTATTTCAAGATGTAGATCTACATCCTTCATGACCACTTCATGTTAGATTGCAGATTTACAAGACACCATTCAAGGTATCATTATTCATGTTTTATGTTCCATGTTTCATGTTTCATGTCCTTATTTCATTATCTCATCATTTGGTTTAATTACCTAAAAGGCGTTTGACCAAGGCAAACCCCTATTCTCTGACAATCAACAAGTTTTTCTCTCCCTGCATGTGTGATTACAGATCTAGGTGTTTTGAAGCTTGAAGATCCTTTGAAGATTAGGTTGCAAGGTTGAAGAAAGTCATCAAGTTGTCACAAGATTGTCATTTACACGAAAAGTCACCTACAGGTTGCAAATTAGGGTTTTAGATCTGGAAACGAAGTGTGGAAGGAAGAGCAACGTATGGAGACCAGATTTAGGCCTTAACCCTCTGAAAAAAGCTTAGTGGGGTTGATATGCCACTTGTAGCGTATGAGTCCCAATACAGGGCTTTTTCCATAGTTCAGGAGATTCAGACTCACCATTGTCATATTCTAGTTTCAGCACATAAACCCTAGTTTGGGACTAAATCGCCCAAAAAAGCATATGAGTCCTAATGGGCATCAAACAACAATTTTTTAGGGTTTTGGAGCTTGTTTTGACTTCATCACTCTTCCAGGTGCACCTTTGTTCATTTCCAGTTTGATATACTATATTTTAGTTTCATTTCCTAGGTCATCTAGTTAGGCTTTGCATGGTACTTTGCATGATTCATTCATCTCTTGTTTTTCCAAACCCTAGCTTATTGGTGAACCCTTCTTTAGTTTCTAATCAGACCCTAGAACGCCCCTATTGCAAATCTCTCTCCTTCATTTCATCCCTAGAACCCCTCTTTTTGGATCTCTAGGGGTCCCTTTCAATGTGATGTTAGCAAAATAGGAAGGGTCTCATCCCCCTTTATGTGTTTCATCTTCCAAAAAGGTGGAACCCTATTTCCTACACTACACTTTCTAAAATGATTTGAAGATGTTTTATTCATGTTAAGATTTGAAACGATTAAGTTTCTTGGATGAGACAATCAATAACTCATTTTTTTATGAAAGGATAAGATATTTTTATTACTTTATGGATAACACTACTTTTGCATTTAGAACAATTCATATTTAACTATTTTATATAGAGATTTTATATTAACATGTATGATCTCATATCTTGTAGAAGGAGAATGTGTACAATTTATGTCATATCAATATAGTATTAATGAAATCTATATACAACAACTTTCTACCACCTTATCTTGATAAAATATTTTCTATTTAATAAACATTTTAAATTTAAAAAATTACATTCATTGTAATAAAATTTAGAACCTTAGTAATCTCTTTCCACTTAAGGAAAAAAAACAAACATATATTATATTTAAAAAAAATAAAAATTAAGTAATTAATGGTAGATTTAGGTGATCAACTTCAATACCAACTATAATAACCCACATCACTATCAAACTCTCTCCCCTACTTTATTAGTTAAATATACTATTTTTAATTAAAACTCTTCCTAGATAGGTAGCCGATGATACCAGCTGAACTGGGAAAAGACCAAAACTTAATAGTACAGCTCCATGATAATATCCCTTGGTATAAGGCATCTGAGAAAGAATATTACATCGTAACAGGGTTTGGTGAGAATAACTATTCCAGTTCACTGCAGCTCAAACCCCTGTAATATACCTTTGCTTATCTCTTTCGAAAAGGCTCAAGTTAATTTTATCTATTGCTCTAGGCATGCGTTATGCCATAAGACATAAAATGTGCATTATTAAGATCTTGCTTGTATGTTTTCATTTGTTTGTAATTCTTGGTGTAATTCTTGCAGCAAATGCACACGCTAAAAAAAAGTTGGGTTTTGCTTCTGCCAATTCAAGCTTTAAAATTGCAATTTTTGCAGATTTACATTATGGCGAAAATGCATGGACAGATTGGGGTCCCCTGCAAGACCAGAAGTCCAGTAGGGTTATGTGCACTGTGCTAGACGATGAAAGCCCAGGTGATGTTTTTCAAAATATTTAGATCGATTGCCAGCTATAGATTCCTAATTTCTTAGTTGGGTGTGATAAAAAATGTTGATTTTACCTGTAATTAAGAAAGCTTAGAAGACCAGTTCACTCTAAAGGGAAAATTTTGCTTTATGATTGGAAAAGAACTTGTGCAGATATCTTAGCAAGTCAGCAGTAGATTACTGATTTAAGGTTAATTAACAACTTATCACAGTTGATGTAGATTGAAGGAATACACGCAACACATTTTTTAAAAGAGTTTGTTTTTAATATGAATTAAACCCTATCAGCAATATTGGGTATTGCAGAGTTGTGATTTATCTTGTGTTTGGTAAAAATTTCATTCTCTCAAAATTTCGATTTTTTAAATAAATTAAGACAGTTTAATTCAGAAAAGATGTTTCAAAATTCTTATGAACTGTGGAAATATCATAAAAATTCATCTACTTGATTATTTTCAAATGCATTAGAATGTATTAGTATTACTCAATTGTGCAAAATTCGTTGCTTTTCCTATTTTTCTATATAAGTTTATAAAATAACTTTGGAATGAAGTTCAAAATGTGATTTGAAACATCGATTGGAAAATTACTACATGGTTGTTCCAAAAGCTTGATTTTCTTATTTCCATAAATCCCCATTTCTTTAGTGCATATGTGTGGTTTAGCTGTAGTATTATGATGGTACTAAGATTTGACAGTGAGCTTAAAATGTATGAGAATTCATTGGGCATTTGGGAATATGCAGCTTACGTTACATATAGTTATATCTTTATTTTACCTAGCACTTTCATGGTATTAGTAGATTTGAAAGGCAATTTAAAATATGTAAGAAGTTATTGGGAATTCCAGAGTTTGCGACTCTAAGTAAGTTTTTTTGGCATTTCTGGAAATGTTGCATTCCAATACCCGTAATTGTGGTTTTAATTGTTTGAATACATTGTGTAGTTACTCCAATCTTTTTCAGAGAATGATACTTAAAGCAATGATAGCCTGGTAGCCGGGCATTTCAGAGTTTTTTTGGCCATTTTACAATCATGGCTTAAATTGCTTATAATATTTGTGTTTTATAGTTTGATTACATATGCATGTTCTATGGAGCTACTTATCACAGTTAGTGGTACTGGTGGATTTGAAGGTGAATCAAAACATAAAAACAGTGATTGGGCATTTCAGAACGTTTTTGGGAAATATTGCCTAAATTTAATTTTAATTTTAAATCTTTATAGTTTGAATTCATATTTGTGGTTTATCTGCTACTTTATCAGAGGTCATGGCGACTGTGTAGCTTGGAATGTATATGACATATATATACGTTCACTAGTATGTTCACCAGGAAATTCAAAATTTGTGGCTTAAACTAATTATAATGCTGTTTTTGCTTGTCTTTTGTCTTTCCCATATTTATGAGTTCATGGTACTCTGTAAATTTGAGAACAAATTAAAACATTAGCAGGAATTAGGTGTTTCAGAAAATGTAGTTTATATAGAGTCATGAATTCTTGAAAATGAATTAAAACTTTTAGCTTGTAATTGTTATTCCAGATTTTGTGGTTTATCTTGGAGATGTTATCACAGCCAACAATTTGGCTATCAGAAATGCAACCAAATACTGGGAGCAGGCCATTTCGCCCACCAGGAGCAGGGACATTCCTTGGGCTTCTCTGTTTGGCAACCATGACGACATGGCATTTGAATGGCCTGATGAATGGTTTGGAAGCTTAGGATTGCCAAGCATTCAGTGTCCGGATTCTTCTTTGGCAACAGGTAGTGCTAGATTTTTATGTGTACCCATAATTGCTACAAACTTACATTTTAGGAGCATTCATCTGCAATTCAAAGCCCTTTGGTGTTTGTGATTCTATATTTTGCTTGTCCAATTTGCTTCTTGCTTCCAGGGCTGTTGAAATGGTTTTACGCAGTTGGTGGAATCCAATGCATAACGTAGTGGTCTATCACAATTGTTTTGCACAAAATGGTAAATATACTAATGAATGTACATGTGCCTAAAATGACGAAAACCTTATGGGCTGTTTGCGTATTGGATATATGCCGCTTCCCCTAGAAAAATACAAGGTTTTCAAAATTGTCAGCTTCTATTTTGATTGTAGAAATCTGCAATTATATCCAGTCGCCGGTATGTCAAATGCCCTGATTTTGTTCTACTCATCAAGTTGTTACAGGAAGATCCCCAAATTAACCACTCTTTTATGTGTTGTTTGTAACGTGATTGCGTATAGGATAGATTTTGGAAGGAATTAACAGGATTTATAATTCAAGAAAGAGAAGAAAGAAGTTTAACTTAGATTCCATTTTTTCTGCTCCAGGAGTTGAACAAATGACTGACTGCTATTTCCAACGGACATCCCGTGTTGACATATTGGAGATGGATGCACAACAACGTTTGTCTCACTCATCATATGGACCTGAAAGTCTTTGGCCCAGTGTATCAAACTATGTTCTTGAGATTTCTTCGTATAAGTGTTCTAAATCGCCAGCAGCCTTGTTATACTTCTTAGATTCAGGCGGTGGTTCTTACCCTGAAGTAATTTCCAAAAATCAAGCAAAATGGTTCCAGCAAACAGCAGTCCAAAAAAACCCCAACTCAAGGTAAAGAAAAGCTATGCAAAAGCAGGCCTAATCTCTTACTGTTGAGGCATTTAGAAGACAAAATGCTCTAACGTTATGATTTTTTTATAATGTTCAACTCATCTAGGATGGCAGGTTCATTCAACTTGCACATTACAGGTTATAGAAGTGTTTCTTAACTTGAGGTGGCATGCATAGAAATGTATTCTGGCTTGTTGGATCTGATTCGTATTGAATACTATTAAAGGGCTAAAAAAATTTAATATCCAAGCCCTTTTTCTGAGGGTGCCCTGTTTTTGAGTGGCTTTGAATATGTCAACTCTAGCCAATAGTTAATGTCTGTGCAATACTTTTTTCATGTTTGCTAGAAGTAGGATGCCAAATATTTGTGGGTATTGATTTTAGCTAAAGTTGGATAATTTTATGGAGTAATAAGGTTTTCTTAGATAAGATTAGATCAGGTGAATGGCATTTTTCCGATGTAAAATTTAGACTAGATTGTAACGGTACTTCCTAGCATTTCCAGTGAAAACATGCAAAACAGTTATAAGGGAGGCTGCTGTTACGGATTGCAGGATTCCGGAAATTGTCTTTTGGCATATACCTAGTCAAGCCTACAAAGAAATTAGCCCTCGTGCTGGCACCCCAATCAAGCATCCATGTGTTGGCTCATTAAATCTAGAGCCAGTTGCTTCCCAAGCAGCTGAATGGGGAATCATGGATATCTTGACAAATAGAACATCAGTTAAGGTATGGAACTATACATTAAATTCTGATGGTTTGAGCTTTTGTCATTTATACTGCATTAAATCTGCTGTCTGAGTGGGATAGGGCGTATTTCATTACGGAGATATATTGCATGTATCAAGGATCAGTCTTTTTGGTTTTACATGACATTTTGTTAAAGATTTATGTTTAGGTTAAATTTGAGACGACAAACAGTACCAGGATGTATCTTAAAGAATGCATTTTTCCCTCATTAATTCTCCTCTGGTTAAACATTCGAACCTGAAAATAGAAAAAAGAAATGAAGCAAATCAAGGTTAGATGAGCGTATTTCATAGTTTTTATTTTATATTATTGTTAGAGGTCTTATGTGTATTGGTATATGCAGGCTGTATTTGTTGGTCATAACCATGGTTTGGATTGGTGCTGCCCATGTAAGAACCTGTGGCTCTGTTTTGCTCGGCATACTGGTTATGGAGGTTATGGTAGTTGGCCAAGGGGGGCTAGGATTTTGGAGCTGCTGGAAGAAAATTCTGAACTTAAGTCATGGATTAGAATGGAGGATGGAACGACTCATAGTTATATTACAATAGCTTCTGCATGAAAGCTTGATATAAATTTTAACTAGGGTGATATGACTTAGCTTAGACTTTGATTTGTTTGCTACTTCATCTAAAAAGATCATTGTGCTATAATTTCATTATCTATAAAACCAATATTTTTCATAGAGTTATTCTTGCATCTTGCATATTGAGCCAAAGAGAACTATATCTTGGAAGAAATCAACACACACCATGAATTGCAGAATTTGGAGGAAGTTAACTATCTTCATGGACATTTGAAGACATAAACATAATGAAGCTTTACCAACAACATTAAACTGGTGCAGATGCATCTAAGCACAGATTTAACACCTGATAGGTATCCAGAAGAGTAAAGGTGCCAATCCCTATGTTTGACACCTATTTGGGATGAAAAATTTGAGAATTTTCTCATGTTACTCAAATATTTAAGCCTAATAAATTTTCAGCATTTGATGTCACACTTTATCCTTGGTGCATTATGAGTGTCAGCCCACTTAGGCAGAGTCCCAGACTCCCAAGGAGGGGGATACTGCAGCTATTTTTTCGTGCAGGTGGGTTCCATTTAACCTGTGCAAAATTCAAAACTGCAAAACATAGAATCTTTCCCTAAATGCAGAGTGACACTTTACCAGGAGGGCAAATTTGAGGGATGGTACTTATTGGGGGTAAGAAATTTGTAGTGCTGCTTGATATATTTCAGGAGAGCTTTGCACTAAATGACAGCTGTATGGAATTTAAATGTTTTAAGCTTTCAGACTGTTTACTAGCAGTGTAGCAGAATGATATAGTCATCCACGGGACCATTTTTCAGAGAAGAGGCTTCTCAATTTTATCTGTATCACTTGGAGAAAATATTGGAATGATCAAAGGGTTGTAGTTCAGTTGATGAGTATGATGATATATTTCTTAATTACGTCATCCACCAAGGTTCAAATTATCCTGAGGTGCAATTGAACTAGGTTCATCTTCTGAATGACTTTGATAGATTGAATCCTAATACTCATGACATTTTAATCAAAGGATCTTTTGGTTTCAATGTATGGTCTCCTAATATTTAAATATTGCAATCCACTATATCAGGACAAAGATATTGATAATTGATGCCTATTTAATCCAATTGATTCCATTTTTACGAGACTGCTCCCCTCAATGGAATTGCATTAATGAGTGTTAGTCAATGTGTTACAAGGCTTGTGCCGCTTCGGCTGTGAAGGATATGACTACACAAGTAAAAGTTGCAACAATATAATTGAAATGGCAAGAAAATAATTTTCAATATTACTATACTGTTTCAACACTTTAGTACCATTATTTCACAGAGCATAACTGCACTAAGGAACAAGAATTGAATTGTTAATTTGTACTTCAATGCTCTTCCACTACTTTTGTTTTGTGAGCGCTTCCTACCAAGATATTTTAAAAGTGTTTCCTTAAATTTTTAAAGGTTTTAAATAAAATTATGTAGAATTTTTGAATTTCATTTTACATCACATTTTCTGATCCATCGTCAGAATAACGATGACAATAGATTGTGAAGATCATATTCTATGATCTATGATTCGTTAATTAACTGAGAGATGCTTTCTTTCTTGGATCTGCGATTCGTTAATTAACTGAGAGATGCCTTCTTTCTTGGTTTTTACTTTTTTGGTTCTTCCTTCTTTGAAATCAAGGTTATTTGGTTTGTCACTAAATTCATCCTGAATATATGTTCACGCCAGCAAGATTAATGAAGACACTGCTATCATGGAAAATGAAATTATTCTTGAAACAAACAGAAAAATGAGAACAAAGGCGTCAATTTGTATTGCATTGCAAAACCTTACATGTACATTGAGGAGGGTGTCCAGAGTGCTAGCCCTCATTAGAAGTAACCCTGCGAACAACATAAACTCGTTTCTCATCCTATTGCTACATTTAATCACTGTGTTGTTTACGATCTCCCACAAATGACAGATCAACAATGGAGATCAAATGAAGTATCAACAACATGCATTAAACAAATTTATTAAATATGAAAGATAAAGCAGAAGATATGAACACAAAGATTTACATGGGGAAAACTCTTTCGGGTAAAAAATCCCCACCCTCCAAAAATATAGATCTATTGTATTATTCAACAACAAAATACACAGTTACAATACAATTGTAGGCTCTAAGCTTTTACATGGAGATTTACATCCTATTCTATTTGGAGAAAATCAGGTAACGTAACTCCTGTGAATTCAGTCTCTCCTCACAACTCCTCAAGCAAAATAACATATTATAGAGTTTACAATGCACAAATTAGACATTTCCAAATCCAACACCCAAGCATGAAGATGCAACATGGAAGGTGCCAAAAAAAAACTACACATGCAAAATGGTAACCTTCCAATTGTTAACACATGCAAATATGCAACTGTCAATTGTCGCCAAACCTGCACATGCAAAACTGCACCTGTCAAAATATAACTACACCTTCAAGACATCTACATTCCATGCAAAGTCAACATGGAAATAGAAAATGCTTTCATGCATAACTCTGGCACCTTTCCTACTTGACGACTCCTTGAAAAAAAAAAATGGCAAGTTGTAACTCATGGGATAATTAGCAACATTAAATAATTAAATAATCAATGCTAAAAAAAAATCAAAGGTTAAGACACCCTCATTTTCTTAACACAAAAGACTTAATCTGCTGACCAGAACATTTGTCTGAGAAGCAACGCAAGAATGATGTGTTTCATTTGGAGTTCCTTGCTTAGCAAAAGGACATGGAGAAAATTCTGAAATATGGAATGTGCATTTTGTCGAGGAAACTTCGACTCTTCCTGTCCAAGTAGTTTACTTTTTGCAGGAAAAAATTTACAGTGGCCAATGGCCATATTGAGATGAAACAGTGGAAATTTTCGAAGACAGAAATAATGAGAATCAAGCTTAGTAATGAAAACTTGTGTAGACAAAAGAATTAAATCCACATTTTGGACACTCTTTATGGCCTCTTCGGGAGAACTCTTTTGTCAAACCGTACTTGAACAAGGATGCTTAAGAGATGTTGCACATTAGGGATTCTGCTGTCGATCCCAATGAAGTGGTTGGAAACCAGGAAACTGAGGAAGGACGCTGTGTTTTTATAACAAGGGTAATCTATTTCCCGCTTCATTCCAGCGGGGCCGAAAATGTTTTAGCTTGAAACCGGGTTTCAACTGGAAACAGCAGAGATTCCTTGACAGTTAACTGTTCAAGTTATTAGGTTTTATATGATTTCGAGTGCTAGTTTGTGGTTATAAAATGAAAATAAATGAAATTATTTTAATTATGTATGAATGTTTTGTTGGTTAAATAATTTGTGGTTGGGCAAATTTTTAATTATTGATAAGTATAAACCCATTTTAACAATATAAATTTAACCCTACTTATTTTTTTTTGTGTTTAATCCTGCATCCTACAGTGATACCAGATCATGACGATAAAGATTGAGAGATATGTTTTGTTGACTATCTACCATAGCTTAGTTTTGATAAGGTAAACACGGGAAAAGAGTCTGGACCTGTTACAAACCAGTCATAGAGATAAACAGAACAAAACTCACAGAAATAAGACTGGAAAAAACAACGAACAAAGCAAGACTAGTCTTACAAAGAGTGAAACAGAGACTAACTAGCTACAACAGAACCAACAGAATAACAAGACTAGACCAGCAACTGCTTTTGATTGGAGAAAGAGTTATTGTTTGGTAGTTAGTAATGCTGACTGAACATTGATGCATCACACAGATCTACTAACCTTCCTTGGTCAAAGGCTAAATTTCAACAAAGATTTCCAGTAGAAAGGTTTTAATTTATTTTTTGCTAAGTATTTTAGCCGAATGGTTTGTGAGGACATACCATGCATCATTTCAACAAAGATTTCCAGTGAAAGGTTTTAATTTATTTTTTGGAAAGTATTTTAGCCGAATGGTTTGTGAGGACATATCAGGCATAGAGAAACGTGATTTTCAATTCAAGAGGGTTGCATTCATGTAAGGAAAGTCATTCTTTCTGCCTGAGATTGGTTTGTGAGGACATATTAGCCATAGAGAAGCGTGATTTTCAATTCAAGAGGGTTGCATTCATGTAAGGAAAGTCATTCTTTCTGCCTGAGATTGGTTTGTGAGGACATATCAAGAATAGAGAAGAATGATTTTCAATTCAAGAGGGCTGCATTCATGTAAGGAAAGTCATTCTTTCTGCCTGAGATTGGTTTGTGAGGACATATCAGGCATAGAGAAGAGTGATTTTCAATTCAAGAGGGCTGCATTCATGTAAGGAAAGTCATTCTTTCTGTCTGAGATTGAAATTGTTTCCAAATCCAACATCTAGAAGATTTATTTATTTAGAAAAAAGAAACATGCTTGTTTGCTAGAGGCTATGTTTTGAACGTTGAGTTGCGGTGGGAATTAGATTGAATGAGAAACATAGATTGAGGAAAGTTTTAGGGGTGATATTGGTGTCAAGCAAAGGTGCCTCATATTTCTTATTTTTTCTGTTTATATATTGATAAATTTGAAGAGTGAATAAATTTGCAAGGTAGAGATAGTGTTCATTTGGGAGAGTTTGTGATAAGGCTTTTTTTTATATGTAAATGACCTTTTGATTGCTAAAACGACTCACGTATTGCAAGAGCACTTACATGCTCTTAAACATTTTTGCATGGTGGCAATGCAAGTCAATATTAGGAAGACCAAAATCATATTTTTCTCCTACAAAAAAAAAAACAAAACCAATAGAAGTTCTACTTTGAAGGCAATACTCTTGAAGAAGTAATTGAATACAAATATAAAACAACAAGCTTAGTTGGGAGGGCTGCATAAGGAAGAGAACTTTGGGAGGATGGAAAGAATTATATACTCTTAAAAATAGATGTAGAGAGGCAAAGTTATGGGATCGGAAAGTTGCTTAAATTTTCTGGGGCTTTTAATGCTTCTGATGGTGCTCTATGGGTGTGAATTGTAGGCTAGCAATGCCAAGTAGACTTGAAGTGGAAACAAATTGAGAAAATTCAAAAGTGTATGATCTCAAGTAAGTTCAAAATAAAAGGTTTGGTTCCTTATGAGATTATGTCGAGTAAAAAAAGGACAACTCCTATTAAAGCAATTTCTATGGTGCATCTTATAAGGTATTTAAAAAGAATTGAACAAATGGAAGTGAGTGGATGGCCTAAAGTAGTTTTCAATGACATCACGAGCAAAAGAAAGAAGACATGAATAAAAAAAAACAAATGGATGAGCAAATGGAATATCTATTTGAATGCATGCCCCACAAATAGCAAAGAGATAAAGGCTTTTGTTATGGATAAGTTCTACAAGCATGTATCGGGTAAAGTGCTAGGGTGAAAGAATAAATATTACCTTGAAGAGTTCAACCTAATATTAGATCATCAACAAAAATAGTACATAAGGGCTAATATTCTGTGGAGAGCTAAGATTATTATTGTTCAATTAAGAACCAACTCTCATCAACTTTGATGTGAAATGAGATGATGGAAAAGACCTAAAGAAGCATGGGAAGAAGAGGTGTGTATTTTTTGCACTACTATGGTAATGGAACTAGAAAAACACTTTATTATGGAGTGTGATGCCTTCAAAGACAATAAGGACAAACATGTCGATATCTTGACAACTATTTCTTGATATAGTTTATTTAGTGAGAGCACTGTTGAGAAGTTGGGGGAGATCATCATCGCCATAAATAAGAAAATGATTAAAATGAAAAAGACAAAAATGATAAGGTTGGTTGTCCCATAATCTATTTTTAGTCTTGTAGACTTTAAAAGTTATTCATTCATTACATCTATTGGTGCATAGGCAAGTGTGCTTTTAAAGCTTGTAGTCATTATCTTAGATAAAGTTGCTAGCTTTTTTTTTGTCATGCATATTTCTTTTACAAAAGAATAATTGTCAAGGAAATTCAAGTTTAGTGAGATTTTAATGCTAGGCATGGGAAGATATTTCCTCTAATATGACTTATGATCTTCTTTGTGAACTTTCATTATTTTCAACATGATGGATACCTAGTGGTATTGGTAGCAAGTTAAATTGTTAATGCATTTAACTATCATGTGTTAATTTCAAATCTTGTAAAGAGTGCTTTTGAGTATCAAATCTTGTAAAGAGGGTCTTTCAATCATTTTATATCTATTAATAGTTGTATTTTAGCGTCTAATGGGTATACTGAAGAGGTCTTAAAGGTAAATTATCAGGTCTTTCAATAAATGGTATGAGCCTAGCTCCCCATGGACATGTGTCATATTTGGATCATTAGCACAAAATAATTGATTGAAACTCTCTCTGCCACTATACATCTCTTTCTCTTTCTATTTTCCCTCTTTTTTACTTCTTTATCTCTCTCTCTCCATTTCCTCCCTCTCTCTTTGTCCTGCTATCCCTAGCTCTCTCTCCCTCTATCTTTATCCATCTCTCTCAAGAGGAGAGAGGAAGAGAGAAAGATAAGAGATATAGAGGGAAAGAGACCTCTCTCTCTCTCTCCAATGTACCCATTGCACATTGAAGTGTGATTGCTAGTTATTATCAAGTCAATATTTTGTAATAATTCAATGGAAAAAAAATTGCCGTATGAAATTTAAGATTGCTAGTTACTTGATTCAATAAAATTGTAAATTGTATGAAAATCCTACAATGGAAATGTGTAAGCAATTTCTAGAGGCATTATTAGATAATAAAAGGTTTTACAACAATTTGAAAAATCACATGGAGAATTCGTTAGATATGATCTCAATTATTTAGCTATATGAGAACAACCTCTCAATTAAGATGTGTCACTTTCAATTCATGCCAACTGATGTAATTAGAAATATGGACAATAATAGTCTTATTGGTATTACTGAAATTGATTTATCTATCACTAAAATCTCTACCTTAATATGAACAGATATAATTGAGTCCTAAGAAGAAGCTTGCCATTACAAGATATGTCAATTTACTAATCATATTACCTCATGGGGAGATATGTGTCAAAAGAAATGAAATCAAACTCAACACATGTAAGTGTTCACTTGTATAACAAATCCAATTTTATTTAAAAATTGGGGCGCCCTCTTTTGATCTCCATGTCAAAAAGATTTGTTTAAACTTAAACTCTATCCCACAAGGTCTTTTTTCTATGTCTAAATCAAGTCCTTGTGCAAGATATGCACAAAATGGATGTGTTGGTTAGTTTAGTCCCCAATTTGTACTATGTAGAGATATATTAGGAGTCCATCAAAATTCAATTATTTATTAAGGGAGAGTGTTTGAGAATTTCATTCACAATTGAATTATACTTGTGTTGTGTACGCGTCATCACATATTGTCTATTAATTTTTGTCTTATTTGTATAAAAAATAACACTATTATAGGATGTTGTGAGGTTATTTGTAACTATATGTGTGTACTATGTGGCGAACAAAATGTACGTGATTTTGTTGTTATGTTATCTGTCTTCAAACTTTAATTATCGTGGCATTCCATGAGACCATGTATTTATTTGAGGAATTTTGTCAAATAGTTTGCATGCCTTCTCTATGCTTTAACACATTAGACACATGTCTACTAGAGTAGTTGCGAGTACAACACTTGACAAAATTCCTCTATCCTTTATGCTTAGATGAATGTCCATAGCCTTTTCCAAAGATCCCATGTGGTATAGGTTGGGAAGATGTTAGCAAATATTATTGAGTTTGGCTTTATAGTTTCCAATTACGTTTGCTTGAAAGTTTATAAATCCCTTTCAAATGTACTTTGTGAATATCCTACAATGAGGTTATTCTATAAGAACACACTTCTTTGAATAATTTTGTCAAACGATTCACATGCCTTGCCCATACTTCCACATTTTGCATACAGGTCTATCAAAGCATTTCCAACTAAAACATCTGATAAAATTCCCCTATCCTTTATGTTTTTGTGGATACCTATACCCTATTCCAAAGCTCCTATTGAGGCTGGGAGTACTTAGCAAATATTAATGGATCGAATGAGAGACTTAGTTGTTGCCTTGCGAGGACAACCATGTCTTTTGTACACTACAATAACCATATTCCATGAGAGGCTATCTTGTTCTTTTATGTGATCAAACATGTTGCACGCTTCACCAAACTTCTGCAATGTGAGAATAGTGAATTTGAGTTTGGTTATGCCTTCTTATTGTTGACTGTAATGGCCACTATTTAGGGGAGCTACTGATTGTTGACTATAATGATGACTATTTAAGGGAACGAAAATAGATGTTGACGAAAGGAATAAATTAAGTAGGTCTCATATTGACACGTCCATCAGTCAATTCTTAGAATATGTGTAATTTATGCCCAACCATTTAATATAACTTTGTATAACCATTTTTACATACATATGATCATAAAATTTAAGGACATTGAAATTTAAAATTTTAATATCATTTATTTATTTTTTAAAAATAATTATCTTTTAATAATGTTAAAAGTTTATTTTATTTAATCAAACATAAAGGATAAACTTTTACACCTCATTTGTGCTAAATAAGATATCTCCATCTTGCACCACATTTTCTAGAAGTATGGTCACCATTCCTGCAAGTTCAATGGCTCTTTCAATCTTCTTTTCATCTGCATTCTGTGCCCACTGCTTTGTGAATTTGAGAATCAGATCGGGAGCTTCTAACAGACCCGAAACAATGACATGGCCCACCAATGTGCGTAGCATTTCACACAATCCCTCCAAGTTGTAATAAGCACATTCATCAAGTCTGATCAACAGACTGTTAGACGCTCTTTCATCAGACCGTTCCAATTTGTGCCTAAACTCTCTAACCATCTCGTCTACTCTCGCCCGCTCTTCTGGTGTAACCACTCTTTCTACTCTCGCCCGCTGTTCTGTGCCCAAGCCCTGCTTCAACCTTCTCTCCACCTCGCGCATTTCTCCTTCGAAATGTATACTGTCGCTCAAGGCATAAAAATTCAGCGTGCCCAAGGTGTTGAAGGGGTCCACAACTATGTTGTCTGGATAATCCACAAACTTGAGCACATTCACTGTCTCCCTGTAAGCTACCAAGGCATTCTCCATATCAACGCCTATCTCAATATTAGCTATAACACTAAATATGGTTGATATTGTTCCCATCCAACTCTTATTGATGGACTGAAGACGCTGATTTTGAGCCAGTCTATCGTTTCCCATTATTGAAAGCAATCCTGTGCAGCGTTGCCTCATTTTACAATCATCCATCCTACGATTTATTCTTTCATATGATCTTTTATTGACCTTCCAGAAAATATGTTGGAAATCCACTTCAGGGAGTCCCATAACAGTCAGTTTTGACTGGTATTTCAGATGTTCATCATTTGATAAAACAGATTTCTTATCAAGTTTGCAGAGACGCTGAACAAACTGGCTGCTGAGTACCAGAACCGAGAAATACCGACAGATGAAGCAGAACAAACACAGTAAACTAATCGGTAAAATCAAAACACACAAAGTAAGGAGCGGTACAAGGCTGGAAACGGAAATTAAAATGTTTCTCAACCTATATTTCGGATTCAGAAGAAAATATGCCAGCCCAGGGCATATCGAGCTCACTACTACAGCAGCCGGGACTGCGAAAAAGCGTCTTGCTCTGCTGGAAGCCTTGATGAAATTCATTTTTTCGATTGAAATTGAACAATAAAGCCCCGCCTTGAACCATCTGTAGAGCATGAACATCCATCCCAACAAAATGAATATGCACTGAAGATAAAATATCGGATTATCTCCTCCATTATTATGATGAAGAAGAGATGAACGACATCCCACTTTAGCGGCCATGACGGCAACACAAATTGTGACAATCATTCCCGCACCTGGACTGAAAGCTGAGCTGGTAATAAAGTAGCATGTCTTCCATGCACGAGCTGCAACCCATGATTTCATCACCTCACTTCTTAACGTCTCCCATCTATCACCTTCAATTTCCACTTCTCTAGAGAGTACTTCGGAAATACCGTAACGGACGCCATCACGAGCAAGCTTACCAGACAAGATGACCGCCCCTAACAAAAGGAGGAGCGATGAGGCTCCGATTAAGAGAAGAACGCCGGATGATATGAACCATAGATCCGCTTTACTTTCGAGCATGGAGTTATTAGCATTCTGCAATGCATAAATCTCTGTAGCGATGTGAAACGACAAACTTACAAACAAGGCGGCTACGTTGCTCCATCTCCCTTGGGTGCCCGCCATGGCCATCCCAGGCAGAAGACATCCCACAAAAACACACATTGTCAGTCTCGCCGCATCCATTTCCAGTTGGTTATCAACCAACTCTTGCATGTCCTTTTCCTTGGGCAGACCAAAAACATTGACTTTCTGAATTTGAACATAGCCTAAAATTTGTATCGTTAGAGCACTTAAAACAAAGAAATTGGTCGGGACCCAGGGACTTACTTTTAGATAGTGTCTGGCTACGCCCACTGCAACATCCCATAGCATGCATATGATAAGCGCAAATGTGGCAAGTATCATCTGCCACTCCCGCAGATCATAATCCATTTGAATCCCAATACAAGCAGACCACAAAGAACAACGTAGCAGACGAGAATGCCTCTATCAAATGATTTAATGTTTATAAATACTAATAGTTTTATGAAATATTCTAATTATCTTCCCCGCTTAACTGCTTGTCTTTTTTTAACTTGAATCCAGTTCATTTTTCTAGGGACACGGTAAACAGGTAAACAATTTTTCTGTACATTTCTCTATACAATAATATTGCAAAGATCTGGTAAACAAATTCATTTACGCTTTGTTATGAAAGGAGAAAAGAAAATCCCTAACGTTAAAGAAAAGAAATGACGTGTCACTTTTATTTAAATGAAATCTTAACCTTATTTGTACCTTAAATTAAGAAGCAACTGGTAACAGCGAAAGGCAATATATACGATTTATTCAAAGTAATGGTGCCAATTCTTGCTTTTCCAAAAGCGATGGCTTGTCATTCTTTACTCGTTTAACATGTCTGGATTACTGGTGTTATTTTGCATTATGTCCATTTTACTAGAGCTTATCACCACGTCAAAAGCAGGCTACAATCCATACTTCGGGCTAACCGCACTCCAAGGTATAAATATCAGTTCTTTTGCACAAAAAGAATAGAATAATATGCATATATAAGTGTAAAGTGGGATATTTGACAGCTCATATCACTGTAAAGAAAATTACTCTTTCTTTAATCTTAGTTTAAATTAAATAAATGTAAGTTGCAATTCATACCTTAGACCGAGGGTACTCCAAAAATTAAATATAATTTTCTTCAAACAAAAAAAATAGAATAACATGCATATAAATGTAGAGTGAGCTATTTGATGACTCATAAAATTCTAAAGAAAAATATCTTTTGCTTAATCTTAAAAGAAGAATATAAATCAACCTTTAAAATTAATTAATTTTAAGAATGGGAGTGAATTTTCTTTAATAAGATAAAACGTTTAAATAATATAGATTAATAAGTCATATATGAATATTTTAGAATTAAATGTTATTTTAGGAAAGTAAATATATTGAATAAATTATGTTAAATTTTAGGTTTAAAGATGAATAATTTTGAAAAAGGTTTTGAGATTTTTGAATATCATTTATTTAAAAGTGATAGTTTCTTTGTTTGGAAAATGTCTCAAGATTTTATTGTGTTTTGTCTTCCGCACAAGTTGAATTGATGCTTTGATCACCTTTGCATCTACAAATCAGATCTTATACTTCTTAATTGTTTGGTTCATTGCACCTTTCTTTGCTCTAAGGACTAGTGATGCTTGTACATATTTTTAGAGGGATATTAAATTACTAAGAAACATCTTCCCCTAGGTCAACCCTTGGAAAAGTTTGGTGCAAACACTCTAGAATGAATTTGTAGATCTAGATTCCTTCTAGGTGTTCTAATTAAAGGGTTCCTAGAATGCTCCTTCCTTAAAATGAAATGAATTTTTAATGATGCTTGCCAATAATTAATACATACAATTAAATGTCTTTAATTATAGGAAGATAATAATATATCACTAAAATATGTGAGCTTCGTTAGCTCATAATGGTTAATGAAATAGGTGCTAGTTAGCCAACATTTGAAAATTTGAATTTTAAGGGTCAAATATATAGATTGCAACGTACTTAGAATAGCATAGTGATAAAATTTATGAATAGGGTGAATGTCTAAATACAGAGGGTGCAATAAATTTGGATTATTGGATTGTGTCATTTGTCAATATATAACTAGATTATTATATTTTCTTAAAATAAGTATAGAATTAAATAGGAATTGACATGAATATGCAAATTTTACCATTATACTTTTCCTTCACTTTGAATTTCATGCAAACATGTATTGAAAAGTATGTAAAAATCACAAACATATGTATTTAAATTAAATATTCAAATTTACCATTATACTTTTCCTTCACTTTGAATTTCATGCAAACATGTATTGAAAAGTATGTAAAAATCACAAACATATGTATTTAAATTAAATATTCAAATTTAAAAATATATCTAAGTTAATATAAACAATAGACCCTATTGGATATCATCATGCAAGTCAATGCTTTAGCATGTGTTCTCTAGGAGAACTTTCAAAATGGAGGGAAAATGTGTAGTGGGTTGATTCTATCTCACAATTAAAAATAAGACACGAAACACAAGCCTTACTTAAATATTTAGGAACTAAAAAAAAGAAAAATGAGGGTTAGAAAAATTCTTGTATAGAAAGTGGTATATTAGCTGCCTGTGAGATGCTAATCTTCCTTGTTATGTGATAATACCATATCTTCCCATGATGATGAGTATTTATGAAGAAATTTTCACTACCTAAGAACTTGGAAAATTTATGTTAATGACAATAAATTCCCCCTCTATGGTTGGTTACATCTATAGGATCTAAGGAATTACAAAAGATGGAAAATAGTACATGAAAGCTAAAGTGATAAAAATAATAATATATCATGTGATAAGTAAGTGTAACATCTAAAATGATAAGGCATGATGTTGATGCACTATTAAAACATTAGGAAATAGGGATGACCCAACCTTTAAGGAGATAGGGTTCCTATTTCGCACTAAAGTTTCACTCAAGGAAACCCTAGAGATCTCAACCCAAGGATGTAAAGGGGAAAGAAATATGCAATAGGGATGTCCTAAGGTCTAATTAATGACTAAAGAGGGGTTCACCACCAAGCAAGGGCTTGGAAAGACTAATGAAATGCAAGATCTAATGTTTAAACCTAATGCAATGCAAGACTTCACTATATGACCTATAAAAGCATGTAAATCAAAACAAAAAATTGAGAAATTAGAAGTGTGCACTTGGAAATCTATAGAGGCCTGAATGAAGACTTGAAATGATGAAAATACTGAAATTAATGTCCATTGGGACTCATATGCCGGTCTGTGTGATTTATTCCTAGATTAGGGTTTCTAGACATCAACATAAATCTACCAGAGATATGTTTGGAACTTCTAAAAACTACAAATTTCCCTATACTAGGACTCATATGCTAGAAGTGGTGTACCAGTCTAGTTAGGCTTTTATGAAAATTCAAAGTTTGATTATGCTCTTCAATGTTTGCTCTGTCCTTTCCACTTGATTTTCGGGTTTGGAACTCTAATTTGCAACATGTAGATGTATTTTAATGATCTCCAATTCAAGATGACAACTTGGACAACTTTGAACACTTGAAAACTCTTTCCAATCTTGCTCTTCAATATATCTTCAACCTAGATATGCAAATAACACAGTAAATAGAGGGAATTTTTTTGTTTTGTTAGTGGAAAGGGGTTTTCCTTGGTCAAACCCCATTTTAGTAATTAGACCTTGAAATGAAATAAAATAAGATAAAGGAATGATGAATGAACAAAATGTAATGTTGCAACTCACCAAACCCTAGCTATAAATTGTTGCAAACATGTATGAAATGGATCCAATGGATGTAGATCTTGAATCTTACTTGAATGTAATAAATCTTGAGTTGAAAGCTTTCTTGAAACATAAAACCCTACACCAAAATTGTTAGCTAAAAAAAAACATGATGCATGATGACTTTGACATGATCCTTAGTACTTGAATAATGCTCCAAAACACTTGATAATTAGCTCTTGAAGACCCTTGGATGCTCTTGTAAATACTTAAATGCTCTTGTGAAATTAAATTTGCTATAAGGATGCTCATTCAACTTTCTAGGTCACTTGATTGCTTGTTAGGTGAAAATGAGTGAAGTAACCTTCTATTTATACTTGTTTATTCCAAATTTCCCAAAATTACAATACGGCAAGCTGACATAAGATCAAGGAGGATAAAATCCCACCAAGAATTTGAAGGCCACATGGGACTCATACACCAAAAGTGGTGTATGAGTCCCATTAGGCATTAATTATGGGACACATTTTCAATGTTGCTTAGACTCATGTGAAATTAGGATCGAGCCCCCAAAATCTAGGTGGGACTCATGCACCCAAGGTGGCATATGAATCCCAGATCACTAAATCTAGGCCACACAGACTAAAAGAAATGAATTATGATTGGATGTTTGTTTATGTTGGGATTATTCTTGATAATATGCATTAATTAAGGCTTGTGGATGCAAAATAAGGCCAACTAAGGCATAAAGAAGCCCAAATTATTATGAAAACCCTAGATTAGTGTGAGAGTGTGGTAAAAAAATTTACATCACCTAAAATAAGGTAAAATTAAATTCATTTATCTCATAAGGAACCAAGACCTAATGTGAATGTTTCAAACACATTACAACACTAAATCAAGGCAACATTATACTTAATTTTACAAGGAGGGCCCAAATAAGCAAGGAAAAGTAGAGGGATACTTTTTTTGTTGCCACATTTAGTGCCCACTTTAGTGAGAGGAGGAACTTGCTTCAAATTCACACTAAATTCGACAAGTTAACATCAAGAGGGGTTTAAGTGCACCAATGTTAGTAAGATAGGATGACAATGATAAAGAGGGATGATCAAGCCCCAAGATCATGATCATATGACAAACCAACATAGGTACAAAGAACACACATGAAAAATGATATAAGGAGCAATAATAAGGCACACGCATATAGTGTCAAAGACAAAAAGAAAAGTGAAAGTAAACAAAAAGGGTGGATCAAGGTTTGACCATTTTTCCATCGCAATGTGGATTAGATCTAGGTTGTTTTTTCAAAAATGCACGCTCACTCTAAGGAAATGAAACTCTAGGTTGTTTGTTGGGTGAGTATCCAAGTGGTGAGACATACACACAACCAGTATGCGCCCACACACACATGCGAGTGGCTATGGGAAATTCATGCCTCAGATTGACTTCTTGTCCAACCATATGAAAGCTATACCTTGAGATAACTTTGATAAGGTGCCATATAATAATGAACTTTGAGCTTCATGAGGCAAGAAAAGATTAGTATTCTTGAAACTCATGAACAAACAATATTGCTCCATAGGCATGTAAAGTATATTATGCAAGGTGGCCATATAACCAAAATTTTGTAAATGCAAAATAGGGAATGTTCAAAGGAGTCTTGCTTAATTCATGTAATGTCTTAACTTAGGGAACATTGTGCCTAATGTCTCCAAGAGAGTACCAACCAAATAATATAAGTGTAGTGTTGAAAAATATCATTAGGGACATTTTCACACTTGTTTGGGCCCTCTTTGCGGAATTGAGCCTAATATTGCATTGATTTAGTGTTGTAATGTGTTTGACACATTCACATTAGGTCTTGGGCCCTTGTGAAATAATGAATTTAAATAGTACCTTTCTAAAGTGTTGTGAAGTGTTGTAACTCATTTTCACACTTTTCTAAGGTTTTATTAATTAACTCAACCTAATAAACCTCATTTTACTCAAAATAAACCTTAATATTGCCTTATTTTAAAGTGTTGTGAAGTGTTGTAACACACTTTCACACTTTTCTAGGCTTGCAATTAATAATTGAGCTTTCTTATGCTTTAATTGGACTTATTTTACAACCACAAGCCTCATTTAATGCATCTTTTTGAGGATAATCCTGACACAAATCATTACCCAATCATAATTCAGGTGTTTCAATCTTGAATGACCCAAATTTAGTGATTTGGAACTTATTCACCACCTTGGGTGAATGAGTCCCACCTATATTTTTAGGTCTCAAACTTGGTTTCACACCTTTCTAAGCATTTTTAAAGATGGTCCCAAAATTTAGGCCTGGTGGGACTCATTTTCCACCTTGGTCAAATGAGTCCCATGTGGCCCAAAATCAAAATTAATTCAATTTTTTGACAGGATTTTATTCTCCTAGATCTGATGTCGGCTCATAGTGTTGTAATTTCAAGAATTCTTAATTAAATATAAATACAAGGTTCTTTCACTCATTTTCACCCCAAGCATTCATCCTTATAGAAAAGTTGAGTTCACAAGAGTTTACAAGAGCATTCAAGAGAGTTCAAGGGCAGATTATCAAGCATTTTAGAGCAACATTCAAGAATCAATCATCATGTCAATGATTTTAGGCATCATGTTTATTTTGGAGATAACAATTGTGATGTAGGATTTTATAATTCAAGCAAGCATTTTATTCAAGATCTATCACCTTCAAACAAGAGTCAAAATCTACATCCATTGGAGCCATCTCATACATGTTTGCAACACTTTATTGCTAGGGTTTGGTCTAGGTTGCAGGTTTCCTAAGGAGCAAGATCAGAGAAAAGTTATCAAATCATTCAAAGTTGTCATCAAGTCTTGGAGAACATTGGAGAACACCTACAAGTTGCAAATCAAGGTTTTAGATCTAAAAACTTGAAGAAAAAAACTTAGTAGAAAGAGAAGAGCAGGATCAAAATTTGAAGCTTCAAAAAACCCTAACTGGGCCGATTCATCACATCTAGCAAATGAGTCCTAGTTTCAAAGTCCTAGTTTCAATCAAAATTCAGATTTTTGCATATCTGAATACTCATTTAGAAGATTCTTGTTCCTACATAGAAACCCAGATTCTAGATTGATTCACCTAGCTTAGCAAATGAGTCCCACTCAACATTAAAGGCAAAAATTACAATGTTGGAGAGCTCCATTCAACCATCTCCAAATTTCTAGGTGCACATGATCTTTTTTGTAGCTTTATGTGTTGTTTCATTTACTTTTCTAGGTCATTTTGTAGGTCATTGCATTAAATTAGGGTTTAGTGTTACATCTTGCATTGCATTTGTCTTTCCAAGTTATTACTCGATGGTGAACCCTTTATTAGTTTCTATTCATCCCCTAGAACAACCCTATTGCAAGATCTCTTTATCTTTTGCATTGAGATCTCAAGGGTTTATTCTTGAATGAAAGTGAGTGAAGATTGTCATTCTAGGTCATAAACCCTAAAAGTAGCCCACAATTTTCCACCTTTCATTTTGGTGAACCTGCATTTAGAACATCATAATTTTAATTTGGAGTGCATTATCATCCTAGATCTTGCTTGCATTAATATTGTATTAGGGTTTGCATTAGTTAATTTGCATTCTAGGGTTTCTAATTTTGCATTAATGAAAGCTCATATAGCTTGCATTTTTTCATCTCATTTCATTTAAAATCAAACAATATTTGCATTTTCACTTAGAATTCAAATCATAAAACATAAAAAAGCATAAAATTTAATTAATTAATTTTTTTTTTTTTTTAAAATTCTCACTGGGACTCATTCGCCACCTTGGGAAAATCAGTCCCAATGAAAATTCTACATTGATTTTTCTATCATTTAAAGCTCTATTTTTGAGTTTCTATTTTTTGTTATTGACTTTCTATTTTAGTTTCCAGATTTTCTGTTATAAGAATTTCATTGTTGTTAGCTTACATTGCATTTGCATTCATCTTGCATTTAGTAGCCCTTGTATGAGTATTTGGTGTCCTATTGCTAATACTGTAGTGAGATGAAGTTCAAGACTCATGCCATCCCGCAATAGCACAATCATTGTGGATCTTGGGTTATCTAGTTCTTTCACTCCTAGTATTGACACTAATACATTAGGTATGGACAACACCCTTAACAACTCTTTACCTTCAAGAAGTGTGATGCAAGTTGAAACAAAGAATGATAATTTTCTACGATAAAACATAATTCAAATTCATGAAGACTTAGCAAACCTACGACATCAAGTGCAAAATGAAAAAAAATTAACTACTTCCATCCCTACTATAGACAACATTCACCACATGCTTGAAAGTGAAGATGGACTTGACCTTGTAAAGAATATAGTTCAAATCTATGGAAAACATCTCACTTCAACCAATAGTTGTCCTTACGTACAAGCAATGCCACAAGCCAAGGGGGAACTCAAATTCCTACTCCCACAACAATTGCCTCAATACCTACCTATAAACAAAGATTTTGGCACCTGAATGCTTTGTGGTCCTTCTAGGGTTTTTCACCTAAAAGGACAAAGAATTGGGCCAAAATACAATGTAAACATTCAAGATAAATGCAAGGATGGATGAAAGATATTTAGATTTAATGTTCTAAATGTAGAAAACTAATGAAAGCTATTGATTACCGATGCAAAACTATTTAAATGTAAGATGTTTGAAAACACATTGTGTAATGTAAAAAGACCTAAAGAATGACCTAGAAATGAAAATAAAGCCAAACAAAAAGGAAAGGATGTAAATAGTATGCACTTAGAAAAGTTTTAAAGACTGGAAATATCTTTGAAATTCTAAAATTGTTGCTTTTTAGGCCTAGTGGGACTCATTCGCCACTATTGGAGGATGAGTCCCATTTTGTTGAAAAGTGTCCCAGGAGCAGAATTTCAAGCTAAAATTTTGCAGGCCTCTGGATATGGATGAAATAAGAACTTTCCCACTGATTTCATGTAGATTAGATGGATATTTTTCCCTAGATCTAAGTTTTCGTGATTCTTGATAACTTTTCATGACAACTTTGACAACATTTGCAACTTTATCATTTTTGGCATTTTTCTTCAATCTGCAAACCTGCAATCACACATTAAAGAGGGGAAAACTTGTTGATTGTTAGAGGATAGGGGTTTTCCTTGTTCAAACCCCTTTTTAGGTAATTGAACCAAAATGGATAAATAATGTAATGAAGCATGAAATAATGGAGTTAATACCTTGCCATGAAGATTGATCTTGAATTTCTGTAGTAAGAGATGAAGATTTTTCCCTTGAATGTCTGAAAAATGATCTTGAATGAATTTGAATGTTGAAACCCTAGCTTGCTTGACTTAAAAATATGTTGAATGATGAATGAATGATAATGAGATGTGAATTAGGGTTTAGAGGATTGATTTTATAAGCAATCCACCTAATTTGCTCATTATTTGATCCCTAAGGCTGACATGGAGGAAAATAAAACTTGAAATCCAAAATTTCCTACTCAAAACTCAAAAATGACCCAAATGGGACTAATTCACCATGTTGGGCAACTTAGTCCCACCTGGAAGGGACTCATTTGCATAGATGGGAAAATTAGTCCCTTTTGACAACTAGAATGTTGGGGAATGAAGGATTTTAGTTCTTATGTTGATTTCATCAAGTATTTGATCAAATTATGTCTTGGGATACACAATATGGGGCCATAGGGGCCTATTAATGATGATGTAAAGGTCACTTAGGGCTTGGGACATAAAATTCAATGTGAAAGTGTGATTAAATACACTTTACATCATTAAAATGAGATCTACATAGACTATAAAGGCACAACATCCAATGTGAATGTGTAAATCACATTACAACACTAGATTGAAGTTGAAGGCTTAATTTACAAGCCTTCTAGATTAATGTGATAATGCAATTAATATATTTTATAATGTTGAATTAAGGGGAAAATAGGTCCATTAGTCTAAAAAAGTGTGAAAGTATTTTAAAACACTTTACAACACCTTTACAAGACATTGTTAGATGCATTTTATTAAGTTTGAAAGGGTCCAAGACCTAATGTGGACATGTAAAACACTTCACAACATCAAATCAAGGCCTCATTAAGTCCAATTTATCATTAATTATTCCCATATCAAGCAAGCAAAAGGGGATATTTTTTCCATGTCCATAGTTAGCCCCCACTTTAGTGAGAGGATGAACTTGCTTTAGACACACTAAAGTAGACATTCAAGAGAGGTCCAATCATGCCAATGTGAATGGTCTAGGATGAAAAAGATCAAAGGAGGCTACACAAGCCCCTAGGATTTAAGATCCTAAATCAAGTTGACATAAGCACAGAAGGACACACACAAAGGTGAATAATTTGCAATAAAACAAGATAGGAAATCATGCAATGACAAGAATTAAAGGAAAGAAAAATGAGGTGGATCAAAGATGTGCTCACTCTAGGGCCACAAAACTTCAGGTCATCTATGGGGTGAGTTGTGGACAAAAGAAGTAATTTAAAAATAAAAAGGTGCATCAAGCTTTGACCATTTGTCTAACACATTATGGATCAGATCTAGGTTGTTTATCCAAAAATGCATACTCACTCTAAGGCTCGATGGAACTCATGGATGTCTGCTAGGTGAGAAGTCCTAAGTATACTCACTCTAGGGCCATAGAACTTCTAGTTGTCCGTGGGGTGAGAAATCCACAAGGTGGCTATGGGGAAAAGTCATGCCTCAGAATGGGCTTCTCGCTCAACCATACCAAAGTTATACCTCTTGATAATTTTAATAAGGCACCACAATGAAAATGCTTGTTGAGCTCTATGATGTAAGCAAAAATTTGTATTCTTGACACTCATAGATATTTTCAATGGTGTAAGGAATGTTAAAATGGTTTTTTCTTAGTTTGTGCAAGGTCTCACCTTAGGGGACATTGTGCTTAATGTCTCCAAGAAAGGATGTGCCTAAGGAGTATCACACTCTTGGAGGGAATCAAGCTCAATGACTTCACCAAGAAAAGGGTGCATCACAAGAGGAAATAAATCACACAATGAAATGTGAGTGTTAGTGTATGCCCCCACTTTAAAGCAGTTGCGAACACCATTACTGTGAGAAATTTCTTTAAAGTAGAAGAAGGAGAACATGAGAGCTTACTCGGAAAGCCCTATGCCAAGTAATATGTTTTCAAGAAGCTATGCATGAAAAAGGTAGTATGTCATATGCAAGCCAACTTAAGGCATGTGGTCCACATCCCAAGCTTGCTCTTATATGTTCATGAAAGGTTAACTAGTCAAAAGAGGCAATGACAAGTGACACACGCAGACAAGGCTACTTAAAGCCTTTCCCCCACTTAGTGCAAGATAAGGGTGAGCCGAACTGATTGAAGAAATGATGGAGAGAGTGAAAATTAGTATCAATTGGAGGAATGAGGTGCCCCCACATAAGGAAGAACACCAAAATCCTAAAAATGTTCTATTTTACTACTCAAAGCCTTACATTCATTAGTGGAATGACCATGAACTCTATAATAGGCGCAAAATGACATATTTTAATAAAATTTCTTTCAAGTTATTGGAGGAAGGGTGATCAAGTGATCTTGGAGAAATCTTGACAAGATACTCTCTTGATCAATGGGAGAAGGTAGTCCTATAGTTTGTGACAAAGATACATCTTGCTTAGTATTAGTTGTCATACCTACAAAAGACTCTACAGATTGTGAGATTTTGTTTTCTCCTATATAGGAGGGTGTAAAATCTAATGAATTTAATTCATGAGTATTGTGCGAGATGACATTGACATTAAGCAAAGAGTTCGTTATTTGTGTCATGTTTTGTAAAGTATTTTTCAGACCACTAGTGGTGATGAGTTTGGGATGTATGACTATTAAGATTGGTTTAGGAGAATGTTGTGTGAGAGTGTTGATGTTGAGTGAAGGCTTGGTGATCTCTATCAAAGGACAATAACCAGGACCATGAGTTGTTTTTTGTGCGAAAGGATCAATAGGTTTGCAGATACCTTGTTCGTGAGCACCACATCCTTTTCCACTATATCCCAATTGTTTCATGAGTTCATAACCTTTTCCATAAAGTTTTTTCATTACCTTTGGATCAGGTTGTTGGTCAGTGTTGTGTTCATCAAAGGTTGTTGTGTAATTGGTTATGTTTTAGTCTAAAGTGGTTGAGGTGGATGCTTTTAAAGGGTCATCCAAGTTTTGTGTTGATATGGCTACTTTTGTGTTTCTCGTATTTGCATGCATCTTGGTTTATGATCTTGTACTCTCGCATGAATGTTGGTGTGATTCTAAGGAAACCCAATCATTTCTTAATAGCTTTGAGTGTTGTTCTTTGTTTTGCTATTGTATGGGTTCTACATGTGTAGTTTATGTTGATGTGTTAAATAGATTTTGTTTGTCTTTCTCAAGCTGTAAGACACTATAAGGCTTAGGATTGGCATCAAGGGTGTATACTTTGTTGTTGTGAATGTATTTAATTTTTCAATGAAGAGTGGAAGGAACACCATTCATTGCATGAATCCACAGTCTACCTAGGATGAGATTACATGAATGTTCATGAGGCATAACATGGATTGGTGTATTAAATGTGGCCACTCCAACATAAGAGGTATAATAATCGCCCTGAGTGGTTTCTTTTTGACATTGTCAAATCCATTAATAGATAAAGAATCAGGTTGAATGGTTGATTGATCAATGCCAAGACTATCCAGAAGGCTCACACTACACACATTAAGGGAAGAACTAGCATCTACAAGAGTTATCTTTACACCTATGGTATTGTATTGAGCTATGATCATGAACACATCATTTTGTTTTTGCACATCCAAAGAGGGGAGTTCACTTTGGTGGAAAATAATGTCATTGTTGTGTCCTTGGGTTATGGCTACTATGTCATTGGGTTGCACATTAGAAGGGATAGGAATGTGTTGTAAGGCCATTTGAAGCATAGTTGATAGGTAGGTGAAGTGTGAAGAAGGTTCCAAAGGGATATCTTGGTGGGAGTGCTCTTAAGTGGACATGTAAGAAACTTCACAACATCAAATCAAGGCCTCATTAAGTCAAATTTATCATTAATTATTCCCATATCAAGCAAGCAAAAAGGGATACTTTTTCCCTGTCCACACTGCCTATACCAATCCTCAAGTCACAACAAGGCAACCAACTAGTACTTCATGTGATTTCTTCCTTTGGTATTTTTGCTAGCATCCCTAATTCCTTTGTGGCATGACATGCCATATCTCCTACCACCTTGCCACCTATAAACATTCCTTTCACTTTTCCCTCGAACACATACACCCCTTCACCTTTTTCACCTCCATCTCATAACACAATCGATGACCCTCCATAAATAAAAATTTTGCAAATATTTTCATCCCTTCAAAAGAAAGTTTCCATCATCAACCAAAATCAAAATGGCCCACCTACATATTATGTCAAAAGCAATCCATTTTCCTTGGAGATATTGCAAACACCAATGCCACAAGGTGTAGAGGTGCCTAGATTTGAGAAATATGGAGGAAAGGGAGATCCTTCTATAATATAGGGGGATTCATTGGTCATGAGTTCTCTTCACTTAGAGAGCCTCACAAGGCAAACTACCCTAAACTACCTCAATGGAACAACACAAAAGTTTTAGAATCTAAAAGAGCAAGTCATAGATATTTTATGGACAAACTAATGAGCTCTCGACCATAGGATGCCAGCATAGAAAATAGATGACAATGTGGTGCATCGGTGTCCCAGAGGCATGCTAGCATCTCATATAGACCAGAAAGTGAGTTTATCTCAAAAAGTGCCTAAATGACCACTTCTACTCTAAATGTTAAAAACCATAGAATACAATAAAATAACAGAAAGTGATAGAACTAAGATAAAGTGAAGAGTAAATGATAAAGATATAGAGAAGGAAGGAAATAAATAATTACAACCACATGAGTGATGAAGCCTCCACCAAATGAATGTCTTCAAAACATGTGTGCACAATATCTAGAGAGAATGTTGGGGGTGTATAGGGGTTTTCCTTAGTCAAACCCCTATTTTGGTGTTCCCACCTCCACAGACAGCCAAGAAGATAGAGGGAAAGAGTGATGAAAAAAGTGTGTGGTGAAAGGAAAACCTGCTCAGGAGTAGAACCCACACCATAAAGTAAGTGTGTGATAAAAGAAAACCTCGCTCAAGGAGGAGAACCTGTATCACCAAGTAAGTATGCAAATAGTAGGGGATATGAAATCCCAGGATGCTTACAAGCATAAGGCAAGGAAGATGAAGTTGCAAGAGTGTTGTAAAGAGAGCTTGAGAGAGATTGAAGTTGCTACAACAAGTGGTTATGAAGTTGTGCAAAGAAAAGCTAAAGTGTGGAAGGATAGAAAGAAACTAGAAGTGGAATAAGTCCCCAAATAAAGTAAAAAGAGGACTTTTAAAGAGGGAGAAGAAGATTCCCATGGTTACAGGGAATCCCAAGCCTTTTCCACCAACAAACTTATATGACAAGTGGAAAACATGCTTGGAAATGGTCTTCTGAGCATTGACATGTTGCAGGAAATTAGCACGGTGTGCAAACATCTATGTGGAATGCTAGTGTTCAGACATGTCATGCTTCAAAACAATGCAAACCGGAAAGGCACAAAGTCCGATGCCAAGCTGACATGCGAGGGTAGCTGCTAAAATGAGGTGCTGGAGCATCCTGAGAGGGAAAAGGCTAGTGCAAGGGTTAAAATGATCCTACTCAAGATGCTAAGGGAGTGGACACTAAAGCAAATGCAAATATATAGGTGAAATTGCAAGGGTGAAATTTTACTCTTATACATTTTCCCCCCACTTTAGCGAGCATATGAATCTACATTAATATGCACGCTAAAGGAAATCTACTAAACATAAATAACATCATATGCCAAAAGGATACTGTAGAGGAAGCATACAACTCTTTAAACCACAAAAGCATGCCCCTAGACTGACAATCTGCAAAACCAATACATTAGACAAGAAAAACTTGCACTAGACAAGAGTGTTAGAACATAAAAAACTAAAGGATTCAAGTCAATAGAGTAAAGAGACCTCAATGTAAAAGGTTATATCAGTACTATGCATCATCCTCAAATTAAGAAATTACACATAGAAGAATTATAAGGTGAAGAGAGAAAGGGTATATACACAAGATGAAGAAAATGCCTACACAAGACATATCCTAGATCTGCAAGATCTGAAACGAAACAACAAAGAACTGTAGAGAAAAACTATTTCTCCCAGTCCACAAAAGATCAACTCAACTAGAATAGTTCACATACCATTGGGGTCATCCCACAATAATGGGTTACACTTTTTGGCCAAACTTGACACTGAAATCAACATTTTCAAAAAAAACTTCACTTTCTGACACCTATAGTAGGTAAACTATTAGGAATTTGAAAATAATGTAAACTAGTGATTTGTGAGATTTTTTCTGTAGATTTTAAATATATATTTTTTAAAAAAATTGGAATTAATTTTTCTTTTTTTTGGTGTCTCCTTTGATAACTAGTTTTTAATAGTAAACAACATTTTTAAAAAGTGACGTGTACTTCGACACACATAACGTTTTTTCTACAAAGGATAAAATTTTGATTCTTTTTAATTTAGGTTGCTAACACTGATATCTATTGGTTCATTTTGTTTCATAACATTTTGTTGAATATTTTTTTTTTTAATTAAGTTTTGAAGTCAAAACATTTACAAATTAGACATAGGTGCACTTCGGCACGCATAACTTTTTTGGTATGTAGTGAAATTCAATTTTTTTTTTTGTTAGAACAAGGACACCAATACCTAGGGCTTATATATTTTTCAATTTTTTTTTTCTCAAATTCAATATTTTTCCACAATGATTTTTCACTGAACTTGATGTTTAGTGAAAAACCTATGTCCAGTTAATCAAAAGAATAAAATGAAAAGTAAAAAGAATATATATTAAATTTATAGTTGTTGGAAAGTACATTTTGAGCACTACACTCCCCCAACTTGGTTTATCAAGTTTGAATCCATCTGCACCTCCTTTTTGGGCTTCGATAGTAAAAAAAATACATAAAATTTGAAATGGTGGAGGGGAAAGAGAAAAAAGGAGGGTTCTAATGAACCCCCCTTCATTAGAAGGGTTGGTTCGAATGAACCCCTCTCCATTCCGCTAAATTTTTCCATGAAAGTTTCCTCTAAGATAGCCTTCGAATGAAGGCTCCAAAAAATGCATTTAAACGGCTAATTTTTGGATTTCCTAATAGTAGCATTTTTGATTTTTTATTATTTGCAATTATTTTTTTGTTTTCTTAATTTTCTATTATGAAAGTATGTGAATATTTTCTATATAAGTAAGAAAAATATCATAGAAATTTTCAAAGCTATTTTGGTTTGTTTTGGTTTTACAGGGAAAGCTTTGGAGGAGAATATCTAAAGAATTGTGAAAAATATTTTTGTTCTATTGGAGGAGAATATTGAAGAATTGTGAAAAATATTTTTGTTCTATTGGAGGAGAATATTTGAAGATCAGAAGAGGCTTTGGAGGAGAATATCTGAAGATCAAAAGAGGCTTTGTTCTATTGGAGGAGAATATTAGAGGAATTTTCAAGCGATATTTTACAAAGAAGATGGGAAACAAAAAAACAAGAAAAAGGAAGAGTCAACGAAAGAATTCAGTAGAAGAGGAACAAAGATTACGTGAAGAAAGCTTGCAAAGATATCATAGACGAAAACAAGGTATGCCAAACTTGTGCCTCTCCCAATATTATTCCTTTTGTATCCCTTTAACCTTCCATTTTATATTTTTATTCAAGAATTATGTAGGAGGATTAATATATTTCTTTTGATCAATGTAAAATTTCCTATCTCAAACCTATCTCAAAATTATTTAGTTTCATGCATTCTTTGTAGAAATTTAAGAGTGATAATATCTTAATTTACACTAGATTTAATATTGCAACCTTAATTTTCTTTCTTTAAACTAACATGCATTTCCCTTCATTAGCCCCACACTTAAAGATGAAATAAATACCCGAAATGATTAATTACCATGAAATACCAAAAGCCTTTAATAGAAGACAAAAAAAGTGAATAGGTACTGAGCATTATTAATAGAAATCACAAGTGTGACATTATGAAAAAATTGATGGTAAAATTGATGAGAATAGAACAAAAGAGATAGCTAATTATCTACAAAATTAACTACTGGCAAGCCATAGAAGGGGATGCAATTGGAATCTATCAAAGGAATACAAGAATCCAAGGAATTTTATAGTTGATAGAGAGAAACAACAACTTTCCAATCTTACACAAAGTTAAGATGCTTCTCCATGAAGGTTGTGTCATCATTCTCCCTTCATCACCTTTACTTTGTGTCCTCTAGTTCTCAAGCTATGTCTGATCTAATCAAGAATGGAGTAAGATTTCAATCTCTCTTGTAACATTTTAATGTTGTTGGCATTTTTCTTTATGGGGGCTCTACTAACTTTAATTACCCTCCTTAGAATAGCTTTGATCCATAAAATATTTCTCTAAAAATGTAATTCATTCACCACTCTTAGTGTTTTCCATTTTCAATTCACTAATTTATTCCATAACCTCCCAATGTTTGAAGAAAAGTTGTTCTTCTTTCATAGGGACAAGCACCTTTTCCTTGGAAGTTTCTTAGCCATTTAGATAGTTTTTAGTTTCATTTTGTTGGTCTCAATGAAGAACCACTTAAGGATTGTATGATGAATGATAACCTCTTTGTTCATATCAATATTTTTATTTGCAATCAAGTTCACAATTGAAGCAACAACCTCTAAAGAGAGAGAATGGCATGGAAGATCAGCCAGTGAAATAAGAGGGGCAAGGCATAAATATTTCACTTTACCTCATCATCCAAATCAATTTCATCCTCCATTTTCACTTTACTCTTCACCTTAAGATTATTTTTCTACCCTCCACTCCCTTTAGTTTACCATCCAAAATGGGGTCATTCTCATCATAGTTTTCCCCTTCTTGAATGTGACTTTAGTGCTTCTAATATCTTCACCACCAAAAAAATTCATTCTAATATCTTCACCACCAAAAAATTGCATTCTTCCATGATTCTCAAGATCATTAGGGCCAAAGACAAGACTTTCTTGGAAAGGGGACCTAGGGTCAAGACTCAAGGTAAGAAGAATAAACCATTTTAGGAGTTTAATCCATAATGGAATAAGGTCATCTCTTCTTATAGTAATGTAAGTCCAATTTAGAAGAAGCAAGGTGGATTCTACAAGTAGCAATGACAAGTGGGGGTTTCAAGGATAATTCGTGTTTAATAATTAGGATGAAATATTTGTGTAGGGCACAACCTTAATTATTCTATTAAATTCAAGAATAGAGTATTCAAGAAAGGGTAACATAACGAAAGGAAAAATCACTAGGTAATTGTTATGAAAATAGACAAATGGTGTAAAATGGTGTAATTGGCTTGGAAGTGCTCCTCAAGCATGACATACCTTGTTAGCAAAAATTGAGCATAGATAAAGGATTTTGTCCTAAGTTACTTTGGTGTAGTTCTTATACCTTAGTATGAGCAATAAAAGGGAGACAATAACTTATGTGGTGAGTTACAAAAGGATGTGGTAGGAAAGAACAATTAAAATTGAAAATACACATATATTCACAAATAAATAATAGCACATCATACATTCATTAGATCATCATGCAATATATTATATTCATCATATATATCTCTACTACATAGTTCATTTATACATCAATATTCTTTCTTATATTTCTCTTCTATATATCATCCATCTATAATATATTACATACTTTCTTCTCTATTCTACTTCTATAACTTCACCATAACTTCATCTAGTGCTTCTTTCCTTAATTTTCCTATATTTATATTGTTTCTTCTCTTCTTTGCTTAACATTATGACTAATGTTTCAAGAAATCCTTCAATTATCTCTACTAAATATCAGATCTCTCGACATTCTGATATTTGTGAAAAGCCAACACAACCTTAGCATTTGCATAGACTAGTTTATCATTTATTTCATATGGTAATTGCAATATCTAGAATGTGAGTGGTTCCACTACCTCCATGAAAGTGTGCTCTTTGTCTACCACAAATGTAATGTTATTCACATATTAGTGCATAATATTAGAGGATGCTTAGTCCCTTGATTTCATTTGGGCTTAGAAATTTATGAAGAATATGAGTATATGATTAAGATACATAACATCTTTAAAGTGTTTCACATATATCTCGATATATCAGTATATCTCTATATATCACTATATCTCTATATATCAGTGAGGTTGTTGACTGAATTTCCATGGCATGGTACTCTCACACTTATAGCAGGTTGTCATATCTTTATGAAATTCCTTTAGATCCATTTCTTCTCACTGGATTTTGACAAAATATCATGTGTCTTTCTCACAAACACCACCATCCTATGTAATGCCCCCTCAAGGATTAGATTGAAAAAATGCGATTAAATACAATAACACAACATTTATATCAATATAGAACATCCATCTTTTATGTAAATTGAGCAGAGATTATGAGCAAATTTCCACCAAATATGGATTTTGGGTAAAGATTGTAAGAAGACTCATATATATACACGTGGAATAATCATTAAAGGCTATTGTTACAAATGGACACATAAAATTTAAATCTCAAATTCTCTAATTTGAAATTATGATGTGAAAAAAAAAAAAAGACGAGTCCAAAATTCAATAAAGATTTAAATGAATCTCTAGAATACCTTATGCAAATGTTTAGGATCCAAATTGTGGTATACCTTATGTAAATTGGTGTGGATGAAGATGTATTGAATTTGAGAAGGAGAATTAATAAAGAACCCTACTTTTAACACCTATTTTCATTGTTCTTTGAGATGGTACAACCTGTACGGACCACTAATGGGCCTAAAATTTGTTGGATGTGGTAGAGGTTTGAATCTATTTTAATCTGTTCTTTGTTTTGTTTCATTTCATTGAGAAAGTCAAAAGTTATAGCATTTTTATTGAAGACTGCCTAAAATCCTATGAGGGTAAATAGTGAGCATTTAAAATTGTTGAATTCATTATTTTGTACGGTGGGAAAAAATCTAAAAGTTGGTGAAATAAAGCATATGTTTGTGTACTTTCATGTTGCAAAGTTGCAGACCCAAAGGATTAAGTTTGTTTATCATTCCATGATGCCCTAGGTTGGATTTTGTATGATTCTAAACTGGGGATGACAAAGTACAGTAAGGGTTCGAGTAATTTGATGAAGGATTTGGCATTCTTGATAGGTGAATCTGTTTGTATATGGTGTCAAGGATTTCTAAGAAACTTTTTTAAGCTATGGTTTATAAAAACTTTGAAAGCTTGAGACCTTTTTATGCCGCTGTCCTGTATGGTAGACTTGTTACAGTCATAGACAAGGCTGAGTGTATAGTGCATTTTAGAGTTTCCTATGGTTAATGATTGCAACAACCTTTCAAGAATCATATGTTGAATTGTATTTCATGCCATTAAAACTATGTTTAAGGTCTGGGAGGGTCCTTTGATATTGCATGACAAAATAGATAGGAGATGACAGTCTTAAGAAGTCTAAATAGGCCTGATTGCTGAATGACAGTCATTATTTGGTGGTGTTTGTAGAATCTATGATCCTTTAGCTATGTAGGATCAACAATTCTATAGTGAATCATGACATTATACTGTCCACTATTATGTGGTAGGCATATTCCCTATGAATTATCAAGAATATAAAGGTTTGGTCCTAGTATTCAAATAAAGAATATAATTCTGATCAAATATTCTATTGGTATGTAGGTATCCTAGTATTCAAAATTACTGGATTCAATAAATTACATAGATTATTTAGTGTTAGAGGCACTATTAAGCTAACATATATTATATATTATAGATTATTTATGAGAGCTTGTGATCGATAAATCATTGGATATCAATCCTAGTGATACATCATTAATGGATTTCTGATATTAGCCTTATCAACACTCTAATGAATTCACCCTATAGGCTTCCACTTAATTTGTAGTAGGATTAATAGACATAAAACATCAAAGAAATAGATAAAATAACTAGTAAAACAAAGAAAATAAACAATACACAGTTGCATAACATGATAATTCCTATGGTGAAAATCCAAACAAGCAGAAAAACTTTAGTAAAAGTATGCCTGTGGCATCTCACTCACTATTTAGTGCTATTCAATGAATATTCTACCATAAAGATGGACTGCTTATACAAACAACAATATAACTTCACTTGTCACCTGTCTATTCTTTCAATCCACAAGTATCTACAACACATTGTCTATCTCTTTAGTATGGCAATCAAAGTGCTCTTCTTAGCCAATTAAACTTGCATGAAGGGTATTCAATTACCTTTTATCCTTGTCTGCCTTGCATTAATGGGAGATGGAATGATTGCCCTAGAATGGCAATGGTCACCCTTGCATAAATGCCCAATTGTTGATATGTAAACCCAAACAAACTGCTCACTAGCTCAAATGGCCTCCAATAGAGAATGCCAAGAGTTTGCTTCTTGCCTTCACAACTCCATGGAATGCAAACAGTCATGGCTGAAGAAGAATAACAATCTGCTTAACTAATGTTTGTCATCGTGGCACCACTAAGTGTGGGAAAATAGCAAGCATGACCCTTATCAAAGTCAAATAGTTGCCAAGCAAGGAACAAAATTGTCCCTTTCATTGTCTTCCACGCTGTATGGCTCTCAACATAATAATAGCTAAAACTACTTTGACACAAATGAAGATATGGATGCTTGGTGCCACAAATCCACCAATAAAACTAGAAAACACATTTTATCATTCATACACTTGCTACATATCATTTGAGCATACTCCAAATTTGTGCCATAAATCCACCAATGATGTTCCAAACTAGTGCCAAGGACTGGCAAACATATTTTCTCTATTCATACACTCACTACTTATCATTTGAGCATACTCCGAATTTCCAAAAGCAATGATAGTATCCCAATGACGATCTCAATAGAGAATCAATGCTCCATTAATCAACATGAAGTCAGAAAACACTCCTCAAATGGCCTCATGCCTTTTGCACAAGATTTAATACCTGTAGCAACCTTTTATCACCTCTAGAAGCCTGCAGGATGCCTATAGCAGATTACATGAAGCCTATAGCAGCCTGCATGATGCATTGTAGCAACATGGACAACACTTGTAGCAGATTACATGATACATGTATTGGCCTGCATGATGCATGTAGCAACATACACAACACATGTAGCAGACTATATGATGCATGTAGCAACATGTACAACACCTGTAGCTGCTTGAACAACACTTGTAGCACTGTTACTGTTACTAGTGGTCTACAAATGATCCTGTAGCATGTACCTGACTTTGGAACCTCCCTAATCTAAAATACACCATTTCTAGATCAGCTTACTTAAACAATTTTATGCTCCCAAACTCTTGGCTATACCTAGATTTTTTGGCCTAACTATTGTGTCACATCTTATCTTACCTTTCTTACTTTGTACCACTGCCATTTAACCCACACTCAAATACTGAGCCAATGCACTGATAGCAATCAACCAGGCCAAACAACTTGACCCGACCTAAATAATTGGGCAAGAAAAAGGAAACCAAACAACATGCAACAATAATGCAAAACATACCCAAACTAAAAACTAAAGAAACAAATGCTAAAGAAACTAAACACCAAAAGAGTATCAAAGAGAAACGAGATGGAGAGCAATGGAGGATGATGGTTTGTCTTGCACACTAGAGCTCTTTCATGCTCCTCCGCGAGGATCTCCCTTGATTCAACATGTGTATTTTATGAACTTTTATGGGTAAATGTAAAATGTTTATATATTTTGATTGATATCTAATTCCTTTAGTCTACTAACTTATTAAATCTAGAAAGAACTTAGCTATCTTATTTTTGTTATGTCTAATATAGGAGAATTCCATTTGAAAGAGAAGGAAGTATTTTCATTTAAAAGGTTGGATAGGCTTTGATGTGTCATCCTCATCATTAATCCATATATCTATCCATCTATGTGTTTTACTTTGTATAAGTAAGACATATTGTTTGGAAAAAATAAATTGCTAGTTACATATTCGACCAAGCGTTGAAAAGGTTTAAAAGGGCTGGTTTTTTCAAACCTAAACCATACTAATAAAGATATAGAAACATTGAGCTTGACCATTATGAAACTCTTTGTTGTGCCTTCAATATGAATCTTGAAAATCATTTGGGCAACACTTACTGATCAACATTGTCTTTTGTGATGTTTGTTGGAGGGAAAATAAATTTAGTGAACAAACTATCTATGAATCAGGTTTGCACATAAGAAACATAGAGTTTAGCACACAATTCTTCCTATAATCCATTCTAAGCCAACATCAGACTTGTGTTGCAAGTGGTGTTAGATGGATGTATGGGGAATATTGATAGCCAACATCTTCATAGATATGTAACTCTTAATAATAATAAAAATGGGGCAAATATAAATCATGCAACCAACATTAAAAATCAAACTTCGATTATATATTTGCATCACAACCTGATGGGTACATGATATAGTCCAACAAGAATTATAATAACAAAGGGATTGTAACCTTGAATCTTAAAGATATATCTCAGCATGTATCAGATTCATATTGCAATGCATCTGTGCTAGATATAGCCCAAAAGCTCCCCCTGATTTGGCCACAAGAGCCATTTTCTAGCCTCAAATTCTACCTGTCCTATACAACCACATTTCCTATGAAGGGTTGAAAATTTAATCACTCTTTCAAAACAACTCAAGATGCTGTGAGGACTTTTAGGAATGTCAATCTTGTCATTGAGAATATCGATCAATTTTTACATTCCAAAGCCCAGTTTATAATTTGCATAGAAATATTATTTTTCAATCTTGTATCCTGAACAACAATCTTACCTGTAGAATTTTGATTTTCGTGTGGTTTTCTGTGATAGGCTCTGGTTTAGACTTTATCAGGTTCATTTGATGATCTTGTGGCTGGCTTATGTTCATTGCTAGCTGGTTTGTTCAACAACTCTTTCTCTGCTGGTTCTGTTAGTTTTCTACAAATTCATTAATCAATAATTCTATATCTTTTAGTCCATCCATGGAGATGAAACCCCATGTAAATGAAAGAGGGGAGAAGCTTGGTTTCATGCAGAAATATCAATTCTAGTATCTACAAAGCTGGATGGTTGGCAAGCATAAGATGTAAGAATATTGAAATATTCTCTCAACATGGAGACAGAAATATAAACCAAAGGACAACCCTCCCCTGGTCAAGGTTCTTCTAGAAATAGTAGAGCCCCTGCTTCCAAAGGTGGATATGGTGATAAAAAAAAGAAAATCTAAGATGGGTTGTCCTCCCTAGATTGCCAAAAAATTGGAGACAAAAATTCACAGGGATTTGCAGAAATATATCAGGTGATAGGAACCAATCTGTTAGCCATTTACATGAAGGAACCTTCATTAATAGGATAAAAAAGTGATGAAATGGGGAAGACAATTCATACTACTAAAGTATATGTAAGACCATCCCTAACTCTCACTAGAGATGGTCACACAATAACATGCATTGTATGGTCCAATCGATTGCCACAGACATGCTAATAGAAGAATGCAAGTTTTCTGTAACATCCCATCATTCCTTAATTTTTGCCTGAACTAGTGAAGGGATGAAAACCCCAAGGACCTTGTGATTTATGAACCTAAATAGCATTTGGTCTATGAGATTGATTGAATATGATTAATCTTAATAATTGATTTCATGTGTATTTAGATTAAGATATACTTGTGATGACAATCTTGAGATCATAACAAGTAGAAAAATCCATATCAATATCAGACACCATAACTACCAAATGTTCTTAATATATGGTTGTCTTGCATGCCACAACCAAGAGAATAGAATGGTATGACATTGGAACATAGAAGCAAATCATGCGTCTATGAATCAGGTCTGCACATAAGAAACATAGAGTTTAGCACATAATTCTTCCTATAATCCATTCTAAGCAATATTGTATTTTCTTATATAACACCTAATTAGCATTTTAATTGACAAGAAAATAGAGATCCACTAAGTAATGTACGCACATTCATTTATGAATCCATTTAGAAATAGGGATAGGAGCTAGTAGGAAAAGCTATGGACTCGATGACACACTAACCCGTTTCTTGACTTATCTAACTCCTAGTAGCCATTCAATTCAAAATTGTCAAACACAACTCTTAGTTTAAACCTTCTTCTATGGCCGTGGTTAGTAATTTGGATACCCCTTTAATGGTTTTAAATCATATCTAAAACCCAACATATGTTGCTTTAAAAAGAAATGTTTAAGTCAGGATTGTATTGAAATTTGATTGTGTATCAGTCCAAAGGAGTTTCCCTTAAAAAAAGGAGCATGGCAATTTGCACAGTCTTGAATTTTGGATTGATTATATCATCAATTGTGATAGGTCATAACTTACACATTTGAAAGTATGGATGGTATTCACTTGAAAGAATAATTTTGCTTCTGAAATTTCAACTAGGTAATTTTCAATTATGAGTCTTGTATGTTTTCTGCCTTCACATGTTGAGATTCTAATGCATGTTTTAGTTAATATTTTATGTCATATAATTTTCATAGAGAAAAATCCCCATATTTCCCTACACTCATGATATTTTCCCATTCAAATTCAGTGTGTTTAGACGTGGTTAGGAATCCTGGATCTAAGTTTGAGTCAGGCCTGGTAAGTCTGCAGTCATGATTTGCTGACATGTTAGTCTCAGCTGTACCTTGTCTTTATCACTGACATATAGCAAAAAAGTATGTAGTTCTCCTTGCCATTCACACTAGTGCATTCTTTATTCCATGTCAATGATTTCTCTAGATTGATGTGAATCACTAATTGTATCATTACAATACCAAGATTTTATGATGTTGCATCAATGCAGTGAAACCTCCAATCTTGAAAAAAAAATTGCAACTAAGATTATACTTCCCTCCATGACCTGAAGTACTTTGGTACCTTGTCACCTCCAATAAATTTGTCTTTGTCACCCTGGTCTGTTGTTCCCTGTGAATGATCATAGTTTTTTTCTTCAATGTTGTCCTTCAAATGGTTGCTCCTTTAGTTATGAGAACCATAATATGCCTTGCAAATTTTTCCCTTAGAACTATCATTGTACTTGGACCAATTATAATCTCTCTTAAGAATAGAGTTAAGTATTAGATCTTAAAGATAAAACAAAAGTTTATGCTTCATAGTTATCCTAAGCAACCCAGTCTCATCCTTTTCTTGCAAGACTAGGTGTATTTTAAAAACTACAGCTTAATTTATCATAGTCAAGATCCACCTAGTGATCAATTAAAATCATCCTTTAAGTTCCATATATTAAATTTATTCTACGTGTTTTTGTGTAGGGGCTCAACATATAGAAATTGAAGTAGAAGTCAATCCAAATTTAGATACTAGAGCACATGAGGCTGAAGAACATATAGTTGATGTTAGGGAGGAGGCCCAAGTGCAAGGAATGAATATTGGAGAGGGGTCAGGATCACTTTAGGATACCATCATGGATGAGCATATGAATATAGCTAAAGAGGTGAAGAGAAAAATTTCTTCTAGAAATTTAGATCATTTACTTCAAATGGATATGGAAAAATTGAAGTTTTATGCTGAACAACCTAGAAATAGTACTAGAAGGTCAATGAACAAAACTGCAAAGCAAATAATTGCTCATTTCAATAACCTTGATACACTCAATCAAGCCCAACTATTATCAATTGTAATTCTAAGTAATGAGCTACAAGAGCCATTACAATTGTTGGGTGTAGATACAAGTACAAAAAAGAGGAAAGGTTCACACTTACAAAAAGACTGTTGAAAATTTGAAAAAAAGTTTGGGGTCCATTGGGAAACAGTCTCGATCAGCACATAAGGCAATTTCAAGAAGAGTCATGTTAGCATCAATTTTAAGTGAAAAAATGGCCAAAAAAAGAAAAATCTCTTCACTTTCAACCGAGATTGGTTTTAGCAGAAAGACATTGACACAATATGTCAAAAGGAGAAATATTCTTGATGATAGTACCTCAGAAAGCAATTGGGCAATTATGTGTAGAGCTCCTCGACCAGACAGGATTCAAGATGTTTTTAGGAACTTCATCTCAACCTTTTGGAATGATCATACCCATCCTTCATCAAATAGTAGAGATTTTATCATAAATAGGATTGGACCCAATATTAATGAATTACATATAAAACATTGGCTAGACATAACACAACATGAGATGTATGTAATGTTTTGTAATTCAAATCCACATATAAAGATTGGGAAAACAACATTTCAAAGGTTAAATCCATACTATGTGAAAACAAACAAGGTTTTTGAAACTTGTTGTTGTTATCATATTGATTTTGATCTCTACTATCAAGTGTTCTGAAAGATTAGAGAAGAAAGTGATGGTATTTAGAATGTTCCTCCTAGACAAGCAAGTCAATTCATAGCATCCATCCTATGTGATAAATCAAATGATGATAATGCAACCAATCAAATAAGTTGCATACAAGGACACTGTGAAACATGTGGAAATTTGGCTAAAATGCCTTTGAGACATGAAGATACCGACCTAAAAAAGTTGGTAAATTGCAAGAGTTACAATTATATCAAGTTTCATACCAAAAGTGGCAAAGAATCAACAAGGTTAGATTATGTAGAAGAGGAGATACCTATTGGAACATTTATGGAAAAGTTCTATAAATTGATACAACCATATATACAACATTCTTTCTTTTCTAAGTGGCAAGCACAACAGTTTCAGACATTAAGAGATGCATTCCCACTTGGAACAGTGTTATCAGTAGTTGACTTTGCAGAGAATTACTCTTTTGTACATCAAAAAGAGATTCAATCACAATATTATTTTTCAAAGCAGATCACTATTATTGTGCATGTGTGTTATCAACATGCACAAATGGATTTGGATGGTGTTGACAATACATTTGAGGAATGAGTCATTAAGAAAGAATATCACTTCTATATTAGTGATGACAAAGAACACGACACTCTATTTGTACAACATTGCTTCAAAAACTTTTTTGAATATTTGGAAATTAGGGGTGTCAAAATTGAAAAGCATTTTGTATGGTCAGATGGATGTGCTTCACAATTTAAATCTTCAAGGCCATTTTATGCACTTTGTAGATATCATCAAAATGACAACATACCACATGTTTGGAGCTTCTTTGAGAGTGGACACGGAAAGGGTGAACATGATGGTGCAGGAGCTTGAATCAAATGTGCTCTAAGAAAGCATCAACTAAATTATGAAGGAGATCGTATAAAAGATGTGCATGATGTTGTTGAATGGTGTCAGAAACACTTTGCATAAAATGAGGTTGGCACATCTTCAACAAACAACCGATCCATTCCACATAGAGTGTTTTGGGAGATATCAAGTATGTTTTTGTTTATATTTAAACCTTTAAATATACATATATGTGTACATTCAAGTTTATTTATTTTAGTTTGAATATATTTATATTAAATTATGATTTTTTAATGCAAAATTAATTTTTGTAGGTGTGGATAGAAGATCAATGAATTGATGCAAGAGGGTAGAGAAAACAAGATCTTTGCATTATATCATGAGTACAAATAGTTTCTCGTGGACTATGATGAATGCAACAACCAACAACAAGGATATGTCAGTGGATGGAATTTGGTGCCACTAGATGTTAGTGACACATACAATGAAGATGAAGATGAAAGCTTTGAAGACATTCCTTTTATTTCAATTGATTATGACCATATTTCAGGACTAATTAAAAAGGGTATGTATGTGTATATATTTATATCGTACATGTATGAGCTTTTGTAAATTTGTAACTTAATTGTTTAATAATTTTTTGCTACTTATTTTGAGTAAATTTATATATACTTAAATGATAGTGGAACTCCTTTTTTTACAAATTTGCCATGTAAATTTGGTGTAGGAGATATTTTTGCAGTCATAGCAGAGGCTAAATGTGTTGATGAACAAAAGAGTACTAGTGGTGGTGCTTTCTTTCTTGGTGGAAGATTGGTTTCTTGACTGAGTAAAAAGTAAGACTCGATTTCTTTATCCATTGCAGAGACAAAATATATTGCTACAACATCCTATTGCACACAAGTTTTGTGGATGAAGAAAACTCTGAAGGACATTGGAGTGATATGTGATGAGCCTATTTCTATTTTTTGTGACAACACAAGTGCAATAAACATTTCAAAGAACTTGGTTATGCATTCAAGAACAAAACATATATCTATCAAGTATCATTTCCTGAGAGAAACAGTGCTAGAGAATGAAGTCAGATTGGAGTATGTGACAAGAAAGGAAAAAATTATAAACATATTCACTAAGGCTCTTCCAAAGGATACTTTTGAGCATCTTAGGGAGATGTTTTGGGTCATTGGCATCCTAAATAGGTACACATGAAGGTGCATCAGTCTAGTGAATTCTAGCACATCCACGGTAGGAGGGTCCCCAAAAGAGAACAACTTGGATTGTGCAACAAGAGTAACACAATGAAAGCAACATAGAATATGGAGGAAAATATAGATTTAAAACACTCATTAAAAAAATCTCAATTACATTAGGTCAGCAACATCTAGCCTTACAGATTCAACTACCAAGCCTGATAAAACATGCTCCTATATGCGAGTGAAATCTTACAATTTAGATCAATCTTAGTCTAATCTATTAACTATCAACTCTCTCCCACTCTCTAATGATCAATTACAAGTTTTATAGAATATCCACAACTCTAGAAACATCCATATCATCCAAAGATCATCACATTCTCCAAGGAAAGAAAATGTAATGTGCGCATGAATAAGTCAGCCTCAAATTTGAATTACTCTCCATTAGGTGCATAAAGACTAAGTGTGGACCTATAAGGAAGGTCAGGGACACTCGTAGGAACATTTAAAATCACACCATTAAGATCTATAAGTCACAGGGATGATCCACAATGATCGAACTGGCTGAAAAAGTTTGAAATTATTCTGGTGTTAGTTCATGAAATTGACAAGAATTCTAAAAGTGATAACTTGCTGGCAAAAAAATTTAATCATGCCCAAATCTTGGAACAAGGAAAATAAACATGTAGACAATGTATAAAAAGATCCAAAGGATCTAGTGAGAAAACATGATATATACACCATCATGAACTGGGCAAGAACAAAACAAGAACAAAACTAAAAGAAAAATATATTTTTTGGTTGATGCAAGATTTCCAAGAACCAAGGATGCTCATGTATCAGACATCTTGGGTTATTGAAAAGTTTATTGCACTTTTGTTGTCACAAAAAATAGAAATAGGCTCATCACATATCACTCCAATGTCCTTCAAAGTTTTCTTCATCCACAAAAATTGTGTGCAATAGGATGTTGTAGCAATATATTTTGTCTCTACAATGGATAAAGAAATCGAGTCTTACTTTTTACTCAGTCAAGAAACCAATCTTCCACCAAGAAAGAAAGCACCACCACTAGTACTCTTTCATTCATCAACACATTTAGCCCAATCAACATCTGTATAAGCACTCAGGGTGAACTGGAACTAGTCATCACTATTAGGATACCATAGTCCATAATCCGATGTACCTTTAAGATATCTAAATATCCTCTTTACAAATACAACCTGTGTTATTTTAGGATCTGCTTGGAATTTGGAAACTAAACATACTACATGCATAATGTTTGGTCTGGTAGTAGTAAGATATAGCAGTCCATTAATCATAGATTTGTATTTTCTCTAATTAGTCTTAGCAGAATAAACATCTTTGCTCAGTTTACATCCGATTATCATAGGAGTACAAACAGGTTTGGAATCATCCATCCCAAACTTCTTCATCAACTCTTTCACATAATTAGATTATGAAATGAATATCCCTTTGTCATTTTGATTCACTTGCAGAACAAGGAAGAAATTCAATTCATTGATCATAGACATCTCAAATTCTTTATGCATCTTTTCAACAAAATTTTTACACATTCCTTCATTTCTACCAAAAATTATATCATCAACATAAACATGAACAACTACTATCAACATTTTGTTACCTTGCATTTTCAAGTAAAGATTGTTGTCAACAGAGCCTTTGTTGAATCCTTGTTATGTCAGGTATTTGGCCAATCTTGCATACCAAGCTCTAGGAGCTTGCTTCAACCCATACAATTCCTTCTTCAACTTACAAACCATGTCCAGTTTTTTAGACAATTGAAACCCTTTAGGTTTCTCCATATACACCTCTTCCTCCAACTCAGCATTGAGAAATGCTAACTTAACATCCATTTGATACACTTTGAAGTTCTTGTGGGAAGAAAAATCCAAAAACTCCTAATAGCTTCCATTCTAGCCACAGGGGCGAATGTCTCTTCAAAATCTATACCTTCAACTTGTGAATATCCTTTGCATACAAGTATTTCTTTATTCCTTACAATTTCTCCACTTTCATTTAGTTTATTCCAAAACACCCATTTCAATTCAATCACATTTTTATTCATAGGTCTAGGGACCATTCCCATATCTGGTTCTTTTCTATTTGCTACAATTCTTATTTCATAACTTTCATCCAACTCTCATCTTCACGTGCTTCACTCATAGACTATGGTTCAACTGTAGAAAGAAAACATAGATTTACCTCAGTTGTAACTCTACTTCTAGTATTCACACCTTCACTTTTATCTCCAGTTATCTGATCATTCAGATGATTCTTCTTTACATACTTGGGAGTTCTAACAATAGAATCCAGTTCATTTTCTTCTTCTCCTTCTTCTTCTTCCACTTTTTCTTCTTTCTCTTCTTTTCATTCTCCTAGTTCTCTTGAGGTACATGTCCATAGATAGGATCATCAGGTTCAACCTCACTTATCTCAAAAGGTCTGTGTTTGTCTTCATCAACCTTCACATTAACACTTTCAATGATCTTTCTCAACATTTTATTGAAGAATCTATATGCTTTGCGAGAAGTAGAATATCCAAGAAAAATTTCTTCATCACATCTAGCATCAAACTTTCCAAGATTTTCATCATCTCTTTTAATATAACATATGCTTCCAAATACCTTAATTGACTTTACAACAGGTCTCTTACTAGTCCATAACTCAAAATGTGTCTTAATGTCATTGTATCTGATCTGGACTCTATTAAGAACATAAACAATAGTATGTATCACCTCTCTCTAGTATACATCAGGTACATTTGATTCTTTCATCATATTTCTAGCAGCTTCCTATACTGTCTAATTTTTCCTTTCAACTACTCCATTCCGTTGAGGGATTCTCAGAGTAGAAAACTATCTTTTTATTCCATGTTGTTCACATAATGCATTAAATTTACCAGAAGTGAATTCTTCACCTCTATCAGATCTCAAACATTTAATTTTCAAATTTACTTAATTTTCCACTCTTACCATGAATACCTTAAACCTATCTAGAGCATGAGTCTTTTCTCTAAGAAAAGAAACCCATGTTATTTGAGTATAATCATTAATAAGCAACATGAAATACCTATCACCATTCACACTTCTAGTCCTAGTTGGACCACAAAGATCAATATGAATCAACTCTAGCATTATGGTAGTACAATAATCTTTTCCCTTAAAATTGCATCTTGACTATTTCCCCAATTAACAACTTCTACAAATAGCATTACAGGGTCTTGTGATTCTATGCAACCCTCGAGCAATCTCTTTTGCACGAATCTTCACCAGATTATCAAAATTTACATGTCCCATTCTCTAGTGCCACAACAAACTTTTACTGATTTGAGATACAAGGCAATGAACATCAACTCCTTTCAATTGATAGATGTTTCCATGAGCTCTTCTTCTAGTAGCAACCATATCTCCATTTTTGGATTATTTTCTAATTTTACAAGTTTTATTCTAAAACAGAAGTTTAAAATCATTGCTACACATCTAACCACTAGTCAAAAGGTTATGTATCAAACCTTTCACATAATATACATCATCAAAACTAATTGAACCTTTCCCACAAATCTTAGCTCCTAAATCATCACCAAACATAACTAAACCACCATCATATTTCTCAAGTTTAGTAAACCTACTCTTATCTCTGGTCATGTGATTTGAACATCCACTATCAATTACTCAGTAGTCTTCATCCTATCTTGCATTAAATGTGGCAACCAAAGTACCTTCCATCCCATTTCTCTTATTCTCTAGAGCCTTCTTTCTTGCAAATTTTCTAGGGTTAGTGGATACAAATTTACTTTCCAAAGCTAAGAATAAGCATTCACAATCATCAACCTCATTCTCAGATTCATCATCAAAAATTCCTGCTTCTTCTTTAACATAGTACAACTTCTTATATCTCTTATCCTTCCTATCCTTATCCTTATAATCCTTTTTCTTCTTATGGATAACTCTATTTGGACATCTCAAAGCATAATGACAAATATTACCACAACTAAAAAATTTAAAGGGAAACATAGCTTTATACTTTCCAGTTCTTTTCTTCAACTTCTTGGTGAAGTTTGCTTCGAACTCATCAACACCATCACTATCCAGTTCCTCTTCAATCTTCAATGTCTTGAATTTTGTTTCTATCATTTCTTCAATCTTATCTTCTTTCTAGAACTTCCTCATCTCAAATGCTTGCAAGGTTCCAAACAACTGTTCCAAAGTGTAAGTCTTAGGATTATATACTTCTTCAATAACTGAGATCTTATCACTATAGCACTTTGGTAAGGTTATAAAGATCTTATCAATTATGTCTTCATCTAATATTTTTCATCCTTGATTTCTAACTTCATTTGGAGTTTGTTAAACTCTTTGAAAGAAATTTGTAAAATCTTCACCTTCTTCCATCTTCAGATTCAAAAATTTGCACTTCACTGCTAACTTATTTGTCAATTTCTCTTTCATTTCCTTCATACATATCTTCCAACTTCTTGCACACTTCATATGTAGTTTCCAAAGAAGAAACCTTCTCTCACTCATTCTTAGATAACCCGTTGCAAATAGCAGAGTTCACCTTCTCATTTTCTTCATAAGAAGAGATCTCATCTGTAGTAGTAAGACTACCAAATGGGGGTGTATACTTTTTCTCAACAACCTTCCAGGTCTTGAAACCAAAGGAGATAATATATCCTTTCATTTGTCACTTCCAATTATTGTAGATAGTTCTATCGAACATAGGGATCACCAACTTATGTACCATCAAATATTCCTTAAGCAGTTAAGCTCAACAATGCAGAATTCTCTGATACCAATTGTTAAAGAGGAGCAAGAAAATTGAGAGGGGGAGTGAATCAATTATCACACAATTCAAACTTAAAACTCAACACTTACAAATTTCACAATCACACTATTCTTTTATTAAGTAAGAACATGAAACACAAACAATAGAAAGTAAATCAACACAATGAACACCAGATTTTTATTTGGAAAACTCAATGAGGGAAAAACCACAGTGAGGGTTATCTCACAATATAAATATTATAAAACAAAGGCTCACTACCTAGAAGAGGACTCATTGTCCAAGTACAAAGGCTCACTGCCTACAAAAAGGACTCACTATCCAATAGGGAGGCTCACTTCCTACATATACAAAAGAGAACAAAAATATCCACCACAATAATTAATGCACATTCATAGGATTGTAGGAAACCCTTATCTCACTGCCTTCAACACAATGGAGAACTACTATCACAACTCATAAACACACTTCTACTCTTATTATTTGTGGCTCACTTTCATCACTTTGCATCACACTGTGATACAAGTCTTCATAATTCAACTTACTTTTATATCATCCTCAACCTTAGAAACATTCTCCAATGTTAGCCACAAATACCTCTTTTCATAAATTTAAATTAGGTTGGAAACTCAAAATTCCTACGATGGAAAGGAATAAGAGTGGACCAATAAAATATATAACCAAGATCAATAAATAAAGTCTCGAATTAATCACATGCTTCCTTAATTTAAGTTTTAATCTTTGAATGAAGGTTAAACACCAGGTCGGCCAAACCTAATGAAAAAAAAATCATTGGTGTACATGCTTCCCAACCAAAAGATGACACACAAATCATGATTCATCATGCACAAGAATACACCTTTGAATCTTCTAGATACATCCACAAAAAAAAAAAAATTTCTATCAATGAACACCTTTCACCAATCCATCTAGATTGTATAAACTCAAAGTGAATTACTAAAACATGACTTCCATATACCAAACTTCAAACCTCTTTTCCAGAGCACAAAAAATACCTTCACAAGACATATCCCAGATCCACAAGATCTGAAACAAAACAACAGAGAACTATGGAGAAAAATTATTTCTCCTAGTCCACAGAAGATCAACTTAGCCAAAATAGTTCACATACTAGTGAATATAACTTTCACACACCATCACACCAGAAGCTTAATGTTATGAAATAACTTGCACAATAGAAGAATATGATATGAAATATGCTGCAAATAATTGAGAATAACTGAGAATAATAGGCCACTTTGAGGGGGCAAACCTCCAAATATCTCTAGTGAGAACACACTTCACAACTTGATGATGAAATAAGACTCACAACCTCCTATATATACCTATTTATTCCTAGGATATCAACTAGGCCGACCTAGACACACCTATATAAGTCATAGGCCAACCTACACAACTAAATAACAATATACTAATGATAATATGACTTAATAGAGAGTTAAGATAGCCACAAGCCGACTATTCATAACCCAATGTACAATAATATTAAGGGAATAGCATGCCCCCCTTCTTCAAAGAAGCATTTTCCTCAATGCTAATCAAGTTTGGAAAATTTTGAATGAACTCCTTGTCCTCCCATGTGGCATCTTCAACTGGTAAATTCTTCCATTGGATGAGATACTCAGTGATAGTTCTATTACTCAACTTCTTTATGTGTGTTTGACGAATGCACTTTGGTTCCAAAATGATTCTTCCTTCTTCATCCAGCTTAGGTAGTGTTGTTTGAGTGGGAATATTATGCCCAATGACCTTCTTCAAACAGGACACATGAAAAACTAGATGTATCTTTGTTGTTGGTGGCAACTCAAGCTTGTAGGCAACACTACCGATCTTCTGCATGATTTGGTATGGACCATAATACTTTGGAGACAACTTATTATTCTTTCTTTGCTACTTTAGTGAGATTTTCTTATAAGGCTGCAATCTCAAGAAGACCCAATCCCTAACTTCAAAACTTCTTTCACTACGATGTTGGTTAGCCTGTTATTTCATTTGATTTTGTGCCATGGCTAAATTCTCCTTGAGTCCTGAAAGTACTTGTTGTTGATGAAGCAAGTGGTCTTCTACTTCCTGAACTCTTGGGAACACCTTAATTTATGATGTGATGGAAGGAGGATGATATCCATAAAGTGCCAAAAATGGAGATATTTTTGATGAGCTATGAAAAGAAGTGTTATACCACCATTCCACAAGTGGTAGCCAATCTACCCACTGAGACTACTTCTCTAGAGTGAAACAACATAGATATCCTTCCAAACACTTATTAACAACCTCATTTTTCCCATCTGATTGAGGGTGGTACGAAGAGCTATGAGCCAATTGAGTACCCAAACATGAGAATAAATCTTTCCAAAAGTGACTAGTGAAGATAGGATCATGATCACTAACAATAACTTTAGGTGTACCATGTAGCTTTTGGATATTCTCCAAAAAAGCTTTAGCCACTACACTTGCTATAAAAGGATGTGCTAATGCAATGAAATGTGCATATTTAGTGAGCCAATCAATTACCACCATGATGACATTATGACCTTTAGATTTGGGAAGCCCTGTGATGAAGTCCATGGATACCTCTTCCCAACGCTGGCTAGGAAGAGATAAGGGTTGCAAGAGACCTGGGTCTTAATTGTCTCCCCTTTATGCCTTTGACACACCAAACATTTAGCCACAAATTTTTGAACATCACCCTTTAGCCCTTCCCAAAAAAAATCTTGCTTGACTCGATGATATGTCTTCAAAAATCCTAAATGACCACCAACTGGAGACTCATGAAACTCTGTGAGAATCTTGATTTTAAGGTTGGAATTCTTGCAAAGATACAAATGCTCTTTATACCAAAGAGTATCTCCCTTCCAACAAAACTTATCTGAACTACTAGGATCACTTTTTAATTGCTCGATGAGATTACTTGTCGCAACATCATTTTTCCACTCTACTTTGGCTTCCTCCACCCAATTATGTTGTAATATTGAAATGGCAAACAATAAGGATTCATCTTTCTCATTATTCCTTGATAGTGCATCTACGACAATATTTTCTTTCCCTTTCTTATATACAATCTCAAAGTCATATCCTAACATCTTAGTGACCCATTTTTGTTGCTCTTCAGAAGATAGTCATTGTTCCAAAAAATATTTTAGGCTATCATGATCTATCTTAACCTTGAAATGTCTACCCAATAGATAAGGCCGCCATTGTTTCACTGCATGGAGTATTGCTAGCATTTCCTTCTCATAAATAGGTTTTAGTTGATTCTTACCTTTTAATTGATGACTCTCAAATTGGTCAACCTTCTTGCATGAGCACTACTCCTATCCCATTTCGGAAGAATCACATTCCACAATGAATTCCTTGGTGAAGTTAGGAGTGGCAAGTACTTGAGTTGTACACATAGCCTCCTTCAATCTCTCAAATGTTGTATTGGCAGACTCGTTCCAATGAAAAGAATCCTTCTTCAATAGAGTGGTGAGAGGTGCTACTATACTACCATAATTCTTCACAAATCTTCTATAGTACCCTGTCAATCCCAAGAATCCTCCAGTTTCTTAATGGTTTTTGGAATAGACCATTCCATGATAGCCTTAATTTTGTTAGGGTCCACCTTGACTCCATGTGAAACTATGTGTCCCAAATACTCCACCTCTATAAGACCAAAAGCACACTTGGATGGCTTAGCATAGAGTTTATGATCTTCAAGTATTTGTAATGCTTGGTCCACATGTTGCAAATGTTCTTCCCAAGTCTTGCTATAAATCAATATATCATCAAAGAATACTAACACAAAATTTCTCAAGAACTTAAAAATGGAATTCATCAAACTTTGGAATGTAGATGGTGCATTGGTAAGACCAAATGGCATCACCAAAAATTCATAATGAACCTCATGAGTCTGAAATGTTGTCTTAAAAATATCTTCCTCCTTAATCCGAATTTGGTGATAACAAGATCTAAGATCTAACTTGGTAAAATAAATAGCTCCATTCAATTCATCTAGCAAATCATCAATGACTGGAATTGGAAACTTATCTTTAATGGTGTACATGTTGAGAACTATATAATCTAGACACATGTGCCAAGTATCATCCTTCTTACGTACCATCACCATAGGTAAGGAGTAAGCACTTTGGCTATGCCTGATGATTCCTACCTCTAGCATCTCTTCAACAATTTTTTCTATCTCACTTTTTTGTAAGTGTGGATACCTGTAAGGTCTGATGTTTGGTGGTTGGATCCTTGGGACTAACTATATGGCATGATCATGATCCCTCTTAGGAGGAAGTCCTTTAGGCATATCTCAAGAACAACTGAGTGACGATCAATTATAGCTTGCAAATCTGGATGAGTAGGAGCATCAGATTGAGAAACTTCTAATGAACATAGTTGGGCTACAAATCCATCCACTCCTTTTTTAAGCAACTTTTGCATTTGATGAGAGCTTACCATTTGTAGGGATTTTTCCTTTAACCCCCTTAGCTCTAATAGCCTTCCTTCTGATTGAAATCTCATGAATAGTTCTTGGAAGTTCATCTCAATCGTTCCTAATGTAGTAAGCCATTGTACTCCCAAAATAATATCTGCTACACCCATGGATATCACATACATTGGGGTATCAAGGTGATAATATCCCATGGATAATTTAATGCTATGACACTTCCCTAAACAACTAATTGTACCACCATCTGCAATCAAAACCTAAAACTCTGGAGCTGGATATATGAAACAATTTAGATGAGCAACTAACTTTTTGTTGATGAAATTATGAGTAATACCTGAGTCGATCAACACTGTTACCTTCTGCTTCTTTAGGAACCCCACCACCTTGAGAGTTTGTGGAGCACTGAAACCTGAGAGTGCATGACGATAAATGATTGGTTGAGAATCATGTGATTCCTCATTTGACTCCCTTTCATCCTCTAGTATGGGTTCCTCCTCTTCTTCCTCATTGGGACCTTCAATATAGAACAATTTTTTTTCACTACATTTGTGTCCTTGACTGTATTTGCTATCACAATTGAAACACAACCCTTTTTCTCTTTTCTCCTCAATTTGTTGTGGAGTCAACTTAGTAGGTTGAGTGGAATATCCTTTCTCTCTTGTCACATTAGCCCCTTGCTTCTTAGGAATTAAGTACTTCTCCTCTACCCTGCGTGCCAAGATAAAAGACTCATTTATGGAACAAGGGCTAAACATGTGTACCTCATGTTGAATGTGATCCTTGAGACTACCCAAGAATAATTCATTCAATTTCTCCTCCATAATTGTATCCCTCTTAAGGATAGATTTTGGAATTCCTGAATATAATCCTTAACTGATCCTATTTGTTGAAGTTTAGCTAGCTGGCTGAAGAAGTTGTCTATGATGCTATTGCTATATTGTGCTTGGAGTTCCTCTGTAAAAATTGACCATGAGATGGTGAGCCCTTTTTTCCTTCGATGAGTGCAAAGCCAACAATACCAAATGAATTGATCTAGTTCTAGATATAAGGAAGCCATCAAGACCTTTTGTCCATTTGGGATTTGGTGTACTTCAAAAAAATTCTCCATTTGGTTTATCCATGTGAGAGGATCCTTACCATCAAACTTGCACATATACACCTTTGGAAATAAATTACTAGATCCCATAGGAGTACTAAAGCTTGTGTAAGTGGTAGCTGATCTAGAATTTTCATCTTGGGCGCTTGAGAACTCCTTTCTTGGTTCAACCATGTAGGTGCTTAACATGTTTCGTATGTCTGATATATCTCCTCTTAGGTCACACATATCCATATTCATTGAGAAAATGTCTTCCTTGACCTTATTGATCTCCTCATTATTAGTATCATCCTCGATTGTTTCACCATCCTTATCAGGAGTCTTCCCCAGAGTGACAACATTCTTTTTACCCCTTATTGCAGGCCCTGTCATGATGGAAACAACTAATGTTGAAATAAATCACACAAATGAAACTTAAATTCTCTAAAATTTTTACTGTAATATCCTTTGGTATGTCTTCAAAAACCCAATAAAAATCAGACTTCAATTCAACAAGATGTCTGATATATGTAGATTCTAAAAAAATAGTGTAGAAACCCTAATTCTACAATAATTCACTTAATTCTGCTCCAATTCTTCAGAAATATGGACTGTAACTTCTTCAATATGTTCTTCAAAAACCCTTTAAAAACCAGAATTTTTTTTGCCAAAATCTAAAAGATATGCTCTTCCCAAAATCGCCTCCAAAATTGAGAAAAACCTTACCTCTATGGTGCCAAGAACTTGGCTCTGATACCACTTGTTATGAAATAACTTGCACAATAGAAGAGATGAAATATGCTAAAAATAATTGAGAATAACTAAGAATAAAAGGCCACTTCAAGGGGTAAAACCTCCAAATATCTCTAATGAGAACACACTTCACAACTTGATGATGAAATAAGACTCACAACCTCCTATATATACCTATTTATGCCTAGGATATCAACTAGTCCGACTTAGACACACCTATATAAGTTGTAGGCTGACCTACACAACTAAATAACAATATACTAATGATAATATGACTTAATATAGAGTTAAGATAGCCACAAGCCGACTATTCATAACCCAATGTACAAATAATATTAAGGCTGTAGCACTTAAACTTAGAATATATCATCACGAGATCACCATTAAAAAAACTTTAGATCCACACAAGCATAAGATCAACATAGAAGAAATGAAAAGCACATACCGGAGCACATTTTGAACACTTTCATCATTTTGACTTCTCTTGTTTATTTAATTTTCTGAAAAACACTTGGAAACTCATCAAACCAGCACAACTGCAACACCATAAAGATAGCTCTATGTACTCACAACATTTCAAAAGCATATTAGCTATACATGTACAATTTGCAACATACTAAACACTGTTGACATCAATGACAACATTAATGACAACACCACCAAACTAGCTCACACTTGCAACAAAGCCTACCATCCTAGATGAAACCATGATTGAGACTAAAGAAATTCCAAAGAACTAAGACCAACCTAAGACAAAACCTTCACCTAACTCCTACAAAAGACCAAGAGACACTAAAAACAACCCTATCACACCTCCTATAATAAAATAGGTTTAAAAATTAAAAGAGAAAGTGGTTGAATAACCTCCCATGGTTCCTTCTGTTCCTCCCCTTAAGGAGGAAAATAAACCTATAGCTAACCAACCCACTCCTACACAAACACAACTTAAAATCCAAACTAAAATAAAAGAAGGTGCTAGAGAGTGTAGGCATATATGTCGTGCCATTGCTCATAGGTTACATGAAGAATTAAACAAGGAAAATCAAAATCTAAACTTGACTGAAGCAATGCATGATGATCCTACTCCCATCCTTAATCAAAACAATCCAATATGACAACCACAACAAGAGTTGAACTCTTCCATGGAAATTATCATTTGAGCTCCTATTGTGATTAACTTGGATGACGATGAGGAATTTGATAAAATTGAAAAAGAGGTGCCCAATGAATTGAATACATTTTTTCATTTTCCATGAGCCTAAATGACAATTCTCCTAATCTGAGGGTGATCCCACAATATTAGTTTACAAATTTTGGCCAAACTGGACAGTAAACTAATTTTTTCTAACTAAATATTCACTTTTGGGCACCTATAGCGGCTAAACCATGAGGAATTTGAAGATGATGCAAATGAATGATTTCTAACATTTTTTCTATAGATTATAAATATATTTTTTCAAAACTTTTGGAATCAGATTGCACTTCTTTTTCCATCTCCTTTGAAAATTAGTTTTTTTATTAAACACCATTTTTAAGGAGTGATGCTCATCGTATAACACATAACATTTTTTCCATGAAGGATAAAATTTTAATTTCTTTGAATTTAGATTTGTAACTATGATATCTAGTGCTTCCAATTGGTTTCATAGTGTTTTATTGAATACTTTTTCCTTAATCAAGTTTCAAAGTCAAACCAATTACAATTCAAACATAGGTGGACCATATAATACATAATTTTTTTGTATGTATTTAAATTCACTTTTATTTTTGTTGGATCAAGGACTTCAATATCTGGTACACTCATATTTTTCATTTTTTTTGACAATCTTCTATTTTTCCACTTGTGCATAACAAAGAGCTTGATTTTGAATGAAAAACCTACATTCATAGGAAATAAAAAATAAATATAATAATTAAATTAAATTTATTTAAAATTATACATTTTGGGAAGCTTATAATAAGGAATACATAGTTAATTTTTTTTTTTTTTAAATGAATTCATTTGATCCCCCAAAAGGTAAATCAAAAGTGGTTTTTTACCATTATTTTGATAGGTGTAAAGGAGACACTGTTATAGGTATGGTTTAAAACTAGTGGGGTTCTATCCAAGGGACTTTGGTCTAAAGTAGTTTGATCAAACCCTCTTCAATTGGAATTCTTTAAATGGAAATTTTAAAGGATTCAATCATTATATTTTCTAAAAAAATGTGATTTCAGGAAAAATCAAAATCTCCCAAAAATTGTAAACCAGCTTTGTGGGATCACCCAAGAAGAGTGTTGAACTTGGTAATGACCCTAGTTCAACACTTGCTATTGTCCCTTTAGCTAGTTGTCCACTTTTGGTATACTACGAACATGATTGGGATGCAAACGACCTTCTTTAGGTTGAATTGCATGTGCCTTACTAGCCTTTTTGCATCTTTCCTTTTCTTTTGTGTGATTGAATGTGCTTGATGTGATCCATTGTGATATTCTATTTGATGTCTCTCTCTCTCTCTTTGTGACATTCCTCTTTTTGTACCTTCATTCTTCTCTATGTCATCAATCTTTTAATTTTTTATTTTTTTCTTTTCATTTTTCTTGTGTCTCCCTTTTGGGGATGATGTAAGGCATTGAGACATTCATGTCTCCTCAATGTTGACCCAAATAGGCTTTAACTTTTCTTTTTCTATTTTACTTTTTCATTTCTCTTGTGTTTTCCTTTTGAGGATGACGCAAGGCATCAAGACATTCATGTTTCTTCCATATTGACTTGAAAGGATTTTTCTTTGTTTTCCTGCTCTTTGTGTCATTCTTCTAGTTCTATGTGTATTTTGGGAATGATAATAGTTTCGAGCTCTCTTAAAATCATTGTAGCAAGAACATACTGACCCCAAATCCATAGATCACTTATGTGTTTGGTATTTTCATTTTGGGGGAAACCCCTCTATTTTTATTTTGCATGACATAGTTTTATTTGGAAACATATGACTTGGCATAGGGCTTTCCAAGTTAGCTCTCATGCCTTCCTTTTCTATTTACATTTATCATTTGCTACTTTAAAGTAATTTCTCACAATAGGGTGTTTAGAAATTTCTTTATTCTTTTACATTATTCTTTTTCATGGTTCATGGTGTATTTTTCTTATTTCATACAATGCATCTTTCACTTTGTGGATGACATTGGGTATAATGTCCTTCAAGAGCATGATCTCTCTTAGCATATTACATTTCTCTTAGTGGCTTGATATGACACACTGCATCCCCTAAGTTGTGAATCTTCTATTCTTTGATTGGTCCTCTCTTGGAGACATTAGGTACAATGTTCCCTAAGTTAAAGACCTCACATGAACTAAGCAACAATCCTTTCAATGTTATTTGCATTTTTAATTTACAAATTTGTAGTTATATGACACCTTGCATAACTGTTGGTGTAATTAATATTTAATTACACTTTGCATAACTTTACTTAGGCATTATTTATTTCCTAGGTTAATTGATTCTCATCTTTATCTTTTGAGCTATCTTGTTGCTCAAGATAAGATTAGGGTTTTGCATCTTTGCTTTTATAAAGAAAAGTATCTCTTGTAATTATTGTACTTCAAATATATCAAATTGCATGTTTTTATGCAAATCTCTACTTTTTCGTTTTTCTCTTCTGTGGAAGGTCATTTTTCTAGTTTGCAATTAGATCTTGGTTTCTAACATGGTATCAGAGCCTCGATTTGTAGCCCCTTCTCAGCTTTTTTGGAGGAACACAGTTCAGAGCTCGTTTGGAGTCCCTCAAGGGTTTTCTTCCTTGAGCACATTTATGCAACATCTTGGATTAGATTAAGGTTTTCCGTTGGATTTAGAGCACTGGAAAAATTCAGAAATGACTTTCAGTTTATTCATTTTCATCACTATTTGCCAGATCTACGAGGGTTTCAAGGTCAGTGATTTTTCTAATGGATCCAGGGGTTGCCTAATATTCGGAGCACTTTGGGCCCAAACAGACTTTGCCGTTGGATTTTTAGCACCCAAAAACCCCTATTTCTATATAAAATTTGTCCGATTTGTACACAGTCATCTGGAGAAGCAAAAAATCAAAAAAAAATCAAAAAATTGCAAATGTTTTGCGCGACCAGTATAAATGGAGGCCACCACCCACTCAGCACTCAGCAGCCTCCCACTGGCCACTGTCGGACCACTGCCACCGGCAGATTTTTTTGTCAGTGCCACCACCCATGCGGAAGCCCCCAAGGGCTTAAAGCTCTAAGCCTATAGTCATATCGGGGTCCAAACCCCCATGCTTAGCCCTCCGTTGGGTTTTTAGCCCAAGCTGCTCCACTGCCGACCCCTGTACTGCAGCCCCCTGGTTCGCCCAGGTGACTAGGGGCCTTATTTTTTTAGCCCCTGAGGGCTTCTGGGGGCCAAATTGGAGCTTTTTGGAAAACTTTCATGGAAACGGGCATATCTTGGGCATATGTCGTCCTTTTTTTACAAACAAGATATCGTCAGAAAGATGTTTTGATGCTCTATGCAATGGTGTAGGTTTAATTTTATGGTTTTTCTTTTTTGTTATCTTTTTCAGCCTCAGAAGTCATATGTTTCCTTTTTCACCCTAGGAGATGTATCTTGTGACTCGCTTATCCATTTTTAGTGATTTTCACGGCATTGGAAAGCTGGTGTAGGCCTCTATGTAGATCTAAGGTCTTTTACATAATTTTTTTTTACCTTATTTTATGCATGCATTCATTTTTGTATTGTGTGCTAGGTTTGCATTTTCAATTATGTTTCTATAGTTTTGCATTATATCCTTATGCAATCATTGGGTATTGTAATAATGAACTGATATAAAGTTCCATTAAGGGGGGTTTCTTGCATCCATCTTTCATATTGGTGACAACTCACATGAGTTTGTCTGGTTTCTTGTTGTTTCCTCTAGTTCTTTATTGCTTAGCTGGACACATCTTTGGTTTGCTTTGGTTCACACTTCACATTGGGATTTTATAGTTCTTGATCCGCATTGGTTCAGATCTTTCTCAGTTTGAGGGCCATGTTTTTATGGTTAATGTTCCAGAATCTTGATGGTACTCGTCTTATGGGCAGTTTTAGTTTTAGTTTGGCATTGGCTTCGAGAGACACAACTTCCATATTTTTCATCATTATGGGTCCTTTCATTCTTCATCTACTATTGCTTATAGATTCCAGAGTTGATCCAGTATGTGATTTTCCAGTGTTCCTTGGCATCGAGTCTACTGTTGCATTTGTGATTCTATTTTTGGTTTCAGTTGTAGATAGAATTACCTTTCCTTGCTTGTCAGATTTTGGGGTTCCAGTGTTGCTTCATCAGAGTTCTTCCAGTGCTTCTTCACATCAATTCATCTCTTTGAAGGGGGTTTATCCCACTGGGTTTTCTCTCTCTTTACATTTGTACATGAGTACCTGATTAGGCCTTATTGCTGGGACTCATATTTGCATAATAATCTACTTCTCCCTAAGTTGCACTTATGGAGGGGTGTTGGTGTAATTAATATTTAATTACACTTTGCATAACTTTACTTAGGCATTATTTATTTCCTAGGTTAATTAATTCTCGTCTTTATCTTTAGAGCTATCTTGTTGCTGAAGATAAGATTAGGGTTTTGCATCTTTGATTTAATAAAGCAAAGTATCTCTTGTAATTATTGTACTTCAAATATATCAAATTGCATGTTTTTATGCAAATCTCTACTTTTTCATTTTTCTCTTCTATGGAAGGTCATTTTTCTAGTTTACAATCAGATCTTGGTTTCTAACTAAGTAAGAATCCTTTCAATGTTCTTTGCATTTTTAATTTACAAATTTGTAGTTATATGACACCTTGCATAACAAATCTTGCATGCTTGTAGAGCCAAATTTTTTGTTCATGAGCTCCAAGCATACAAAATTTTACTTGCCTCATGAAGTTCAAAAACCATTTTTGCATGGCACCTTATTAAATTTGTTAGGGGGTATAACTTTGGTATGGTTTAATGGGAAGCCTGATTAAGGAATGACTTTCCCTTAGCCACCTGTGTTTGAGTGTGAGTGCATACCAACCATGTCTGTATGTGTCTCACGTCTTTCAGATCCTCACCTAGTGGACAACCAAGAGTTCCATTTCCTTAGAGTGAGCTTGCATTTTTCAGACAAACAACCTAGATCTGATCCACATCATGATGGAAAAATGGTCAAAGCTTGATTTGAATCTTTTATCTTTTTACCTTTTCTCTTTTTCATTTTTGATAGCGTATACTTGTGCTTTATTGTTGCTCTTTATATTATTCTCATGTGTGCTCTTTTGTGCCTATGTTGGTTTGTCATGGAATCTTGATCCTAGGGGCTTGATCACACCTCTAGATCATTGTCGTCCCATCTTACTAGCATTGGTACACTTGGATCCCTCTTGATGCATGTTTGTCTACTTTTCTATGAGTTTGAAACAAGTTCATCCTCTCACTAAAGTGGGGGCTAAATTTAGTATCGAAAAAATGTCATTGGGGACATTTTCACACTTTTTTGGGCCTTCTTTGCAAGATTGAGCCCAGTGTTGCCTTGATTTAGTGTTGTAATGTGTTTGACACATTGACATTATGTCTTGGGCCCTTATGAACTAACAAATTTAAATGGTACCTTGCTAAAGTATTGTGAAGTGTTGTAACTCACTTTCACACTTTTCTAAGGTTTTATTAATTAACTAAACCTAATAACCTCTTTTTAATCAAAATAAACCTTAATATTGCCTTATTTTAAAGTGTTGTGAAGTGTTGTAACACAATTTCAAACTTTTCTAAGGTTTTATTAATTAACTAAACCTAATAACCTCTTTTTAATCAAAATAAACCTTAATCTTGCCTTATTTTAAAGTGTTGTGAAGTGTTGTAACACACTTTCAAACTTTTCTAGGCTTGTCTTTAATAATTGAGATTTATTATGCTTTAATTGGCCTTATTTTTCATCCACAAGCCTCATTTATTGTATCTTTTCAAGGATAATCCTAAAAAAAATCAACAACCAATCATAATTTAGGTGTTTAGGCTTGAATGGCCCAGATTTAGTGATTTGGGACTCATTCACCACCTTGCGAAAATAAGTCCCACCTAGATTTTTGGGTCTGTTTCACACCTTTCTAAGCATTTTTAAAGATGGTCCCAAAATTTAGGCTTCATGGGACTCATTTTCCACCTTGGGAGAATGAGTCTCTTGTGGCCCAAAATCAAAATTAATTCAAATTTTTAGCAATATTTTATCCTTCTAGATCTGATGTCGGCTTGTGGTGTTGTAATTTCAAGAATTCTTGCATAATTAAGTATAAATATAAGGTTCTTTCGCTTATTTTCACCCCAAGCATTCAAGTATTCATCCTTATAGAAAATTTTATTTCACAAGTGTTTACAAGATCATTCAAGGGTAGATTATCAAGCATTTTAAAGTAGCATTAAAGTATCAATCATCATGGCAAGGATTTCAAGCATCATGTTTTTTTCGGAGCTAACAATTGTGATGTAGGATTTTGTGGTTCAAGCAAGAATTTCATTCAATATCTATCACCTTCAAGAAAAAGTCAATATCTACATCCATTGGATCCATCTAATACATGTTTCCAACACTTCATTGGTAGGGTTTGGTCTAGGTTGTAGGTTTTCTAAGGAGAAAGATTGGAGAAAATTTATCAAATCATTCAAACTTGTCAAAGTTGTCATCAAGTCTTGGAGAATATTAGAGAACACCTATAGGTTGTAAATTAAAGTTTTAGATCCAAAAACTTGAAGAAGCAAATTGAGAAAATAGAGAAGAGTAGGATCAGAATTTGAAGCTTCAAAAAACCCTAACTAGACTAATTCACCACTTCTCGTGAATGAGTCCTCATTTTAGTCAAAATTTATATTTTTTTTCAAATTCGGATCCATTTGGTAGATTCTTGTTCCTGATAGAAACCCAAATTTTGGACTAATTCACCCAGCTTGGTGAATGAGTCCCACTCAACATTAAAGGCATAAATTCCATCATTTTAGAGCTCCATCCAACCATCTCCAAATTTTTAGGTGCACACAATCCTTTTTGTAGCTTTCTGTGTTATTTCATTTACTTTTTCAGGTCATTGCATTAAATTAGGGTTTAGTGTTAGATCTTGCATTGGATTTGTCTTTCCAAGTTCTTACATAGTGGTGAACCCCTTATTAGTTTCTATTAAGCTCCTAGAACAACCCTATTGCAAGATCTCTTTCTATTTTGTATTGAGATCTAAAGGGTTTATTCTTGAATGAAAGTGAGTGAAGATTTCCATTCTAGGCCCTAAACCCTAGAAGTAGCCTACAATTTTCTACCTTTCAAGAAGATTCAAAACTTAGGGGATGCAATGTGTCACTTCAAGCCACTAAGAAGAATATAATATTCAAAGAGAGATCACACTCTTGAAGGACATCACACCCAATTTCACCACAAATTGAAAGACACATCACATGAAGTAAGGAGAATACACAATGTAACATGAAATGTAAAAGAATAATGCCAATGTATGCCCCCACTTTAAAGAAATTTCTAAACAACATTCTGTGAGAAATTACTTTAGAGTACCAAATGATAAATGCTAACAATAAAAAGGACATGGGAGCTAACTTGGAAATCCCTATGCTAATTCATATGTTTCAAAATACATGAGGGATCTATGGATTCAGGGTTAGTATGTTCTTGCTACAATGTTTTTAGAGAGGTTAGTGTAAGATGGGGTTTTTGAGTTTCTAGCCTAGAATAGTGATAGCTAGCACCTTTTAGCTAATAAAACCTCATCAAAAAGAGAATAAAAATATTGGAGAGAATTAAAAATGAAAAACATGAAATAAAGCACTCCCCATCATGGTTGATTCACTTATATTTCTCTCCTTCTTATGCAATGTTTCCCTTAATTTTTTGGAATACTTTTGCAAAACCTACAAATGGTAAGCAAGAAAGTTGGAGACAATTAGCTGTTAAGTTGAAAATGGAGGAAGGTTGCTTTTATAGACAACCTTTTGAATGGACGATCAAGATTAATCCTCTAGAAGGATTCCAAGATCAATGGTTGAGGATCCATGAAAGAGAGGTTACAAAAATGGACGGTTGAGATTGAGTCTCAAAAGGATGCCAAGATCAATGGTCCAAAATTGATGCACCAAGAATATGCTATTCTTGGAGGAATCATGATAGGTATGATGCTTGACAGCTATGATGCCTAATGGCTATGACAACAATGAAGGCTATGATAGGGCATCTTTATCTAGGTGGTGCATAAATATATATTTTTTAAATTATTTATTTGACAATGGAGGAAAATGGAGGAAAGTGACAAGTGGAAAATAAATTATTTATTCAAATTATTTATTTGGGGAAAATGGAAAAGGAGAATTTGATTAAATTAATCAATTTAATTAATTGGCGAGATGGAAATTAAAGAAGAATTACATAATTTCAACAATTATTTAATCATGGAAGAATAAAAGGTCAAATAATAATAATAATAATAATTTGACTATAGAGAAACAATTAAATAAATGATGATTTATTTAATTATGGAAGAAAGGGATATATTAACAATGCAATTAAATAATTTTAATTGATCAAGACAAAAATGAGAAGGTGAATTAAGTAAATAATTAAAAAATATTTAATTAATAGAGGAATATGATCAACTATAATTGAATAAGTAAAATTATTCAGTTATCGAAGAACGATAACCAATAAAAATGGCGCTCACAAACTTATGACATTTTTTAATGTCTACATTTTCCTCCTCTTTGACATAATGCATTTCATTGCATTGTGTCAAAGAAATTTAGTCAATAGATGCTCTAGGATGCCCTAGTGACAACAAGGTATGGGTATGCCCCCTCAAAAAAAATTGACAAATTTTCAAAAAACTCAAAAATTTGGAAAATTGTCTCGATAAGACAAAATGATGGCTAGGATTTTGACGATGAAACTAAAATTGATGATCAAGGTCAAAGAAAGGTCAAAATCAAGCTTTAGGGTGTCAAAGGGTGTGTTCAGAAGACAAGGTAGGTAAAAAATCCTAAATTTGGACTAATAAATGGCAATTTGAATTTCAAAAAGGGTCATTTTCACATTCCCAATTTAGAAAATTCAAGAGCTCAGAGTGATTATACAACAAAAATGTCTCTAGTTCTAGAGGATTCTCACCATGCATACAAGATCCACACACACCACAATCCTGAGGGAGCGGCCACCCCGGTATGTATTAAAAACCATGCTTTAATTTTTTCATTTCACACACATTTATTCTAGGAAATAATTTAGTAGAAAAATGAGTTGCATGTTGTGCGATGTATCCACTATTGTGTTCAACAAATTCGATAAGTGGTTCACCACAATCATCTTGGTGCGACGCAAAAGCATAGGGATAGGGAAAAAAACATTTGTGGTGTGACACATGAAATTGTATGAACAAGTGCATTTTTGAGTCGCATATGTGATCAAGAATGATGCAAACAACTTTGTGTGACATGGAATGACACATTTTTGGGCTTGTAATGCATTTGCAGTTGCAAACTGGTTATATTTTATGTGACACATCAGATAGAAAGTATGATGCAATTACTTGATTAAATATTTTCCCTAGACTAGGAAAGTTTGAATTGGTCAAGTTAGGTTTGACTCAAAAATTTAGGGTTTTGGATTAACATTATTGGTTGCTTGATTTTTTTAGGTGCGTCTTCCCCCTATTTATATGCAAGAGTCTAGACCATATGCGTTTTGACTACAGGACCAGTCGGGCGATGATGAGAAGGGTGTGTTGTTGGAGATTGGTTTGTTTTATGACATATATGCCCACTATTAGGGAAAATAGGGGTATACTGATAGCACTAGCAGAGTGGTGGCACTCAAAGATGAGAAACTTTCATTTGCCTATGGGGGAGGTGACAATCACCCTATAGGATGTGAACATGATTCTAAGATTACCCATTCGGGGCAAGCATGTGTAGTACGATCCAACTCGAGGACTATAGGTGTTACACAAGTATTATGAGACTGAGGATGATGCTAAGCTTAGGATCTAGAGATATTAGATCTAGTGGGAGATCTTAGCGGAGACGTATGACTGATTTAACTATGTTTTGTGCACATTGATAGCAGGGGTGATGATACCTGATCGTAGGAGCCATGGTTTCCCTGTTGGTTTTGGAGAGATGTTGGGGTCGATGATTCAACATAGGACAGTGTATGCATGGGGGCCATGTCTTTTGGTGATGTTATATTTCTAGCCATATGATATTATTTACAGAGAGGGGTAGAGCTTGAGTTGTGGTGTGACCTTGCTTACAGTTTGGGCATGGGAGCACACAACAATATTTTGGCCACCAATGGTTCAGTAGGTGGTGGGTACAACACTGCATTCTTATGATTATCATGGGGGCTTGAATCAGACACACATTAGAGATGTGGGCTACTAGAGGCATGGCATTAACACATTAGTGAGTTTCATTTGGAGACCATACATGACATTCCTATTGTGGATAGATGAGAATGACCACTTGCCTTGGTGTAGATAGTTGAGATATCTAATCAATTGAATAGTACAAAGTCAACACATTGTTTAGATGTATCTACTAGAGAGGGTCAGATGATAGTTTGGGGAGACGTAGGGAGTTCCGGTAGGCTAAGTAGAGTATGGCCGATCATCACATGAGGTGCATCCCTGGGGCCTGTAGATTGTAGTCACCATGGCTGAGCAGGAGATAGATGCCTTACAGGCCTTGGATTGGGAGTGACGGGGAGGAGATGCTGATGTGAGCACCACACTAGATTATGATGAGTGGTGGAAGATTTATAGGCCCATTCCACTTATAGATCTACAATAGCCAATTCTAGTAGAGTGTAGAGTGAGGGGTGTGAGGGGTCGATGGGGAGGCAGACGTGGGAGAGGCAGAGGAGATGAAGGATGAGGAGACATAGGAGGATGACAGGATGATGGGGGAGATGGAGGAGGAGGTGACATAAAGTTGAGGAGGGACAAAGGGAAATAGGAGGGTAGGTAGCTACCACCCATCTGAGAGGAGGCAGAGATGAAGAAGGATCAACTGAAGGTTAGGGTAGCGGTAGAGGCACTAGTATAGCCCAGGGAGTAGCATGCAGAGGTCCCTATAGTGGAGGTTGCATAGCTAGAGGCTATGGAGGTTGAGGGAGGTGGGAATGGAGGATAGATAGGAGTAGATAAGGAAGAAAATATGGATGAGGCAAAGTGGATTCTCTGTGAGAGGATAATCATGGGTGAGGAGGAGATACTGGAGGATGTGGGAATTGGTGAGGGAGAGGGGTCAATGGAGTAGAGGAAAACTACTCTACAAGTTCAAGTGCAGGCTCTGGAGGCATAGTTGAGGATAGTGACCACTGAGAGGTACATCCTTAAGGCTGAGAGGGATGCCTTTCAAGTAGAGACGGACCTAGTAGTGATTGGGAAATAGTGAGAAAATAGCGGATTATTGAATTTATAACCACTTGTAGTGGATTAGTAGTTGATATTACATAGGAGTTAGCGAGGTAGGGTGCGGCCACCCAGTAATACAGAGGCTTGTATGAGAGGGTTGTGCCATTGAAGAGGAGGGAGCCTAGCTTTTCACAGGTGGAGACTAGCAGATCATAGGGTAGGACATGCAGCTGATGGTCACACAACGGGTCAGGGGTTGAGACTTTAGATGCCAGGCGGGCCATCCCATATGATAGAATTCCCACCACAAAGCACATGACTACATGGGTCGAAGATGGGGGCAGTTCTAGATAGATTGTCTTTATCGTTTATCATGTTATTATATAGACATTGATACACTTGATTATTGAGCCTACGAGCTCCATTTTATTTATGCACCATGACATTGTACCTATGACACATGATTTTGAGTGATATATGATATGATTTTGGTGGTGGTTGATGATATGCATTATGACGTGTTTACGCATTTATGATGACATACTATGTGATGGATGCTTATGTGTTTATTTATGCATGTTCATGTACTAATTTGCGATATGATGGATGATTATGCATGTGTGGGTATGATGTTTGTTGATGCATTATATACATGATGATGCGATGGTTTGGATGTGCTTTATGATTATGTGCTTATGCCTATGCTATGAATGTTGATGCTTTTATGATATACAATGTTGATATGATGATGATCTCTATTTTATGTGCCTAATGTTTACCGAATGCAGTTTGATATGATGATGGTCAATATGATTATGCTATGAATATTAGTGAAATATAATAACATAATGCATTTATGGTTATGGATGTTTTGATTATGTTATTTGTAATGGAAATGTATTGATGCAATTTGAGATGGAATGTATTAATGTAATGCAATTTTTGTATGATAATGCAAAATATTTGATGGAAAATATGTAATGTGGATACTTAATGTAATATACATGATAATAGGATATGGTCAATATGATATGTAATGTGATGTTCTATGAGATGCAATACGAATGGGTTGTAATGTAACATGTTATGGAGTATAATACTATGGGATATGAGATGTAATTCTATAATGAGATGTATGATGCAAATAGTCCTATTATGATGATAGGATATGAATACTATATGGATGTAGTTTGTGTTTTTTTTTGTATTTTCCTGATGCATATATATGCGACCTAATATGAAAATGATGTCTATGATGATGGCATTTTCTATAATGAAATATAACATGATTATGGATGCAAGATGTTTTTTTTGTCATAAGAATTTTTCAAGATGTAGACGAAAGAAATGTTACTATAGAGAAGATGGAGGATATGAATGTTAGCATGGAAAAGAAAAAGGAGATGTAGATGGAAGGTTAGACCAAGAATGATAAGGGATCCTAATTTCATGCTTACATTTTTATTTTTATCATCATTTGGCATAAAAAAAATGTTTCAAATGGTCCACAAACACCATGGTATGACATAGACCAAGTTGTGCAAGGTGATCATTTGGGAGAGACAAGCAATCAAAAAGACAAGGAATGCCCTAGCTCATAGTAATGACCCAATTGTCCCAGTCTTTTTTCCAAGATAAACTACATACAACAAACAAAAATAAGAGGCCATGATCCATCATCATCCCTCTAAATCCATTGATAAAACATCCTCGAGGAGACTAGTAACATGACCCAAAACCAATCAAGAAGATAAAACAATCCAAACCAATAAAGTGTTTGCTAGTGATAGTGATGAGATTGTTTGATTGATTGATTAAGTTGACCAAGATGACCAAGTTTATTGACAAAGATTGATAAAATGATTTGATTAACGACACCTAGCCTCAGGAAGGACACATCCTGATGAAGGAAAGATTGATTGAACAAGCTGATAAGATTGATTGATTTGAAAAAAATGATTGATAAAGATGAAAAATTGATTTAAATGATAGGCTCACAAAGATTTATTAACAACTTGATAGAATTTGATCATTTGATTTGATTGATTGTACCTAGTTTTAGGAAGGACACATCCTAATTAAAGAAATATTGATTGACCATGTTGAAAAGATTGATTATGACAAAGATTGATAAATATGACCAAGTGATGTGACGATGCCTAACTACACGAAAGACACATCATGTTTAAGGTCGGGGACACATCTGATAAAGTTGACCAAGTGATAAGTGTTGACAAGGCACCTAATTGCAAGAAAGACATATCATACTTAAGGTGAATGACCAAATTGACAAAGTATAATCTTAGGAAGGACACATCCTGATAAAAGACAAGAGATAAGACCAAATGAGACAAATGACCTAATACCTCATTCTGATTGAATGACCAATTTGATTGATTGATAATAAGATAATCGATTGATGAAAGATTTTGGTGATTCTATTTGTTTTTTGATTCAAGATTTGGTTTGAATGATGACCGTTTTTGGACCAAGGACATGAATAGACCTTACAAACCCTAAGAGACTTGACCTAGGGGGTTTTGGGAGCTCATCGACATATGGCCTTGCTTGCATAGCAATGCGCAAAGACCTTGTAGTTCAACACGACTTGACTTTGTCTTATTCAACAAAAGATGGAGTCATGATTTTATTTGGAAAGCCTAAAAGGACATACCTAATTCCTTAGGGGATCATTTAAGACGAGCCTTGCTTATGTAGCAAATGTGCAGAGGCAGCATAGTTTGACCCTACTAACATAAACTGACTTAGACTTAGACTCAAACTCTATTTTTTAGATTTTTGATGTTTTTTTATGTTTTTGGATTTTTGATGTTTTATGATTTTTTTTGGATTTTTGATGATTTTATTATTTTTTTGGATTTTAATGATTTTATGATTTTTTTGGATCTTTTGAAGTTTTATGATGTTGGTATTATTTCCAATGAAGACTTAGGTCAAGGAATTGCCCCCAGTCAAGTGTAGGATCAATTTATCATGTGTAAAGGGGAAGCAACAAATGAATATGAGGGATGATCATGACACCCAAATGTCAGTGGTTTCTAGGCCATGGAAGGATGAAATTTTTTATTATGGGTGAATGATATGTGCAAATGGATGAGCAGAAGGATGTAAGACTAGATGGAGTGACAGTAGATGAAGGAACAAGGGCTGACTACACATGGCACCTGTTAGCTAGGTTTTCACCATGTACTTATCCAAAGCACCACTGAAGTGGTTTTCACTTATATATATATTATTTCTCTTTACAATTTTTTTTGTTGTCACCAAGACACCTATTTTCCAAGTTTTCATCAGGGTGACCCTTTTTTTGATTTATTTGATTTATTTACTTTTTAAGGGGATACTAACTAGAGAATCAAGTTTAATATTTGTGGGGGTGCATGCTATTGATAGGTTCAGACAATGGCTCTCCTTCATGAGTAGAAAGATGATAGGAACCTGATCCATATGATGCTATAATGATATAAGGGCCCAACCAATTAGGGTCAAACTTTCCAAGTTTTTCTCATTCTGCCCGATTCTTCAAATTTTATTTGAGGACTAAGTCACCAATGTCAAAGCTTCTAGGTTAGAAATTTTTATTATAGCTATGTTAAAGGATATTCTAGTATGCTTGCAGACGTGTCAAAACATTCTTTCTCTTTCTATCTAGTAACTCTAGCTCATGTAGACGGGATACACAATATTCTTCTTGATCAATTAAGCTTTGCATAGAAACCTGCAAAGAGGGTAACTCAAAATCTATATGAACTATTGATTCATATCCATAGACAAGGGAATATGGAGTGGCTCTAGCTGGAGTGTGGACACTAGTACATTAGGCCCATAAAGTAGGGTTGAGTTGTAAGTGCCAGTCACGGCTAGTGTCATTGACAATCTTCTTTAGAATTTTTAGAATGGTTTTATTAGAAGCCTTAGCTTGGCCATTGCCTTGGGGGTAATATGGAGTGGAAAAATGATGTTGGACATGGAATTTTTCACAAAGCTCATGAACATCTTGGTTCTTGAAAGGGAAATCATTATCAGTGATGATGAACTGTGGAATACCATAGCGGAAAATGATATAGTTCAAGATGAACTTGGCTATCTTCTTTCCAATGATGCAAGTCAATGGGATGAATTCAATCCATTTTATTAAATACTTAGTAGTGAAAAGGATGAAATTATGTCCATTAGAAGAGGTGGGATGGATCCTTCCTATGAGGTTGAGTCCCCACTAAGAAAATGTCCAAGGAAAAGTAAGTGGCTAAAGTTCCTAAGTTGGTGCATGTATAAGATCTCCATGAATTTGACATTGGTGACATTTCTTCACAAAGTGATAAGAATCACGTTCCATCGTAGGCTAGTAATATCCCATTCTCATGAGATTTTTAGCTAAGGTTGGACTAGCAAAGTGAACTCCACATATACCCTAGTGTACCTCTTGTAAGGCTATTTGTGCTTCATTTGAGTTGAGACATCAAAGAAGGGTACTATCTAAGCTACGATGATAAAGGGTATCTCTGATGATGGCATATTTGGATGCTTGTTAGATAAAGGTTTTGTGTTGGTTAAAGTACAAGTCAGGAGGGATAATTTGGTCATGCAAATAGGCATGCATAGATGTCTTTATACCAAGGAGATTCAAGACCAACATGTTTGGTTTTGGGGACATCAAATGCGGGGATCACAATTGTTCCACCAAGAACTCATATTGTGAGGCATTGTTGGGAATGTCCAAGACAGATCCAATTGTGGCCATTGCATTAGGTACTTTGTTCTAGATTCTTGGTATTTTTTCAAAGGAAATATGATCAAAGTATAGTCTGAAGCTGTCTACCATGTGCTTGTAGGGAATCAATTTTTCATCCTTGATTTCATAGTCATCATTAACTTTCTTAATCACTAATTGGGAGTCACCATAGACTTGAAGGTTCTTGATTTTCTAGTTTATTTTCATTCGAAGTCCTATCAATAATTCTTCATATTCAACCATGTTGTTTTTGTAAGGAAACACTATTCAAAATGACTTAGGAATGGAGTCTCCTTGAGGTGTGATAAATAAAATACCATCTCCTGATCCATGACTTGTATAAGATCCATCAAAGTATAACTTCCATGCTATTGGTGTTTCTATGACAAGGATTAATTCATTTGGGAATTTAGATACCAAAGGATGGTCTTCTTTTAATGGAACATCTGCGAGTTGGTCATCTATTACTTGTCCCTCTATTGCTTTGCGATCAACATATTCAATGCCATACTCACTCAAGATCATAACCCATTTAGCTAACCTTCCTATCAATGCTAATTTATTGAGAAGATATTTCAAAGTATCAATTTTGGAAATCAACTTGGTTTTGTGGTTTAACATATAATGTATCAATTTGTGTGTTGTGAATACCATTGCTAGACATTCTCGCTCAATAGGACTGTAGTTTAGCTCATACCCAACTAAAGTGTGCCTAATATAGTATATTTCCCTTTCCTTACCATCATTATCATTTTGTACTAAAAGTACCCCTAGTGTTAATGTAGTAGTTGTCACATATAGTATCATATGTCTTCCATCAATTACTAGCATAAGGACTGGTGGAGTTAATAGATACTTCTTGATTTGGTCAAATGCTTCTTGACACTTGTTAGTCCAATTGAAGGGAATTCCTTTCCTTAAAAAATGTTTGAATGGATGGGTCTTATCTGCTAGCTGAGCAATGAACCTATGGATTGATTGTAATTTTCCTTGTAATGTACTTAACTGAGTGATATTGGCTAGCGGAGGCATGTCTAATATTTATTTTACTTTGGTAGGATCAACTTCTATTCCTCTATGAGAAACTATATATCCAAGAAGTTTTCCTAATTGGACCCTAAAAAAAAATTTCTTTGGATTCAACCTGAGTTGATATTTTTCAAGTCAAGTGAAAATCTTATCCAATACTACCAAGTGTCCACTTCATTCTAGAGATTTGGAGAGAAGGTAATCAACATAATATTCCATAAGGACATGCATATAGTCATGAAAAATTGTAGTCATGGCTCTCTGATAGGTAGTTCTGAAATTTTTCAATCCAAATGGCATGACGTTCCAACAGAAAGTTTTCCAAGCACAAGTGAAAGCTGTCTTTGGTTGATCTTCAGTGGTGATTCTAATCTGATTGTATCCTGAGAATTCATCCATTAATGATAACATTTCATTTCTAGTAGTTAAATCTACTATGATGTTAATGTTTGTTAGAGGAAAGTCATCTTTGGGACAAGCTTTATTGAGGTCTTAGAAATTTGTGCAAAATCTAATTTGACCATTTGGTTTTGTGACAGGAACTAGGTTTGATATCCATTCTGCATAATCAATTGGGTGAATGAATCTAACATCTAAGAGATTTTTGAGTTCTACCTTGACAAGGAGTACGATCTGGGGGTGCATATTTCTTAACTTTTGTTTGAATGGCTTGGAATTTGGTAGCAATTGATGCAGAGACAAAGGATCACAACATCCAACCTAGTTCATGAAATAAAATACTCTTTCTTTGAGGCAATTTCAACTACTCATTCTTGAGAAATAAGGCTCCAAAGAGGCCAATATAACAAAGCATGTACCCTCAAATCAACTCCAAAACCACAAATAACTAGAGGCAGCATTGAATCAACTCATAAAACCATCAAATCAATCATCTTTCTCAAGAAAAATCATCTATTAAAGCAGCAAATACAAATACCCATACTCAAGGCTTGAACAAAGCTCTATTCAATGAGGGTTTGTAGAAAGTATGTTTTATAAACCTCATACCAACTTGCCACACCTTCAATCATACTATAATATGTTTGCACAAACTCAAACAATCATCAAAAATTGCTTCCCCAAAAGATTTCACACTTTTCCATCCTTAAACCTCTCAAATTCACCCAAAACATGCAATTTTAACAACTAGGGCAGCCTAGGGCATCACCAAAAATATATCAAACCTTATTAAAATTCTCTAAAACCTTGGATATAGTAATAACACCTAAAAATGAATCTTTCCATAAATTTTTAGAAATTTCCACTATACAAATTAGAAGAAATCACATTTTTTTTGTATCCAACCCCAAAAACCCTATGTTCAGAACAGTTTTTAGGAAATGACTTGTTTGACCCCTTAAATGGAATTATAAAAATTACTGGTAAAAGGAAATTTTGTCCACCACATCAATATATTTCAATATATCCAATTTTTAGGTCCGTACCATTCCGTACTTGTCTGTACTAACATATTTTCTGAATTGCAATTTCTGAAAAACGTTTTCTGAACTGCCTGCCTACACAAAAATCATCATAACTTTCTTACTACTCAATGAAAATGAATGAGACTTGAACCAAAGGAAATATTACTCAATAAAATACACCATAAAACTACTTTCACAAAGTTTTTAGGCTGTACTAGGCCGTAAAAATCCTAGAAATAGGGAGAAAACTGTTAAAACTTCAAAACAAGGTATTGAAATTGACAAAATTGATTCCAATTTACATTGCCTTCCTTTGGTTCACCTCTCCAAGGCTTAAATATATGATTAAAACATAAATAATTACTGCTCCTTAATTTCCAACTAATTAACTACCCTTTACAACCAATTGATCCTTCATATTCTTGCTTTTGTTCACATTTTGCACTTTTGCAATTTTACATGTTTTGCAACTTTTACAACAAAATGACTCAACCAACCCCTTAGTGACTTTAAATATATTAAAATATAACCACCCAAGACCTTTTAAAATAATTTTACATACATTTTACATTCAAAGATTCAGTTTTTGAAATGTAGCCTTTTGAAGGAATTTGTGAGCAAGGTGCTCTTGCACCAGCAATGGTAAGTGATGGAGAACCAATTCAGGATCTAATCCATGCATATCAACATATGACCATGCGAAGTTGACTTGTATTTCTAAGAAGAATGCTATGAACTCAGGCTTTTCCTCAATGGTCAAGGATGCTACCAACTATATTATTCTGGAGTTATCTAATGTTCCAATGTTGACTTCCTCTATTTCTTCTATAAGAAACAATGATATCTCTCAACCTATTAGGAGATAGTCCTGTCCTCCATCCTTGGGTGCCTCTGAGAGGTTTTCACCTTCAAATACATCCTTTATTTTTACTTTTTCATAGTCAACAGGTGCCTTTCAGTTTTCACCTAAAGACCTATAATTTTTATTTTTACTTTTTTCATTTTCACTTTTGCAACTAGAGGACAAGATGACCTCATCAAAGTATGTGACATAATTGAGTTCTATGGAAAATCCAACTTTATAATCTCCATTTGGTATTTCATCACAATGTCCCATAAACTCAATGATGGCTTTGTCATTCTCAAAAGTGTCTAAACTTGGTGGTCCTTGTTGGTCCCAATCTATAAGTTGTGGGTAGATAAGAGGTAAGCCATCATTGACATTGTCAAGGGTCATGGTGTTGGAAAACAAGTTAAAGATGGAACTAGAGTCATCAAGCTCCCAGGAGGCTAAATCGATGGATTTCCAAAAATAGTGTTGGAGCCATTCTTAGACAGGTACTCGATGGATTTTGTGAAGAATCAAGGGTAAGGATTTGTTCAAATTCCCCAATTAGTTTATCAAGGTCCATGAAAGTGGTGGAGGATAGGGAATCCCATTCATATTCATTGGAATCAACATCATAATACCAAGGGTCTTCATGTGTCTCGCTCTCATTTGATGTACTAGCAACCTCACTCGAGGGTGACCTAATACCTCAGATAGTCACTTTTACCAGAACAAACCCTAGCCCTTGATGAATTATTAGCTTCTAGGAGGTTGTAGAAGTTCCAACATTCCCTTCTTGTTTAGACCAAGGCCGCTGTGTCCATCATATCCATGTCATTTCATTATCTAGAACCATTTTGGATACTATTCAATTAGTAATTTATTAGTTTCCATGTCCTCTTCTTTGTATAGCCATGTAAGAATGTGGTCATCTAGAGACTCTTTAGCAAGTTTCCCCCATTTAGTGAAGGTGGTAGGGGGATTGTGGATAACAATTTTGGGCTGCATAGGATGTGGTTTTTCATATGAATTTGGTGACTTAGGTAACTTTCCAATGAAAAAGAGACTCTTCATATTGTATTCTCCATAGCCTTTGTCTTGGATCTGGATTTCAGGTGTGGAAGGTATAATGAATTAGTTGGATAATTTAACTAGGGTAGATGGGTCAATGTAGTGAGATGGAGTGGTGGATGAATTAGAATATGAGGCCTCTCGATTGATAGGAACTTGACGTTCAATAGTTCCATTGAGGTTGGAGAAATATTGGAAAGGGTAAGGGTCACCTAGAATGGTGATTTTAGTGCCATTATGTGGAAACTTGAGGCATTGATGATAGGTGGATGGAATAGCCCTCATGGAATGAATCTATGGGAGGCCAACAAGAAGATTTTAATGTAAATTCAGATCCAAGATGTGAAATACTATTTCCTGTATGGCTGGGATGACTCTTACTAGGAGTGAAATTATGCCTTCGTAAGATTGCTCGGCATCATCATAAGCTTTGATTACAATTTTCTTGGTTTGGTCAATGAAGTTCTCAAAGTATCCCAATTCCTTCACTAATTTTAGTGAGCAAATATTCAGGCATAATCCACTATCTACTAGGACTCATCTAATCTTGTGTGTGTTAACACATACTTCTAGGTGTAGAGGATTGTTATGGCCAGATTTTGGTACTGAAAAGTATTGTTCAAAGAAAGTGACATAGTGTGGTATAGCGAGGTATCCAACCATGGCTTGAAATTTATTGACATCTAGATTTACAAGAACAAAGGATTCTTGTAGGGGTTTTTCAAGGATTGCTTTGTGTGGTGAAATGTGAAGGAGTTCCAAGATAGAAATTTATGCTGTAGTTTTCCCAAGCTGCTCTAGGAGGTTATATTGACCCTTTGGTTGAGGATTTGCGGATGGACCTAGAATAGTTATCTTGGCTCTATGGGTTACAACAAAACAATCTAATTTTGGCTTGTTTATGGTGATAGTGGCAATGCGATCATCAAATGGCATCACATTAAGAATGATGGTGCTATAATCATGTTTCATGGCTACATTTTTTGGCATTGTTGTTATTCCTTGAACTAGAGGCTTTTCCTTTATCACGGTCTTGCAAAGAGGTCTTGAATATTGTATGATCAACATTGGTTTTTCTTAGTGAATCATCATTTGAAATGGTTTGATCCTCAATAAGGTCTTGAATGATGTTCTTGAGTGTCCAACATCTAGATGTTTTGTGTCCTTTTATCCAATGGTATTCATAGTATTTTTTGTCTTTCCACTAATCAGGTTTGATTCATAATTCTTGGTGTCTGGCAATGTGATGAAATTAGATTGCAAAATTCATTTGAGGACTGATTCGATAGGTTCACCTAAGGGGGTGTATGTTCTCTTGGCACAGGGAGGACCTCTTCTTTGTTGGTTTTTTTGGATAGTGTTTAGCATTTTGTTTTGACTTTGTGTTTGGGAATTCAGTGTGCTAGATGTGTTTGATGGAGAAGGACCTTTAAGTTGAATGATTGGTACTTTTGTTATCAGTTTGGCATCAACAACTCCATCATTTGTGACATTTTTGTTTCAGGACCAATATTTTCTTTTTTCATTGTTGGGTTTTTGATTGTCTTTGTTTATCTTGACTAGTCCTCTAGTGATAAGTCTTTTATGAATAATTACACCTTTTTCAAGAATCTCTTCGAAGGTTGTGCAACATTGGATTTGAATTCAACTCATCAACTCTTCGTTAAGGTTTTCCATAAACATGGCGACAAGTTGTTTTTAAGGAATATGACAAGGGAATTTGCTAACCAAGCCTCACCATCTCTAGTAGAACAAGGTAAGTGATTCACCTTCTTCTTGTTTGGTCATGCTCAATGTTGCAAGAGTGACATCAGTTTTAATGTTAAAGGAAAAATGATTGATGAATTTATTGATTAGTTCACCCCATGTTTTGATTCCTTGTGAAAGATGTGAGAACCAATCTAAGGCTACCCCAATTAGAATTTGTAGAAATAACCTCATCAAATAGGTAGGGTCATCTGTAACTTCCATGCATGATGTGTTGAATTCATGGATTTGTTCTATTGGATCTCCCATCCCCTTGTAATTAGGCAAAGGTGGTATTGTGAAGTGTAGGCGAAAGGGTGTCGTGTATAGATTTTGTTCAAATGAAAAAGGGCACAACTCCTCCATGGAGTATGTCTTCTTGTTGGTCATTCATTGTTCGAGGGTGTGCATATGTTGGATCAAATAGTATGCAAGGGATGATGTTGCATTCCTTTGATGTGAGGTTACAGTGTTGGCATTAAGGTTGTATGTTGGATTTGGATTTGGATTGATTCTTTGTGATATGGGACCTTGATTTTCATATGGGTATGGGTTTCTTTGATTCAGAATGAAATTGGTGTTTGGATTTGTTCCAAAGGTGAGGTTTGTATTTGGCATGGTTCTTTGGAATTGTAGCATGGACCCTTGTTTCATGTTTTGGTTTTGGAATTTGAATCCTTGATTTGAAAGTGAGGATATGAAACCTTGGTTTAAGTTTTGATAGGAAGGTGTAGGCCCTTGATTGATGTTTTGATGTGAAGGAATGTTTCCTTGATTGACATTTTGACATGAAGGAATGTTCCCTTGATTGACATTTTGAAGTGAGGGTATTGGTCCCTAAGCGGAGTCTTGGAATGATGGAAGGGATCCTTGGTTTATATTTTGAAGTGATGGAATAGACCCTTGGTTGGTAGTAGACCCTTGATTGTGGTTTTGATTCGAGATCCTTCATGAGATAATGTGCACCTTTCTAGGGTTATTTTATGGAGGTTGATTTAATGAAGGTGCACTTTGGAATTGGAATGAGGGCCCTTGGTTTTTGTTTTGGGATGTGGGTATAGAACCTTGGTTTGCAATTTGGTTCAAGGATGTATGACCTTGGATTATATTTTGGATCAAAGGTGTAGGACCTTGTGATGTGGAACCTTGATTTGTGTTTTGAAACAGAGGATTCATGAAAGTTTTACCCATGGTGTTTGAGGAACTACCAAATGTGAAAGTTTGACCTTGAATAGTAGTATGAGTTGGGATGTTGTGTGTTATGTTGGTAGTGGTCATGTGTGTAGTTGTACCAAGGGGTATGTTTACCATTTGTTGTGATGAGGGCATGCCAAATAGATTTTCAGTTTCTTGTTCTATGATGGTTGATATGTCAAAACCTTGAGGTAACTTGGCACCCTTTTTAACTAAGGCATAGAGAAATTTGTTTGGATTGGCATCCACAAGTTGGTCAACTATAATCAAAACTCTAGGATCTTGATATGACCTTTCAATATATTAAGAGGTCAATTTCTTGTTGAATTGTTCAAGGTTTAGGTCTTCCCAAGGGTTACTCTCTTCTCTTTGTGATGTTTTGTTGCAGGTGTAGATTGATTTGAATCCATGACATTGTCAAGAAAGGGGTCAATTAGGAAATCCATGTCTTTTTGTTTGGCTTGTGACCTTGTTTCAAACATGTGAGACTTTTGCAAGTTGGGGGATAATGCAAAATGACAATGAAACTATGCTTTTTTTTTTTTTTTTTAGATTTTTAGATTTTAGGATATGAAATTGTAAGGATACTAATGCAAGGATGGTAATGCCTAAAAATGGGGGATAGTGAATGCTAAAGAACACTAAAATATTGGGTGATGGTCAAAGTGAGTGATAAGGTGACTAAATGATGCCAATGCAAGATTATGATGATAATGAGATTAATCTATGTTTTTGTATTTTTTTTGGGGGTATAAAAATGCAAGGATAATGAAGGATTGATATGATACTAAGGTAAAGTGAGATATTTTTTGGTATATTTTGAATAAGGGTGCAAAGTGCAATCTAAGGAATGTGAACTGTCTAAATGAGGGTGATCTAATGAAAAAGAACCCTAAAATTTTAAACAAAGGGTGGAACTCAAGCTAATGTGAATCCAAGGAAATAGATTCCAAATTTATTTGACCATAAGAGGACAACCAAGACCAAGAAACAAGACTAACACTCAACTTGAAAAAGTGACAATGACAAATAGAATAGGTAACCAAGAATTTTCAAAAGCTCAACAGTCTCCCTATGTTCAAAATCTAAAGGTTTAGATGCAACCTAGGAGTCAAAGTCCAATTTGTAATGCTAGGGATGAAGGGATGCAACCTCTGATGCAATTTTTTCCTAATGGGGATACTAAAATGAGCTAGAAAACTTGTAGGTCTCTCGTTTATCAAAAAAAGGTCACTATAGACTAGTTTTGATTAATTTTTGGACACAAATTTTAGGAAATTTTGTTTAGCAGACAATTATAGCCCAATTTTTATTAGATGCATTTAACAGTTGCAACTGGTGTTGTCAAATGCGACTCTATTTCTGGAAAATGTGTTCCAAACTGACAATTACAGTTTTCAGCTAATAGTTATGGTTCATAGTGACAATTGTGGGTCTTTGTCTAACAGTTGCAATTCCAGAATGGTGTTTTTGATAGTTTTAATGTTTTTCAATGGTTTTGATCTAAAATTTTGACTATTTTTAATGAGATATGGCTAAAAAAGACAATAGACAATATCAAGAAATTTTTTTAGGACTGGTTTGGTGTGAAAATGTTTGATTTTTAAAGATGACAAGCACAATCCTAAGGTTGGCAAGGACAATATTCACTAAATTCCCACTTGGATTTCTCTAGCCATGCTTATTCAAAGTGGGTCATCTAAGAACTTGGTAGCACTGGCTCCCCTCCATGACACTCACTTCTATGGGCATACCAAGTTTTGAACTTTTGGGTCATGACCTCCTAGAGTTTTCTATCTCTACAGTGACTTGTGAGAATGTGGGATGAGTTTAGAGGTCTGACAACCTGCACTAGCAAATAGAGGGATTTTGGCCACTACAAATAAGAGGTGTCTACTAAGGGCATCTGGTTCAAGGGATATCATGATAAACTCCCTCAAGACATCTCCCAACCCTTAGAACAAGGCTTTCTCATATCATAAAGATACTAGAGTAGAACTATCATGTACCATCTTATTGACTGCAAACTTTCCTCGCAATCAAAAAATTATATATAGTGGTTTGGAAGGACTTGGATTTAACCTATTACCACTTGGGTCATTTCCTTAGGGTGAGTACTTTTTCCCACTAAGGCAGACCCTCTAATGGGTGAAAAAAAAAGAGATGGGTTTGGATTTTTGATCACCGAGTTTGCATAAGGTGAGAGCATAATACCTACCACCCTCAAACACTAAGACATGGTGTTCTTTACACTCTAATTAAATCTATGTGAGAAAGACAATCACACATTTTAAGCACCAAAAAAAATGTTTTCTAATCTAAAACAAGCAAAGTGGTTTCAAAATTTAAACCTTGGACATTTGAACCTACAAAACCACTTGTTAGTAGTCTTAAAAGAAAGATCTTGGACCAACAAAAAAGTTGCACAAACTCCAAGTTAGGACCAAAAATGGGGTTAGCATCAAACCAAAACTAGAATCTAACAACTAAACCAAAAATGAAAGCAAAGGAATTGACTAAACTAAAACTTCAAACTAAAGATCTCAATTTTCTTTTTTTGCTCCACAAGGAAGCAATTTTGGGAGTCCCAACCTAAAGCTACACACTACATATAGAATATTAGAACCCAAAAACCTCTATTTTACTCACATAAATCAAAATAAAGATAAAAAAGATGCTAAAACCAAAACTTTTTACCTAGTAGACAATTGCATCACTCCTTTCAGTAATTGTGTCACTGCATTGCATCACATGATGGAAAATGCATCACATTTTTGAATTCATATTCTCCCACCCATGGGTGTCTCCTATAGATGTGTCATTTTTGGACAAGTGCATCACTGTGTTTGACAGATGCATCGCTTCTCAAAAAATGCATCACTACACTTAGTAGTTGTCTCATTCCATACCCAAAATCTATAAAAACAAGTTAAATATGTACAAAAAACTTAGAAAAAAATATGTTCATGTCAAGTTCACCAATGTAAGATGGGGTTTCTAAGTTTCTAGCCTTGAATAGTGACAACTAACACCTCTTAGCTAATAAAACCTCATCAACAAGAGAACACAAATAATGGAGAGAATTAAAAATGCAAAACATGAAATAAAACACTTCCCATCATGGTTGATTCACTTTGCTTTCTCTCCTTCTTCTTATGCAACTTTTCCCTCAAATTTGTTGGAATACTTGTGCAAAACTTGCAAATGGTATGCAAGAAAGTTTGAGACAATTAGCCATTAAGTTGAAAATGGAGGAAGGTTTATTTTATAGACAACCTTTCAAATGGATGAATGAGATTAATCCTATAGAAGGATTGCAAGATCAATAGTTGAGGATGCATAAGAGGGAGGTTAAAAAATGGATGGTTGAGATTGAGTCTCAAAAAGATGTCAAGATCAATGGTCCAAAATTGATGCACCAAGAATATCCTATTCTTGGAGGAATCATGATAGGTGTGATGCCTAATGGCTATGAGACCTTATGGCTATGACAACAATGAAGGCTATGACAGGGGTTAATAATAGGGCATCTTTGACTAGGTGGTGCATAAATAATTTGTTTTAAATTATTTCTTTGAAAATGGAGGAAAATGGAGGAAAGTGACAAGTGGCAAATAAATTATTTATTTGGGGAAAATGGAAAAGGATCATTTAATTAAATTGGGAGATGAAAATTAAAGATGAATTAAATAATTTCAAAAATTATTTAATCATGGAAGAATTAAAGGTTGAATAATAATAATTATTATCTGATTATAGAGAAATAATTAAATAAATGATGATTTATTTAATTATGGAAGAAAGGGATATATTAGCGATGCAATTAAATAATTTTAATTGATCAAGATAGAAATGGGAAAGTGAATTAATTAAAAAATCAAAAAATATTTAATTAATAGAGAATATGATCAACCATAATTGAATAATTAAAATTATTCAATTATCAAAGGACGATGACAAAAAAAAATGATGCTCACAAACTTAAGACATTTTTCAGTGTCTACAGTCAAAACTGTCATCATTCCCCAAATACTCATAGAACAAGAAGAATGACACAAAGAGAGAAAAAAAAGAAAAACCTTTCAAGTCAACATGGAAGAGACATGAATATCTCAACACCTTGTGTCATCCCAAAAAGGAAAACACAAGACAAAGAAAAGATAAAGGATAATATTTTGGGTTAGCATGGAAGAGACACGAATGTCTTGATGCCTTGTGTTATCCCCAAAAGGAAAACACAAGAAAAATGAAAATATAAAGAAAAAGGTAAAATAGTTATGACATAGAGAAGAATGTAGGTACAAATAGAGGAATACCAGAAAGAGAGAGAGAGATACATAAAACCAAACATCATGGGGGATCACATTACACACATGCAATCATACAAAAGAAAAGAAATAATGTAAAAGACTAGTTAGACACATGTGGGTCAACCTATTAGCAAGTCGTCTACATCCCAATCATGTTAATCATATACAAAAGGCAGAAAACTGGCCAACAAGACAATAACAAGTGTTGAACTAGGGTTATTACCAAGTTCAACACTCTTCTTATGATAATTATCATTTAAGCACATGGAAGATGAAAACAATGTATTCAACTCATTATGCACATCCTTATCAATTTTAGCAATGTCATCATCGACATCTAAGTTAAATACAATATGAGGTCGAATGATAATGTCCAAAGAAGGGTTTAGCTCTTGTTGTGGTTGTGGTATAGGATATTTTCATTGCAGTGAGGGAGATTCATCGTGCATTTCTTTCGCCAGGTTTGTATTTTGATTTTCTTTGTTTGTTTCTTCATTTAACCTTCAAGCAAGGGCACAACGTCTACACCTACACTCTCTAGCACTTCTATTTCTTTTATTATGACTTTCAACTTGTGTTTGTGTAGGATTAGGTTTATCAACCACAGGTTTCTTTTCTTCCCTAAGGGGAGGAACAAAAGGAACCATAGAAGGTTGTTGAACCACTTTCTCTTTAACTTTGTAAACTTATTTTATCCTAGGTGGTGCGATGGGATTGTTTTCATTATCTCTTGGTCTTTTGTAGGAAATAGGAAAAGGATTTATCTTAGGTGGGTCTTGGTTATTTGGAATTTCTTTAGGTTCAATCATGGTTTCATGAATGATGGTAGGCTCGGTCGTGGGTTGAGGCATGTTTTGAAGGGATAGTTTTTCTATGCATTTCACCTTAAACATTTGATAGGATTTGAAAAATAAGTCTTCTTGAGGTTTTATAGGTTTCATAGGCTTAGGCCAAAAGAAATCTAATGAAAAGTTTCCATGGGAAGAAAAAGGGTTAAAGCCACTATGATCCATAGTAAGTATTTCATTATCAAAGGGAAACTTTAAGCATTTATGCATGAACGATGGGAAAACTTCCATAGAGTGTATCCATGGGTAACCAAGCTTCACATGGAATTGGTTTGACGTTGATATGATTGAGAATGAGAAATCTAATGTTTTCGATCCTATTTGTAAAGGTGAGGTGATTGATCCCACCGTAGGTAAAGTGAAACCATTATGCATCTTTATCCAGCTTTTGGTTTATCATACATTTCTTGATAGAGCTCATGCAGAAGCAAGAATTCTTAGTGATCACGTTCTCTCCACATATGTGATAAATTAATATTCCATTAGTGGGTTTATCATAGATTTGACCAACTATGTAGAGAGAATCATCAGGTGCATGTTTAAGTATATATTTAGATGAAAAATAAATGTCAAGAGGATTTTTAGTTCAGCCCTTACAAGGTTGAGTTTCAATCAACACAATCAAGTATTTTTCAATAGTATCCATAGGAACTTTGTCAATAGTATCCATAGGAAGTTTTTCAATAGTATCAATAGGACTTTTTTGAATGGTATCCATGTTTTCATTTTCCATGTTAACATTCATCACATCATTCTTTGTAGTTTCATTAGATTTGGAAAAATGAAATATTATGTTTTGGCATGGGGTTGGTGAAGAGTTGCAAATTTTGGTTAGGAGGGGTGACAAACTTATTTCCTTGGTCATTAACACTTGCAACTAAAAGAAAACCAAAATTAAAGAGCTCTTGTACAAGATGTTTAAGATGCTTACAATGTTTTGTATCATGTCCATTTTTTCAGTGATAATGGAAATAAGCATTCTATCTAAAGCTTAGAGGTAAAGGTTTATTAGGATTGGGAGTTTTAATGGGAAGCAAAGTAATCATTTTATATTCTAAGAGTTGTGACATTGTGTTATGAAGGGTATCATTTAGGGAGTGAATTTGATTTTTGGGTCACCATAGTTAAAGGGTATCATTGCTTTTACAACAACTACTTGGGTATCAACATTTTGATTTTTTTTTTGAGGGGGTTTAGTTGAAAGAAACCTTTATTCTATTTCCTAAAAGGTTGGTAATTGTTTTGGTTTCTACACTCAAACTTCTCAATTCGGCTAGAGGTGGATTTTGCATCATGACTACTAATCAAGTTTTGATAATCATGATGGGTAGTACATAAGTGCATGAAGAAGGGTAATTTCATCATGGTAAGCTTATCTTGTATCTTTCTTTTCAAATTCTCTATGAACATCTTTCGAAGGTGAGGGTTAGGAACCTTCACATTGATTTGAGAATAAAGTGATTGATAGCGTGAAATAAATTCAGTAATTTCTTCCTCTTCTTTTTGCTGACATCTCATCAAATCAGCCAAGGTCATTTTAGGAATCATATGAACTTGAAAATGGTTGATAAATGCCTCAAAATTTTCATTAAATGAAAAAAAATGAGTTTTTTGGTAATGAAGAAAACCTTTCTAAGGCAATATCCTTCAAGGACCTAGGGAAAAGTTTAGCCAAGAGTTTATCGTCAAGAATAAAGTCACTACATAAGGTGGTATAAGTGGAAGCATGGTTAGAGGATCTTCATTCCCCATATATTTCTCAAATCTAGGAACCTCTACACCTTGTGGCATCGGTGTTCACAATATCTCCAAGGACAAGGGATTTATTTTGACATAATATGTAGGTGGGCCATTTTTATTTTGGTTTATGGTGGAAACTTTCTTTTGAAGGGATGAAACTATTTGCAAAAAATGGTTTATGAGAGGTTCATTCTTTGTATTGTGATATGGAGGTGAATATGGTGGAGGTGTGTATGTGTTTGAAGGACAAGTGAATGGAATTCTTATGGGTGTTATAGTGGTAGAATATATGAAATACAATGCCACAAAGGTACTAGGGATGCTAGCGGAAATACCCAAGGAAGGAATCACATTACTAGTCAGTTGTATTGTTGTTGTAACTTGAGGGTTAGTATAGGTGGGAATAGAGGAAATTGTTGTGGGAGGAGTAATTTGAATTCCTCCTTAGCTTGTGACATTATTCAATGGAAAAGCACAACTATTGGTTGAGGTAAGATGTTTTCCAAAGATCTGAACTATGTTACACAAAAGGTCAACTCCATCTTCACTTTCAAGCATGTGATGAATGTTATCTATCGTAGGGATAGCGATAGTTGGAATGTTCTCAATATTTATTTTATTTTGTACATTTGCTAGGTCTTCATGGATTTGGATTATGTTTTCTTGCTTAGTACAAGCAACCATTTCTTCAACATGTGTCACACTACTTCAAGGAAAAGAGTTGTTAAGGGTATGGTCCATACCTAGTGGACTAATGTCAACACTAGTAGTGAAAGAGATAGACAAACCAACATTGACGACAATTATGCTATTGTGAGATGACATGAGTCTCAAACTTAATCTCATTATAGTATTAGCATTAGGACACCAAGTAAAAAGCTCATACAAGGAATAATCAAGGAAATGAAAGATGAAATGAATGTATTGAAATGAATGAAACATAAATTATGTAAACTGAAAGAAAAAACTAGTTAATAACAACAAACTAAAACATAGAAACAAAGAATTCAATGCTAGAAAATGTAGTCTAAAATCTGAAATGGGTCTAAATAACCCAAAGGGGTGTATGAGTCCCAAATAGGGGTTTTTAAAGGGTTTTAATGCTAAATAATAGTCACTACCAAATACCCAAAAATTAGGAAAAACTTCCTGTAATGGGACTAAATCACCCAGAGGGGTGTATGAGTCCTAGATGAGGATTTTTGCACAAATTTTAGAAAATTTTGAGTGATTGTTATTATTTCTAGTTTGAATGATTTCTAAGCTAAGTGAAAATGCAGATTTTAGATGAAATTCAATGATGTAAGATGCAAAAATGCAACCTATATGCACTTTCACTACTGCAAGAATTAGAAACCCTAGAATGCCAACTAATGAAAACCTTAATGCAAAGTCAATGCAAGCTAAATATAGGATGATGATGCACTCCAAATTAGAATTAAGATGTAATAAATGCAGGTTCACCAAAATGAAACATTGGGAAATAGGGAGAACCCAACCTTTAAGGAGATAAGGTTCCTATTTCACATTGAATTTTCACTCAAGGAAACCCTAGAGATCTCAACCCAAGGATGTAAAGGGGAAATAAATATGTAATAGGGATTTCCTAAGGTATGATTAATGACTAAAGAGGGGTTCACCACCAAGCAAGGGATTAGAAAGAATAATGAAATTCAAGACTTAATGTTTAAACCTAATACAATGCAAGACTTCACTATATGACCTAGAAAAGCATGAAAATCAAAATAGAAAGCTAAGAAATTAGAAGTGTGAACCTAGAAATATCTAGAGGATTGAATGAAGAATTGAAATGCTAAAAATACCAAAATTAATGTCTGTTGGGACTCATACACTAGTCTAGGAAATTTAGTCCTAGATTGGAGTTTTTGGGCAAGAATAGAAATCTGGTAGAGATATGTCTAGAACTTCTAAAAACTACAGATTTCCCTATATTGGGACTCAAATGCTAGAAGTGGTGTATCAATCCAGTTAGTATTTTTTAGAAATTTAATGTTTGATTTTGCTCTTCAATGTCCACTCTATCCTTTCCACCTGATTTTCAGGTCTAAAACTCTGATTTGTATGTTTTGTAACCTATAAATTTCTTTTAATGATCTCCAATACAAAATGACAACTTTGAACACTTGACAACTCTTTCCAATCTTTCTCTTCAATATATCTTCAACCTAGATATGCAAATCACACACTAAAGAGAGGGAATTTTTTTTTTTGTTAGTGGAAGGGGGGCTTTCCTTGGTCAAACCCCGTTTTGGTATTCAAACCTTGTAACGAAATCAAATAAGATAAATGAATGGTGAATGAAAAAAATTTAATGTTGAAACTCACCAAACTCTAGCAATAAAGTGTTGCAAACATGTATGAAATGGCTCCAATAGATGTAGATCTTGACTCTTGAATGTAATAGATCTTGAGTTGAAATCTTGCTTGAATAATAAAACCCTACACCATAATTGTTAGCTAAAAAAAAATGATGCATGATGACTTTGACATGATGCTTGATACTTGAATAATGCTCCAAAACACTTGATAATAAGCTCTTCAAGACCCTTGGATGCTCTTGCAAACACTTGAATGCTCTTGTAAACACTTGAATTCTCTTGTGAACTCAAATTTTCTATAAGGATGCTCATTCAACTTGCTAGGTCACTTGATTTCTTGTTAGGTGAATATGAGTGAAATAACCTTATATTTATACTTGTTGATGCCAAATTTATCAAAATTACAACACTATAAGCCAACATCAAATCTAGGAGGATAAAATCCTACCAAGAATTTGAATTTAATTTAATTTTGGACCACAGGGGACTCATATGCTAGAAGCGGCATATGAGTCCCTTTAGGCATTAATTATAGGAAACATTTTTAAAGTTGCTTAGATTCATGTGACATCAGGATTGAGGCCCAAAAACCTAGGTGGGATCCATATGGGCAAGGTGGTGTATGAGTCCCAAATCACTAAATACAGGCCACACAACCTAAAAAGACATGAATTATGATTGTATGTTGGTTTATGTCAAGATTCTTGAGAAGATGCATTAATTAAGGCTTGTGGATGAAAAATAAGGCCAAATAGGGCATAAAGAAGGCCAACTAATTATGAAAAGCCTAGATTAGTGTGAAAGTGTGGTACAACACTTTACAAAATTTAAAATAAGGTACTATTAAATTCATTTATCTCACAAGGGCCCAAGACCTAATGTGAATTTTTCAAAGACATTACAACACTAAATCAAGGAAAAACTATACTTAATTTAACAAGGAGGACCCAAACAAGCAAGGAAAAGTAGAGGTATACTTTTTCCATTGCCACAATTATTTTATCCTTGCATTTAGTTGTGTTGTAGAAAAGAGTAGCCTTTGCTTGACATGGGACTATTTCATGATAAATTGAATTAATGAGGCCTTGATTTAGGTGTTGTGAGGAATTTTATGCATCCACACTAGGTCTTGGACACTTGCACATTGAATAAAATGTGTTTATTGATGTCTTGTGAAGGTGTTGTAAAGTATTGTAAAGGACTTTCACACTTTTCTAGACTTAATGAACCCACTTCTCCCTAATTCAACATTATAAAATGTATTTAATTGCATCTTCACATTAATCTAGAAGGTTTTTGAATTAAACTTAATGTTAAACTAGTGTTGTAATGTGTCTTGCACATTGACATTGGTTCTTGTGCCTTTCTAGGTTATGTGGACCTCATTTTAATATTGTAAAGTGTATTTAATCACACTTTCACATTGAATTATGTGTCCCGAGCCCTATTTGACATTCACATCATCACTAATAGGCCCCTATTAACCCATATTGTGCATCCCAAGTCTCTGATTGATCAAATACCTAACAAAGTTGCAATATAAACCTTATTTCCTTATCTCTTGGCTTCCTAGCTGTCAAATTGTCCCCTATGAGACCCATTCTCCATGCATGGTGAATCAGTCCCATCCAGGAGGGACCCATTTTACATGTGTGGTGAATGAATCCAATTTTGCTCAATTTTGACCTTTGAGCAGGAAAAAGGTGAAATTTAAGTTTATTACTACTTCATGTTGTCCTGTGATGAGGTATTAACAGGTGAAATAGGTAAAGTGCCTATAAATATAATTATTTTAATTAATTTTCACATCTCTTATCTCTTATCACTCATTCATTCACCAATATTCTATCTCAAGTCAAACAACTTAGGGTTTTATCATTGCAAAACATCAAGAAAGCTCCTAAAGATATTCAAGGGTTAAATATTCCTCCATTACTATAGAAATCCAAGATCAATCATTATGGAAAGGTAATAAAATCCATTATTGCATGTTTCATTCCATTCTTTCTCTATTTTGGTTTAATTACCTAAAAGGGGTTTGACTTAGGCAAACCCCCATTCCCTAAAATTCACCATTTTTCTCTCTTGTCTTATGTTTATGTAGATTTAGATCTATTGGACTATTGGAAATAATTAGGAATCAAATTTCAAGGTTGTTCAAGTCTTCTCCTCATTGATCAAGTCAAAATATCAACAAAAACTCATTTTTAGGTTCAGAAATTAGAGTTTCGAAAGCGAACACCCATAGAAAGATAAAGTGTAGATCAGAAGCTTTAGATCCCGCTCTTGAATATTCAAAAATTCAAAAGTGGACTCATTCACCATCAGTGGAAAATGATTCCCTTTTCCATGGTCAATTTTGAGTATTCTACATTTTTGGGTACCCTTTTGTTAGAAATGGGTTCCAACTCAGTTTTGTAGAATTGGGACTAATTCACCCAGAATGGTGAATGAGTCCTACCAGGCTTGAAATTCAACATCAATAGTGTTTCAAAAAAAAATTCCAGTCTCCTTCAAGCTTTTAGGTGCACACTTCAAGTTTCATTCAATTCTATTTAGTTTTGAATTCGTTTCCAAGTGTTGTTGCATTACATAATGTGGTTTCAAACATTGCATTATGCTTAGGTTTTACATTCATAATCAATCAATTTTATCATTTAGTTGCATATATATCATTCCATTTAGTCTTAATCATTCATAATTTTAATGAACTAGCTAGACTCTTTCACCCTTCCTTTCTCCTTTTAGGTGAAAAACCCTAGAAGTGCTAGAAAGTCCTAGAGAGCCAAAAATCTATCGTTCATTAGTCAATCACTTTGATACATATATGTAGGTCCTAGAATATGATATAACATATATTTGGTTATATTTCACTTTGAAACAATATAAATAGGGGAAGGGGCTATCTATCTTTGAGGAGATAGGATTCCTATTTCACACTTGTTTCACTCAAGGAAACCCTAGAGATCTCAATTTAATGAAGAAAGGGGGAAAGAGATCTTGAAATAGGGTTTTCTTAGGGTATTTTTAATGCCTAAAGGGGGTTTCAACACCAATCTAGGGCTTTGAAAGACAAATAACATGTAAGACCTAATTATGAAAGTTAATGATATGCAAAACCACAAGAAATGACCTAGAAATGTATGCAAAATAGAATAGTTAACTGAGAGATCAGAAGTGTGCACTTGGGAAATCTGTAGCAACTTGAATGAATTCCTAAAATTATAAATTTTTTTATTTTAATGCACATTGGGAGTCATACACTAGGTTGGGCGATTTAGTCCCAGATTAGGGTTTTTGGGTAGGAGCAAAAATCTAGGAGAGACAAGTTTGGAACTTTTGAAATCTAGAAATTTTATTATATTGGGACTCATATGCCAAAAGTGGTGTATCAATCTATTTTTTATTTTTTGGAGGATCAAGATCTGAATCTACTCTTCAATCTCTACTTTGTCTTCTTAACCTAGTTTCTGGATTTGAACTAGAATATTTTTCTCTGTAGGTGTCCTTCAATGGATTTGAACTAGAAGATTTTGCACACTTAACAACCTCTTTCCATCCTTTCTCCTTAGAAGGTCTTCCACCTAGATCTACAAATCACACACTAAAGAGAGGGAAAAATGTTGTCTTTTTAGTGGAAAGGGGTTTTCCTTGGTTAAACCCCATTTTAGTAATCAAACCTTTTAATGAAATCAAATGAGATAAATGAATGATGAATGAAAAAAATGTAATATTGCAATCACCAAACCCTAGGAATAAATTGTTGCAAAAATGTGTGAAGTTGCTCCAATGGATGTAGATCTTGACTCTTTCTTGAATTTGATAGATCTTGAATTGAATGCTTGCTTGAATCATGAAACCCTACATCAAAATTGTTAGCTCAAAAAAAACATGATGCATAATAATTTTGACATGATGCTTGATACTTGAATAATGCTCCAAAACACTTGATAATCAGCTATTGAATCCTCTTGAATGCTCTTGTAAACAATTAAATGCTCTCATGAACTCAAATTCACTATAAGGAATGTTATCATAAAAGTATTGGATGAAAATGTGTGAAACAACCTTCTATTTATACTTGTTTATGCCAAATTTCCTAAAATTACAACACTACAAGCCGACATTAGATCTAGGAGGATAAAATACTACCAAGAATTTGAATTTAGTTTAATTTTAAGCCACATGGGACTCATATGCTAGAAGTGGTGTATGTGTCCCATTAGGCTAGGATATGGGACACCTTTTTCAAGAAATGCTTAGATTCATGTGAAATCTAGATTGGGGCCCCAAAACTTAGGTGGTACCCATATGCCCAAGCTGGTATATGAGTCACAAATCACTAAATATGAGCCATACAATCCAAAAAAACTTGAATCATGATTGGATGTTAGATAATGTCAATATTATCGTCAAAAAGATGCATTAATTAAGGCTTGTGTATGGAAAATAAGGCCAAATAAGGCATAAAGAAGCCCAATTAATAATGAAAACCCTAGATTAGTGTGGAATTTTGGTACAAAACTTTACAATAGCTTAAATAAGGTACAATTAAGTCCACTTATTTTACAAGGGCCCAAGACCTAATGTGAATGTGTTAAACACATTACAACACTAAATCAAGGAAAAAAAAGAAGCTTAATTTAACGAGGACCCAAAAAAGCATGAAAAAGTAGAGGGATACTTTTTATGTTGCCACATTTAGCCCCCACTTTAGTGAGAGGAGGAACTTGCTTTAGAATAACACTAAGGTAGACAAAATCACATCAAGAGGGGTACAAGTGTACTAATACCAATAAGATAGGATGGCAATGATCAAGAGGAATGATTGATCCCCCAGGATCAAGATCCTATTACAAACCAACATAGGCACAAAATAACACACATGAAAATGATATAAGGAGCAAGAACAAGGAACAAGAATACACTGCCAAAGACAAAGAAAAAAGAAAAAAAAACAAAATGGCTGGATCAAGATTCGACTGTTTGTTCCACATGTTGTGGATCATATCTCAGTTGTTTTTCCAAAAATGCATGCTCACTCTAAGGTAACGTAACTCTAGGTTGTCCACTAGGTGAGTATCCAAAGAGGAGACAAAAACACACATGGTCAGTATGTGCTCTCACACACAAGCAAGTGGCTATGGGAAATTCATGCCTAAGTTTGGCTTCCCATTCAACAAGACCAAAGCTATACCTCTCTATAAATTTGATGAGGCACCACACAAGAAATAACTTTGAGCCTCATGAGGAAAGAAAAGCTTCTTATGCTTGAAGCTCATGAACAAAAAAGATGGCTCCACAGGCATGCAAAGTGTGTTATGCAAGGTGGCCATATAACAAAAATTAAAAATGTAACATAGTGAATGTTCAAAGGAGTTTTGTTTAGTTCATGTAATGTATTTAACCTAGGGAACATTGTGCCTAATGTCTCCAAGAGAGGACCAATCAAAGAATAGAAGATTCACAACTTAGGGGATGCAATGTGTCACATCTAGCCACTAAGAGGAATATAATATGCTAAGAGAGATCACGCTCTTGAGGGACATCACACCCAATGTCACCACAAAGAAAAAGACAAATCACATACAATAAGAAGACTATGAAATGAAAAAGAATAATACCAATTTATTCCCCCACTTTAAAGAAATTGCTAAACACCATGTTGTGAGAAATTACTTTGAAGTAGCAAATGATAAATGCTAACAATAAAGAGGACATGAGTACTTAGCTAGAAATCCCTATTCCAAGCCATATGTTTGCAAATAAAGCTACACCATGAAAGTAAAAAAGGGGTTGCCCCCAAAAAAAATAATTCTAAACACATGAGGACTATGGATTTTGGGTCAATATGTTTGTATTGAAATGTCTTTAGAGAGCTCAAAACAATCATCATTCCCAAAATACTCACAAAAATAGAATGACACAAAGAGAGTGAAAACAAAGAAAAACCTTTTGGGTCAACATGGAAGAGAAATGAATGTATTGAAACCTTGCATCATACCCAAAAGGATAACACAAGAAAAATGAAAAGATAAAGGAAAAGCTTTTGGGTCAACATGGAAGGGACATGAATGTCTCAACACCTTGTATCATCCCCAAAAGGAAAGCACAAGAAAAAGAAAAGATATAGAAAAAGGTAAAAGATTTATGACATAGAGAAGAATTTAGCTACAAATAGAGAAATGTCACAAAGAGAGATACACCAAAAATAATGACACAAGGGATCAAATTACACACATGACCAATCACACAAAATAAAAATAAATAATGCAAGAGACTAGCAAGGTACATGCGAGTCAACCTATTAGTAAGCTATCCACATCCCAATAATTTTCATCATATAGGAAAGGAAAACAACTAGCCAAAGCGACAATGACACATGCACTACTAGGAGAAAGCTATCCAATTTTTTCCCCCACTGAATGCAAGATAAGAATGAGCCAGGGTAAGTGATGAGAGAGAGCTCCTTGCATCTTGAAATGATTTGAAATGAATGTAAAGCATGTAATAGTGAGAATATGATGACTCTACAAATATTACATGGCAAGGAGTAAAAGGATCCTGCTTTAAGGGACTATTTCTATCATATCAAAAAATTTAAATATTTTTTTTAAAGCATGACACTCATCGGTACTATGTCCATGAACTCTATGGTATCAAAAATATGATGTGTTTGTATTCTTAGGATTTGGAGATCAATATTTTCTTATGGGTGGTAATGTAAACAATCCTTGGTTTAAAATTATTTGTAAATTTCTTTCAGTGGTAGTTGGTGGACAAGGGAATTTTAGTTTCTTTAGTTTGTAAGGCCTTCGTCACTTGCTAGATTCACCAACTTCTTGAATTGAATGTTGAGGATGACCTAAAAAAATTGTATCATCCTTATCTTCATTACAAGGGATTAGTATTTCTTTAGGAAGGACATTTATATTGGGAGGAGTACCTTGATATCCTAACCCTTTAATATCTTTAGTTGATATTTTCTCTAAGAGTTGATGAATTTCATGTTCACTTGTTGTATCACATCCTTGTTTTCTTAAGATTGTGAATCCTTTTACATATGTATCTTCTAAGTTGATGGGAGTGTTTATCACTTTGTTAACATAGAATGGTTGAATGGTTGCTTGACTAGAGGAACTAGGTTCACCTATTGTAGGGAACTTAGGTTCAGTTTGTGTTTCCATTTTAGGATGTAGGTAACCAAACATCTCAAGTGGTGGGATGATAGGGGGTGTTGTTTGTTTCATGGATGGATGTAAGGATGCATTAGTTTCAAGGTTATTATGGAAATAGTTTAGGAATTTATTCATGTTGTCATCATCTTATGCGTGATCCCACAATAGTAGTTTACAATTTTTGGCAAAACTAGACACTGAAATATTTTTTTTTAACTAAATCTTCACTTTTAGGCACCTACAACATCTAAACCGTGAGGAATTTGAAGATGATGCAAACTAGAGTTTCATGAAATTTTTTCTATAGATTCTAAATATATTGTTTTCAAAAATTTTGGAATTAGATTGCACTTATTTTTCCATCTCCCTCGAAAACTAGTTTTTTTTTTAAGAAAACAACATTTTTAAAAAGTGATGCTCACCATATAACACATAAATTTTTTTCCATGAAGGAAAAAAAATTATAATTTTCAAATTTAGATTTTTAAACTATGATATCTAGTGCTTCCACTTGGTTAGATAGTTTTTATTGAATATATATATTTTAATCAAGTTTCGTCAAACCAATTACAATTCAGCATAGTGCATCGTATAACGTAAATTTTTGTATGTATCAAAATTCAATTTTTTGTTGGATCAAGGACTTCAATATCTAGTGCACTCATATTTTTCAATTTTTTGATAATATACTATTATACTTTTTGGGAAACTTATAATAAGGAATACTTACAAAAAAAATAAATTAAATGAATTAATTTGATCCCCCCAAAAGGTAAATCAAAAGTGGTTTTTTATCAGCATTTTGATAGGTGTAAAGGAGACTCCATTATAAGTATGGTTTAAAACTATTGGGGTTCTATCCAAGGGGGTTTGATTTAAGGTAGTTTGATCAAATGATCTTCAATTGGAATCCTTTAAATGAAAATTTTTAAGGATTAAATCATTATATTTTCTAAAAATATGTGATTTCAGCAAAAATCAAAATCTCCCAAAAATTGTAAACCAACTTTATGGGATTACCCTTCTGCAATGATGTCAACATCATGAGGAGGACATGCATTAGGAGTCAAGTGAGCATGAATAAGTTAAATTTAATTAGGTTCATTTCCAAAAGCACAACTTGACACATCCACTAAGGATTTTAAGGACATCCACAACTTACGAAAGCCCATATCCATGATGAAATGCAATGCAAGAACTTAGAATAAAAGGTATAAATACAATTTTTAAATTATGCAATGTATGTAATGAACCAAATGAAGGTGTGTGCAATGAAATGAATGAAATAAATGGGACTCATATGCTAGGTTGGGTGGTTTAGTCTTAGATTAGGGGTTTTAGGCACGAACATAAATCTGGCAAAGACAAGTTTGGAACTCTTGAAATTTGGAAATTTGATTGTACTAGGACTCATACACCAGAAGTGGCATATTAGTTCAATTTGGATTTTTTAGAGGATCAAGATCTGAATCTACTCTTCAATATCTACTTTGTGTTCTTAACCTAGTTTTTGTATCTAAACTAGAAGATTATGTTCTATAGGTGTCCTTCAATGGTCTTGTAAACAAGGTGACAACATTGATGAATTTGCACACTTAACAAATTCTTTCCAACCTTTCTCCTTAGAAGTTCTTCCACCTAGATCTAAAAATCACACACTAAAGAGAGGGAAAATGTTGTTTTTGTTAGTGGAAAGGGGTTTTCCTTGGTTAAACCCCATTTTGGTAGTCAAACCTTATAATGAAATCAAATGAGATAAAGGAATGATGAATGAAAAAAATGTAATGTTGTAACTCACCAAACCCTAAGAATAAAGTGTTGCAAACATGTGTGAAGTGGCTCCAATGGATGTAGATCTTGAATCTTTATTGAATGTGATCAATCTTGAATTGAATGCTTGCTTGAATCATGAAATCCTACATCATAATTGTTAGCTCAAAAACAAACATGATGCATAATGACTTTGAAATGATGCTTGATACTTGAATAATGCTCCAAAAAAATTGATAATCAACTATTGAATGCTATTGTAAACACTTGAATTCTATCATGAACTCAAATTCACTATAAGGAATACTCTCATAAAAGTCTTGGATGAAAATGAGTGAAATAACCTTGTATTTATACTTGTTAGAATTGGCCGTGGCTGCCAAGATCTTGAGACAAAATGGAAAGCACAAAAGAGAGAGAATAGAATGTGACAAGAATAAACTATATTCTTATCAATATGATTCAATGATATGATGTGATGTTGATGTAGTAGAGACCCCTTGCTTATATATCCAAGGTGAGATACAAGATGTCATAGGATTATGACAAGTGTCTTAATCATATGACATGAGAAAAATAATCACACTTACCTAGGTTCACATGTGTTACAAGTAAAAAGATAAGATAACAATTATTGACAACTAACACCTTCTAGAAAGATTCCTTCCTAGGACCTAAGTAAATTTAACATGTGTAAATAAGTCCCCTAGCAATGAATTAACAAGGTAAAAGACTTTATTTACACCAACACCCCCCCTAGGTGCAACTTAGGGAGTAGCAGATTATTATGAAAATGACACAAAGATGAAAGAATGGGTCCCAACTACTAGGCCATGTTAGGTACCCATGTACATATGCAATGAAATATCTCACAAATGGAGGAAAGGAGAAAACCAAGTGGGAGAAAACTCCTCCCCAAAAGAGAGATGAAATACAAAAAATGAATGCTCTCAATGATGTATGAGAAGGCCAAAACCCCATGTGAGGAAAAAGACCCCTTCATAAGAGAGTAGTAGAAGAGATGCAATGCAATAGCACTCTAATTTTCACATCGAGTGGCTATTAGACATGGAATGGAAAGAAAAACCTCATAAAGAATGTGTTGAAGCCAAATGGCCTTAGTGGTGGAAGTAAAAACCCCCTATACTTAGCCTCTTTTGATGAAAGAGAAATGACATGCTACTTCTTTCTCTTCCATGAAATAGATCCTGACCCAAGATGGAAGTTTTAGCCAAAGGTGGACTTGTGACCATCAGAATCACTATCCCAATCTGAGTCGGTATATCTTGCTAAGTCAAGTTGTGCACCTGTTGCATAATGAATCCCATGCTGATGAGTACCATAGATGTAATGCAAGATGCATTTGGAGGCTTTCCAATGAAGTTCATGTGGTTCCTACATAAAGAGAGAGACCATACCAACTGCATAAGACATGTCAAGTCATGTATGAGTCAAATAGACGAGACCTCCAAAAAGTTGACAATAAAAAGTAGTATCAATGAGTGGAGTGGAGCACTTAGCCTCAAGCTTGACTCCTGAAACAAAGGGAGTTAGAGCAGGATTGTAATCATTCATGCAAAACCATGAAAGAAGATCAAGAGCATACTTGGGCTATGACAATGTAATCCTATATTAAGACTATTGAATCTCAATGCCAAGAAAGTAGTGAAGAATGCCCAAGTCTATCATGGAAAATCTATCTTGCAAAGTAGTTTTGACACTGCCAATGATGGATGAGGTGCTCCCTCTAATGATCAAGTCATCAACATAGAGAAAAATTATCAAATATGCATCATCCTTCCTCAAGATGTAGACATTCTGATCTGAACGACACCTAGTGAATCTTATGGAGAGAAGGAAGGAATCCATCTTGGCATACCAAGCCCAAGGGGCTTGCTTAAGGCTATAGAGGGAATTCCTCAACCTATAAACTAATGAAGTATCCTAGATGAAACCCTATGGCTACTCCATATAGATCTCCTCATCAAGATCCCCATGTAGAAAAGAACTCTTAACATCTAGCTGATGTACTTCCCAACCATGTGAAGTGGCAATGGCAAGTGTCATGCGAATGGTAGTCATCTTTGCAATAGGTGCAAGAGTCTCAGTGTAGTCAACTACTGCAACCTATGAAAAACCCTTTGCAACAAGTCATCCCTTATACTTATCAACACTCCCATCCACTGCATATTTGGTCTAATAGATCCACTTCATCAAACCATATTTCTCCCCTTAGGGAGAGGGACTAACTCCCAAGTGTTGTTCCTCATCAAGGAACTATACTCTTCCTCCATAGCTGCATCCCATTCAAGAACCTTAGAGGCTTTCGTAAAGGATTTTGGATCTGAAGCTGACACAATAAGACCATGTGGAAGAGGCTCATGCTCATGCTATGACCTAGTCCTTTAAGTATCCAAAGGATCCCCAACAAGTGAACCTCCTACCTCAAGAGTCTAATGAGCCTAATGAGGTATAGTATGGGTAGAAGGGAAAGGCTCCTCAACTGGAAGTGGACCTTGCAAAGGTGTAACCTTGTGAGTCAGTGAGGAAGGAGAGTCATCATCATTGGAATTGCTATCATCACTTTCAACTATGGAGGAAGGAGGATGAGTAAAAGAGTCAAATCTAGGTCAGTTTTCCTCAACATGTACACTCCTCTCAAAGAAAATCTCATGAGTCTCAAGATCTATCAGTCTATATGCCTTAACACCATCTGCATATCCCACAAAGATACAAAGCCTACTTTGTGGCTCCAATTCCCTACATTTCTATGGAGGAATACAAGCCCATGCTAGACTTCCATTCACTCTAAAGTGTTTCACAATAAGTTTCCTAGAAAACCAAGCTTCAAAAGGAGTGATACCCTTGAAATCTTTATGAGGAACTTGATTCTAGATGTAGGTGGCACTACTAATTACTTCTTCCCAAAAAGTTGGACCAAGAGACCTGACATGTATCATGTAGCTTGCCATTTCTTTACAGGAATCCCATGTTGATGAATGTCATCAATGATGTCTTTCAAATTTACAAGATGAGACTCCATGAACAAGTCTAAAATACATGTCAAGAAGTCATCACACGTATCAATCTCTAGAAGACTATATATGTCCTGTTGCACTGAATCACAAGGAGCCAAAACTATTGAATCACAAGTATCCTCAATACAATAGTAGATGGAGGAGATAGAATGCATGGATCAAGTACTATATTTGATGTGAGAATTCCCAAGTTCAATAAGCTAAATGTCTCCTCTGAATCATGGTTCATATGATCAACAAATGAAGGAACAATGTCACCATCAAAAGAAAAATCTGCAAAGGCATACAACCAAGATGAATGATCAACCACCCCAATAGCAATGATCTTTCTACTCTCCAAGTATCGAATGATGACTAAATCAGGTGTGAACTCCATAGTTCTCCCATATCCACCATGTGTAATCTAATATATGGAAAGAAGATTGTTCGTCAAATGAGGAACACACAAAACATCCTTGAAAGTGTTGTCCCCAAAACTAATAGATCCCTTCCTAATTACACTCATGTATGTGTTCTTTCCCATCAAGATAGGAAAGATAGTACAAGACTAGAATGAAGAGAATATAGACTACAAAGATGCCATATGATGAGATGTTCCTAAATCTAGAAGCCATCTCCTTGATCCTAAACCTGAAAGAGCACAAAGATCTTGTCCTTTATTTCTTGATGTAGATGCCAAATCAGCATGACCTTTTCCCTTAGACTATTTTGAAGAAGGAGGAGGTGATTCAAACATTCTAGAAGGAAAATAAATGTGATTCTTCTTGAGAAGATTCTTCAACTCATCAATATCCTTCTTGTAACAATATTTTTCTTCATGTCCATCCTTCTTGCAATTTGTACAAAACAACCTCTCCTTCTTAGAGGACTCCCCTTTGGAAGAGGATTTTTTCTTTGCTTGATCTGAATGTGGATTGTTCTTTTCTTTCTTCTATTTCTTATCTAATTCTAAGTATTTCACTTGACTAACCAATAATGCCTAAGATTTAGAAGTCTTGATGAGACCCATTGAGATAATATTTTGTTGCTCAAGTATCAACATCTTAGAAAATGATGCAAATGAAGGTGTAGTATATGCAAACCCCATAGTCAATCTATGAGTGTGAAAGCTAGAAACAAAAGAAGCGTAATAATGACCAAGTTTGCTCATTGTATTGTAGACTAATTAAATGTCCATCTTATCAATTCCACATGATTTATATTCCTCTCTTAGATTATTAACCTTAGTGATGTAGTCCTAGATGTTGTCAAATTTCTTAGGATCAAGGTTCATAAGTTCATTATCAATTTGGTAGCCTCTTACTTCATATGTAGTACCATACAATGTTTTCAATTTGTCCCAAGCTTCATTAGAATTCTTACATGATTCAATTTGGAACAAAAAATCTTGAGAAATAAGTCTACAAAGACACCCAAGAGCTTTGGTATGTTTAATCATCCATTTTAACTTTTTATCTGCATTAGTAGGTTCAGGTACCTTTTTTTTAACATATAGAGTGTGACCTTCTAGTATTAGTATAATCCATGCATTTTGATTCCATTTTGAATAATTATATGATTTGAGAAAAGGAACCTTAAAATGATCCATGAAAATGAGAGAGCACAAGCAAATAGATCAGAAGAATGCACCAAAAGACCCCCCCAAATCACTCAATCAAGAAACCCCCCCAAAGTAATATCTGATTTGGAACTTTATATTTAGTGCATTTACAATTTCTAGATGCCAAAAAAAAAGCTAGAATTTATATTAGTGCTAGTAGATGCCAAATAGGCCATAGTATCAAGTACAATTATTGGTACAAAATGAGATCAATATAATCATACCACTAACAAGTGCACAAAAAAATACACACTTTCAAAAAAAATTGCACCCAAAAATGTTACCGTAAGAGCAAGATATGAGCTCCCAAAGTTCCCAAAATGAGGACGAAGCAACAACACTTGTGAGAATCTACAATTTCTAGAAAAACCAAGCACCAAAACCAAAAACTAATTGCACGACTGAGAAGAACATGAAAAATGATCCCAAATAAAAAAAATGCTCAAAAAAAGGAGTTAAAATGAGCAAGTTATGGCCTTCTAAAGTTGAACTGCAAAATCAAAAGGCCCAATGGTGAGGGGGGAAATTTTTTTTTTTTAAATGCTTCTGATGTAGGTTGAAATCAATAACTCCTAGTGTGTGAGTAAAATATGTGTAATGAATAACAAAAACACCTAATAATACATTATATCAATAGATTTAAACAATAATTAAAATACGTAATGAATAACAAAAAAACCTAATAAGACATTGTATCAATAGATTTAAACAATAATTAAACTACTAAAAGCCAAAATCTATTGAAAGTGTCTTATTGTTCCCTATCTCCAAATATTTATCAAATCATGGGGCTCTTAGATTGTTAAGCACTGTGACTGTTAAAATGCCAATCTAGAGAATGAGATGCTATGAATATGCAAGAAACTAATCCTATATGATATTCCTAAATTATTATGGTGGCCCTACCTTGATTGTGAGTAGTGGCTAGATGATGATACATAGATTCCATACTTATTCCAGTTTATGTATTTGATTGGTAGGACACATTTCATCATTGAGAGATTTTTGTTGAGGCAAGTCTTAAGACAATACAACAGAGTACAAGGCATGCCCTAGGGTGTTTCTCATTATGCACATTGTTAGATAGATGCCACTGAGTGGGGACCCTATTTATCATATGATGCTATAGTGTAGGAGTACAAGGGTCTAAAAGCCTTCATTTGGGAGATTCATCTTGAGATCATCGAGGCTTCAATTATTGAGGATTATGCACAATACCTCATTTTACATCCATTCCCATAGATCTCCATCCTAGATGAACTAGTGACAATACTAGGTGAGGAGGAGATGACAGTTGCACATGGGTACTGATAGAGGAGAGATGAGAGAGATGAGGAGGAGGAGGAGGAGGAGGATGTGGAGAGCAGTGATGATGAGGAGTGATATGGAGATGGAGATGATGGAGGTGGGGATGATGGAGGAGATGAGGGTGGAGGAGGCTCAACACTTAATGTTAGAGACTTTAGGGTTCCTCATAAGAGGTGATCACTGGTAGCTGCAACAGATTAGCATGTGTATGTCTAGTGGGGAAGGCATTGTTCCAGAGATGCTAACACCATCTAGGGCTAGCACCACATAGCTTCATGATTGGACTTCTTGATGTATTTTGAGACATGATGTATACTCTAATTTTTTATTCACATCCATTTTGATGTTGTATCTCTTTACATTTTAGACATCATTGCATACTTGACATTATGGTTTTTAAGATTTATATGATATGCAGTAGATTTATCGATCTATATGTGTTCTATATGGTTCTATGATGGATGCTTGTGATGAATGCCTTTAATTTTTTTCCGATATACCATATGATGATGGTATGGATGCAATCTATGATTATGATAACATGTTATGATTTTATGATGTTTAATTTATGATGTTAAATGTGATTATGCTTATAATAATGATGTATGGATGCATGGTGCCTGTAGTATTTACATGGGTCGATAGATGTATGATAATGTATATACATGAATGATATAATAATGCAACTATATGTATGATTTTGGAAATGATGTTTCTATGATATATGACATGGTGATGCAAATGTGATACGATGCACTTTATTTTTTTTTGTTATTTCAAATGCACATATATGTTGTAATGAATGGATGAATTAATGATAAATATGATGACACTTCTAATTAATTATGTATGATATGATAATGATAATGAAAGTGCAACTTTGTAGATGATTTTTTTATTTGATATTTTTCTTATGCAACAATATGATGTGATTCACAAATGAAAGATATGATATGATAAATGAAAATGTATGATCGAATGTATGAATGATTAAATGATATAATAATTCTTCCAATGTATGAAATGAAAATGATTATGCACCTACATGAGAATGATAATTTTCTTGTTAATTTCAAGTATACTCAATCCATTAATGATAAAATATAACACCATTTTTAAATTGTCCACCAGCCTTTGGAATACACTACTCTGTAGATTCCAATCTAATATAAATGTAATCTAATTTAACCATGTAGATCTACATATGAAAAGGTTGTCATTTTAATAGTCCATTTATCATGCTTTTTATCATCATTGAGCCTTTAAAATGTTGAAAGTGAGTACAAGAATCAATGGTATAATTTAGACCAATGATGACCTAAGTACTACTTTCATGATTTTTGATATTGCAAGTTAACACAAGCATCTAGGTATAATTAAACTGAGATAACTTGAGCATTTCTTCCATAAATAGACAAGAATCAATCATTTTCCTGTGTGAATTTAGAATGTCATCAATGATACTTTGTAGAGCACGTCTCATGACAATTCACACAATAAAAATGATCAACTCACAGATAATAGACAAAAAAAATACCATTCTCCTTCCTAACTTCTCTAGTTCAATACATCGTCGAGTTGCTCCAAAGAAATGATAACTATAATGTCTAGAAAATGCACAAGACAAGATTAAGAGCAAACAATGCAATGCAAATATAAGATCTTATGCAATCTAATGCTAAGCAACAAAGAACAAAGGAAGTCAAAAATGTAAATAAAACTTGAACAATCTCACCAAATTTGTACGTATTTCTATGATTCATCTCAATTTCCTTCTCCATTTTGCTGTTGTTGGTATTATCATAGGCTAAATCATTATGATAAGTATAGCCTATGATAATGATTTGGTATTATCATTGAAAATCAGACAGTATAGCCTATGACAACATTTTTAGTATTTTCAATGATAATACCAAATCATTGTGATAAGTATAGCCTATGATAATGATTTAGAGAAACATCGAATATTCGAGATAAGTGCTCTAAAAAGTCATAAGATTTTGAGAGAGATTGGAATGATGAAGACCAGATCAATTTATAGAAAATTGATTATATGAATGACAGGCCAAGATTGAAAGATCAACAGACGGTTGAGATTGACTAATTAGTCATACATTCTAATAACAATTAGTAATGACATGAGTGATATAAATTAGAAATAGATTTAAATATTAAATAAATGATTTAATCTTCAAGTTTGGTATTTGAAAACAGAAGAATTATCTTTACATGACAAATATAAATATGGATTAAAGCAAATCTTGTTCGAATGCATGCACAAGATTTAATTAATTAAATAGAAATATTTAATTAATATGCATGTACACAAAAATTAGTTAGAAATGGACGATTGAATGATTTGACAAAAATATTACTCGAGAACGCCACTCAGACATTAAATCAAGAGTTAATCGAGCGGTTTGAATAGATCTTTGAGTCGGGTCATAGTGAATACTTAGATAATTTGCATAATTATCTAAATATAGAGGAAAGTGTTAAAATAGAATTTATGAATTAAATAATTCATTTAATTCAAGATTTGATATTTGAAGAATAATTAAATAAATAAGATTTATTTAATTAAGTGAAGGGATTTAAATGAATAATTAAATATATAAAGAATTTATTTAATTATAGTTGAAGTATGATAAAGAGTAAATTAAATAAGAATTTATTTAATTTGACAAGAAGGATAAGGTTAATTAGTAACATAATTAAATAAAAAGCATTTATTTAATTAATTAGATAGAATAAAGAAAAGTGTGAATTAATTAAATAATTAAGATTATTTAATTAATAGGAGAAGTGGAGACTATAGAGAATAATTAAATAATTGACATTATTTAATATGACCATGAAGAATATGAATTAATAAGAAAATTAAAGTTGTAGGCTTAAACTAGATTTCAGTGTCTACATTTTCCCCTCTTTGATACAATGTCATTTTGGCATTGTGTCAAAGAAAAATCAATAAGAAGTATGCCCCAATCAAGCCCTAGTTTGAACAGGTGAAGGTATGCCCCCTTGGGAAAATTGACAAATTTTTGAAAAAGTTTAGAAAAATTTGGAAATGATCCCGATTAGTCAATTGGATAGCTAGAAATGCAATGGTGTTGATGGAATTGAGTTTGGAAATGCTAAGTATGGGTACGGGTTGATTGAAGTTGAAAGTTGATGCAACAAGTAAAAAAATGCCACCAAAACCCTAGGTATAAATAGAAATTGGGGTAAAAACCAATTCATTTTCACCCACCTAGCTTTGAAACTTGAGAATTTGCTCTGCACTCACAGTGACAATGTCTCCTATTCTGAATATTTATCATTATGCTTATAGGATCTAGACCTTTAGGCGGCCAGCCGATGCAGACCCCTTGGTATGTACCCTGAACTTGACTTTTGAAATTTTTAATTTGAACGTATTTTTATGCATTTAATTCAAATTTTATTTATGCGTCATTTTGATAAAACCGCGCATTCATGATGCATTTGCATGCGGATCAATGCATATGCAATAACACGTAGGTAGATTAGCATAGATGTTGTGCAGTTCAACGCATTTGTCATTTAGTTCAATGCATGTGTTATAGTGCAACACATATGTAATTTAGTTAGTCGCATTAGTATATTATTCAATGCATTTGAGTTGCCCTCGACGGATTCATATTTATTTCAATGCATATGCATGTTTTCACCATAGTTGCATTTTATTTGACGCATGTGCATTTAATTCGATGCATTTGCATTTTACTTACGTAGTTGCACATAATAATTATTTTCGCTGACGCATTTGTGATTATGCACGCATATGCATAGTAAAGTTATGCATTTGACAAATAGTGATGCATATGTGTAATTAAATGATGCATTTGATTTTTATGCACCGCATATGTAAAATAACGATGCATTTGAATAGCAGTTAATGTGTTGGAATATTTTCCTCAATCCATATTGACATGTAACTCCTAGAGGGAAAATTTGTTGTGACATTATTGATGTCTGGCTGACTAGTTGTTCTGAATCTTGTTGAAATGCCCTAGTCGTTGTGACTTGGTTTTGGTCTTGCCGAATAGACCTATTGCTATGACATGGAGACTGGGGAAGATCTCTCAGTGACTATTGTTTCTCTCACCAATTGTTATTCACTCACAGCTATCGAGGAGACTTGGGTTGTCCATAGGTAGTCTTGCTGATACGAAATGTCTCACCAACACCGATAGCCTATGGCCATTGGGGTAACACAAAGGTCTCGAAAAGACCTCTCAGTGACTATGTAAAGTCTTGCCGATGAGTATACGCTTGGTTCCTTTGTAGTGAAAAAAGACTTCGGTGTGAAGTCTTGGCAACTTAGATAATCTCGCCAATAGTCTTTGATATGACATATTCGCTCAGTGAAAGGTCTTGGCAAAGGTCAAATGTCTTGCCGACTCGGTAAGACATGGGTGCTCGATGTGAGGTCTCAGAAAAAGACAAAAGTCTTGCTAACTCGGTATGACATGGTTTGCTCGAAGTGAAGTCTTGGCGAAACACGAATGTCTTGCCGACTGTCAGGTGCTTCGGTGAAACTTTAGGAGACTCGATGAGACCTCTTGGCGAATGGTAAAGTCTTGGTGATGGAAAAGTTGAAATCGATGTGACTCATGAGCATTGGTATGAGTCTTTTCGATGAGGAAAACTCTTTTCGATAGGAATGAGATGGTTATCGGTGGATTCAATATGACTCATGGCATTCGCCATATTGTCTTTCTGACTATTGGAACATATGACGATAGTGATAGTGAAGACTTTGTGGCATTGGGGAGACACTATTAGTGTCTCACCGATATGCCAACAAAGTATGAACGCCTTTTACCAAATTGACCATCCTATGTGGAGCCTCATGGACCAATAAGAGGAAGCAAATTTCAAATGGATGGCAGTTAGATTTTTGCAATAGTTGCGATGCTGGAGCTGAATTACATGCAAGGAAAAATCTACAATGGGATGGAAACTTTCTACGATGGGGCAATGGTGGATAAGGATGAATAGAAGATAAAAATTAGAATGTGATAAGTTTTAAGGGATCGATTTTGAGTTTGATGTATTGGATTCTTGAGAGAATTTTTTGTAACTGGATGAATAGTGAATGAAGCTACTATAAACTAATACCAAAGAGTTATATCTCTGCATTGTATGTAATTTGTTTATTATTAAAATACAAAGAGATTCAGCTTGGTGTGGTGTATTTTTTCCCAATAGGGTTTTTCCACGTAAATCTGGTGTTCATTTGTCTTTATGTATTTGTTTTGTTTCTATAAATCTTTCATGTGTGTCTTAATTGAATTGTAATTAGAAAATTAAAAGTATTTTCTGCATTCTTCCCTGTGGTTTTGACGTTAGGAAAGTGTTTCCATACTTATGCTTTCCTTACATAATGTAGACATTTTGCACTAGGATAGATGTTTGATGCTGACATGAGGCATGTATAATGCCATTGCAAGTCCTGATGGACACTGTATACATGCGAGAGTTGAGACTGACAACTTTTCAATTCAAAGACAACTTGTGGAGTGTAGAGAGATGGTTTTTATGGCACTTAGGTCTGCTACATGTCATAGACATGTCCCAAATTTAGGTGAATTGGGGTTTACTTATAGTATTGTGTGAGCAGTGGCACTCAGAGACATCATCCTTTCACCTTCCTACTAGAGAGGCTATAGTTACACTAGAGGATGTGTACAAGATCCTCAGAATTTTGATCAGGGGTACATGGGTGAGCTATGATAGCCAAAGGGGTATTGCCGAGATGTGCCAATATTACCTACACGTAGATGTCAGACAACTAGGGTTTGACCATTATGATATTAGGTGGCATGTGTTAGCATAGAGGTATAGGCAGTTGGACTGTCTATTATACAAATTGATAGGTGGGATAGTACTTCCCGACTTTTGAGGTCATGGTTTTCCCATGGGGTGGGGGGAGATACTAGTAGGGATGTTAAGGAGATGTGAGGCATATGCATGGGGTTCCTATCTGCTTGGGATGTTATATTTTCACTTACATGATATTGCCTACCGAGAGGCATAATCTATGAGTTGTGGTACCATGCTCCTGATGGTATGGGCATGGGAACACATTGTGATCTTTTGGCCACCAGTGATAGTAGATGTACCACACAGAGCTTCTTACACCTTCCGTTATGTGGGGGAAAACACTCAGCGCCACATAGGAGATACATGATACTTTAGGCATGCCATAGAAATGATGGTGCAATTTACATGGAGGCCATACCTAGGATGTGCAGATTGGTCAAATGAGGATGAGCACTTGCCTTTTTTCTAAAAGACACAATATTTTATTGGGAAGACAGTGTCACATGTCCACATCATAAAGCGACACTTGCCAGATCATTTCTTGTGGTAGTTTGGTGAGATACAAGACATGCCGTGAGGACGGGCTGAGTTCACGAGGTCATTGCAAGAGGTCCCTCTATGGGGTCTAAAGATTCTAGTGGCTATAGCCAAGGCAAGCATTGATGCACTACAGGAAGTTCCTTGGGGGTGGAGAGATGGTCTAGTAGACCTAGGCACCATAGAGGAATATGATCAGTGGTGGACCATGCATAGGCCAATTCCTTTGATAGATCTAGATTAGCCATCACTAGTAGAGAGGCAAGGGATAGGACCACGAGGTAGGCATGGTAGAGGTAGAGGTCAAAGAGGTAGAGGAGGCTGAGGTGATGATGGAGATGATGGTAGAGGTGGTCAACAAGGTGGTAGGAGAGGGAGACATGGATGGAGGGGATGAGGGCCACCACTATCATTGATTTGCGAGGAGAGATAGGGAGAGGAGGATGTGGCCATGTTAGACATTGGTAGAGGTGAGGAGCATCCCAAAGAGGAGGTTCATGCAAAGATTGGCAGAGAGGAGGAGCATCCTAGAGAGGAGGCCATTCCAAATGTTCCTACAAAGGAGGAGGCTGAGATTGATGCCCTAGGTTTGTTGGGTGCTTACTAGGAGGATGATGAGGGGGATGATGATCATGGGAGAGAGATCTAGGACTATATTTTTGAGGAGTTGGACGAGGAGGAGGATGGTGTACTGAGGGCCAGGCATGATGACACATGGGTAGTTGATCCTGATTCAACCACATTACGTGCCCAAGTTGCATCCTTGGAGGAGCATATGAGAGTCTTGATGTTTGAGAGGGATGTGTTATAGATGGAGAGGGACATAGTTGTCATGAACAGAGATCAAGCCATAGCTCAAAGAGAGGATACTGAGCAAAGATTCACAGAGCTCAGAGCCTTATGTATTAGACCATCAGTTTCCTTTTCCAGAGAGCTAGTCAAAGTTCAGGAGAGGGAGACTTATTACTATGATTTATATGAGGCAGAGTTTCCTCTAGAGAGACGAGCTCCCAACTTCTCATAGGCACGTAGCAATAGATCATAGTCTAGGAATCACACCAGGGCAATTAGCATAGAGGGTGTGGAGCAGCCATGTAGACCAAGTCTGTATGACAGGCCTCACTCAGCTCATAGGTCATTGAGTTCTTGGCATCAGTCATCTGCACACTCCAGTCATGACAGCAGTGGTAGTTCAGGATAGGGATACTTCTTGATATGTATCAAGACATTGTATTGTGCTTCTATAGCCTGTGGGCTTCCATGTTTATTGAGGCATTATGACATTGTGATGTGACACTATTGAGTGATATGTATATATATATGATTTTGGTGGTGATTCCCATGATATGCATTTCTATTTACTAATTATGCAGTCGTTTATTCATACATGTGATGTTTATATGATGTACCTATGTGATGGATGATTATATCTATTTTATGATGTGTTTATGTAGCTAATGATATAATGTTGATTCTATGTGATGTATGTAGTTTATAATTATGAGATGTAATATGATGTTATATGTACAATGCTTTCTACATGTGATAATATACAAATATAATGTAATGCATGTATTTACATTTATGATGTACATAAATTTTTATGATATGTATTGTATGATGATGAATATGTATTATGCCATGATGACCTAGATATGTTAAATGCATATATGTATGTCTCTTTCTAACATGTATGTGTATATGTAGGATGACTTATATTGTTGTGTCATAGGGATCCATCATAATGCAAGAAAGAAGAACTGTTAGTGCAGAAAGAAAGATTGAGAAATAATTAAAAGAAAGAATATAGATGTTAGTATTAGGAATCTTTGATGTTTCAATGTATCACAAAAGGTATTGCACTTTATCATCATCGAGCAGGACTAATACAAATGGAGAAAAACACCATGATATGACATAGATCAAGGTGAGCAAAGCCATCCACTTGCTAATAACAGACAGTCGTAGACAAGGAGTGTCATTAACTCATACTAAGGGAACAAGTTGCCCTAGTATTTTTGTCATGACAAACCACAGATAGAAAACAAAAGAAAAGATGGGTCATGAGATGTCATCGCTCCTCTAAATCCTTCATGGGACATCCTTAGGGAAACTAGTAACATGACTCAAAAATCAAAGCTAAAAGACAATTGACAGACAACAGTCAAAGAAAATAGAAGTCTGATACATCATCGCTTCTCTAAATCCTTCATGGGACATCCTTGAGAAAGCTAGTAACATGATTCCTAGTCATCATTTCAAGATAAATGATAAGATAAATAAGCCATAAAGTCAAAAAGCTAGTGAAGTATTTTCCAAACCTTGAGCTATTTTTTTAATTTGTTTTGATTGATAGAATGATTGATTGATAGAGACTAATTTCATGAGATACACATATCGGATAAGACTGTGAGTTTGGTTTTGATGTTATGATTATTTGTATGTCATGACAAAGCATGGTTTCAGAAAGACATGTATCGTATAAGACATGGAGTCAAATGTTGTTGATGTGATAACCTGTGTAAGGCTATGTTTGATTGTTTGACAATGTCGATTATGCAGGAATGAATCATCCTGTATAAGACATAGATCACTTTGTGGATATCAATATTTAGGAAGGAATCATCCTGAATAAGACACAGGTTGATTGTTTTGATGATGTCTTTTTCTAGGAAGGACAAATCCTATAATAGACATTAGTTGATATGTTTTGATTGTTTTGTTTGGCATGTTATTTGATTTGACTTAGAGACATTACTAACTTGTTCACCAGATTGATGCATGACATGATACAATGTGTGGAAAATTGATTGTGTGTTGAAAAATCCTAAAGGACTGACCTAGTTCCACCGTGGGGGCTCATCGATTGATGGCCTTTCCTATGTTATATACATAGAGACCTCATAGTTTGACTTGAATTTGATTGACAAGACTGACTACAAATAGAAGATATGTGTGAAAGTGAATGTGATGAACCCTAATGGACTAACCTAGTGTGGCCTCGAGGGCTCATTGATTGATGGCCTTGCCTACGTTGTACATGCAGAGACCTAATAGTTCGACTTGACCAATGACCTTGTCATATAGACATATGGATTGAATCATGATTTTATACAAACAAATCTAAACAAACTGACCTAATGCCTCAAGGGCACATCGTTAGATGGCCTTGCCTACGTCTTGTCACAGAGGCAATGTAGTTCAATAAACGACAAAGACTGACAAGTGCTACTAACTGTGACTCTATTTTTGGATTTTCAATTTTTTTTATTTTTGTATTTTTGAAGTTTTCTAATGTTTTTGTGTTTTCCCGAGTCATTTTGTGATTTTTGTTGGTTTTTCTATGGTTTTACGTCTTCAACATAGCCAATGGAAGAATAAATATGACATGTGTCAAGTGTTTACCCCCAGTCGGGTATAAGACCATTTGATTATGAATAGGATAAAATGGGGTATATGAAAAGCACTCGATGTCAATCATTCCAGGTTAAGGGAAAGACTACCACTTATTATGAATGGTATATACAAGTGATGGATACGAAAGATAAGGGATATGTACAGGGATAGGTAGTATGTACAGGGATAAGGACTATGTACAGGGTAGTGGACTATGTACAGGGTGGTGGACTATGTATAGGGATATGCTAGATTAGAATAATAGTAGACGAAGGAGCAGAGTCAACTACACATGGTGCCTGTTTGCCAAGTTTTCACCATGGTACCTATCCAAAGCACCACCAAAGCGGTTTTCACTATTGGATGAATTATTTGTCTTTACTATTTTCTAGATTATCTAATTTTTTTGGTGTTACCAAAACACCTGTTTGCCAAGTTTTCACCTTGGTAATGATTTTTTTTATAATTTTTTTTGTATTTTGATAGTTAAGGCAAGGTTCTCAGAAGCTATGTGTAGAACTTATTTAGATGAAGACTATTGATTGGCGAGGACAACGGTTCCCCCTTTAGGAGTAGAGAGTTCGTATGCTCCTGATCCAAACGCTTCTATAACAATATAAGGTCCTAACCAGTTTGGTTCAAACTTTCCTAGTTTGTCTCTTTCTGCTTGATTCTTTGAGTTCTCCATTAAAATCAGGTCACCAATTTCAAATTTTTTGTTCAAGACCTTCCTATTATAGCTATGACGAAGGTGATTTTGATATGCTTGGAGATGGTCTAGTGCCTTATGTGTTCACTCATTTAGGAATTCTAGCTCATGGAGTCTCAATACTCAATACTCTTCATCATCAATGTGGCCTTTCAAGGATACCCTTAGGGAAGGAATCTCAACCTCAATAGGAAGAATAGCTTCAGAACCAAATACTAGTGAATAGGGAGTGGCACCAGTGGGAGTACAAATACTTGTGCAATAAGACCATAAGGAAGGGTTAAGCTGTAAATGCTAGTCACAACCAACATCATTGACAGTCTTCTCGAGGATTCAAATGATGGTTTTGTTAGATTCCTCTATTTGGTCATTACCTTGTGGGTAGTATGGAGTGGAAAAGTGATGTTGAATATGAAATTCATCACACAAATGGGAAACTTCTTGATTCTTAAATGGGTGACCATTGTTGGTAATTATGGACTGAGGGACACCATATCGACAAATGATATAGTTTAGGATAAACTTAGAGATTTGTGTGTTGGTAATGTATGTCATAGGAATAGCTTCAATCCACTTCATAAAATACTCAGTGGTAGTGATAATGAATTTGTGTCCATTAGACGATGTGGGGTGGATCTTACCTATGAGGTCGAGTCCCCATTGGGCAAAGGGCCATGGTGACATTATAGGATGAAGCTCTTGTGCTGGCGCATGTATCAAGTCTCCATGAACTTGGCATTGATGACATTTCTTTACAAATACATATGAGTCCCTTTCCATAGTAGGCCAATGATAACCCAGTCTCATAATCTTTTTAGCTAAGGTGGGACCACTAGAATAGGAACCACATATACCCTCACACAATCCTCGCAAGGTTGCTTGTGCTTCATTAGAATCGAGACATCTTAGTAGGGTATTATCTAAGGCATGTCTATATAGGGTGTCTTTGACGATGGTGTATTTGAATAAATTTCAAAGGAATGTCCTACGTTGGTTGTTTGACAGGCCAATGGGTATGATTTCGACATGAAGGTAGTCATAGATTTCTTTGTACCATGGGGAGTTAGGACCAACAATTTCACACACCATTTTAGAATCTAGGATATTGTAGGATGGGACCAAAAGCTGTTCTACCAAGAACTCAAACTTAGGAACATTGTTAGGAATGTTTAGAAGTGATGCAATTGTAGCCATAATGTCTGCTACCCTGTTTAAAACACAAGGTATCTGATGAAATTCAGCTTTGTCAAAGTACTCTTTAAAGCTATCGACCATGCATTTATATGGAGCAAGCTTCTCATCCTTAGTCTCATAATCATCATTTACCTGTCTGATTACTAGTTGAGAATCACCATATACCTATAGATTCTTAATTTTCAACTTGACTACTAGGTGTAACCCTATCACTAGAGCTTCATACTTTGCTATGTTGTTAGTACATGGGAATGCAATTCTAAATGATTTCAGGATGGAATCACCCTATGGTGTGATAAACAGTATACTAGCCCCTGAACCATGATTTGTATGTGAGTCGTCAAAGTATAGTTTCCATGTTGTGCTTGTGTCAATTGTAAATATAAACTCATTAGGGAAGTTTGCAACTAAGGAGTGATCCGCTTGTATTGGTGAGTTCGCTAACTGATCAGCAATGACTTGTCCTTTAATAGCCTTACTTTCTACATACTGGATATCATACTCACTAAGTATCATAACCCATTTGGCCAGTCGCCCTGTTAATGCTACCTTGCTGAGAAGATACTTCAAAGGATCTATTTTAGCAATCAACATTGTCTGATGGTTTAACATATAGTGCCTTAGTTTTTGGGTAGCAAATACTACTACAAGACATGCAAGCTCAATGGTACTATAGTTGAGCTCATAACCTACCAAAGTCTGACTGATATAATATACTGCCCTTTCATGACCTTCATCATCATTTTTTGCAAGCAATGTCTAAGTGATGAATGGGTTGTTGTAATATAAAGAATTGGTGGTCATCCTTCAATAGGTGGCATTAAGACTGGTGGTGTGAGTAAATATTCTTTAATCAGTTGAACAACCTCTCTGCACCTGGCTATCCATGCAAAGGGTACCCCTTTCTTAAGTAGATGTTGAAAAGGATGTGTCTTATCTGCTAACTACACTATAAACCTTTTGATGGATTTTAGTCTTCCCTGTAATGTCCTTAATTGGCTGAGATTAGTGGTGGAGGAATATCTATAATTGCTTTTACCTTGGCTAGATCCACTTCAATGCCTCATCTAGAAATGATATAACCTAATAGATTTCCTGACTTGACTCCAAACACACATTTCTTGGGATTGAGTCTTACTTTATACTTCTCTAGCCTTTGGAATACATTGTTTAAAACCTGTAAATGTTTTTCCCTTGTGTTGGATTTAACAATAAGGTCATCGACATAATCTTCCATAAGAGTGTGTACTAGATCATGAAAGATGGTGATCATGGCATGTTGATAGGTTGCTCTAGCATTTTTGAGTCCAAAGGGCATAACATTCCAGCAATACGTTCCCCAAGGACAAGTGAAAGCTTATTTAGGTTGGTCTTTAGTTGCAATTTTGATATGATTATGTCATGAAAATCCATCCATAAGGGACAACATCTCATATCCTATTGTCATGTCAACTATCATATCTATGTTGGGAAAAGGGAAGTCATCCTTAGGACAAGCCTTGCTGATATCTCTAAAATCAGTGCAAATGCGGATTCCCCCAGTTGGTTTAGTGACTGGTACAAGATTCGAAATCCAATCTGCATAGTCGATTGATCTAATGAAACCAACATCTAACAATTTCTTGAGTTCTTCCTTGATTAGTAAAGAAATTTGTGGATGCATTTTTCTCAATTTTTGTTTTACTAGTTTGGAACTTGGTTGTAAGTGCAAGTGATGTAGAACAAGTTTAGGATCCAAACCAGGCATATCTACATACGACTAAGAAAAATTTATATGTCTTTGTGCAAAGAATTTGTGGAACTCTAGCTACTCTTTTGTTGTCAATGATGCTGCAAAATAAAGTAGCCGAGGATTCTCTTTTGTGCCTATGTTGACTTCTACCGACTCTTCAATGAGCATGGGTGACTTTTCTTGTGCAATGGGGAGAATGTTCAAACCTCCATCCTTAGGTGCCTTAGAGAGGTTTTTGCCTTCGGATGTGTCCTTTATTTTTACTTTTTCATTGTCTAGAGGTGCCTTTCAGTTTTCACCTAGAGACTCATCGTTTTTATCTTGTTTATTCTTTTTCTCATTTTTGTGACTGGAGGGTTGAATAGATTCCCCAAAGTATGCTTTGTTGTCCAAGTTAATGATAAAACTGGCCTTATGATCACCGCGAGGTATGCCTTCCCATAATCCCAGGAACTCAACAATTGCTTTGTTGTTCTCAAAAATGTCTAAGACGGGTGTGTCTTGTTGGTCCCAATCAATGAGTTGGGGATAAACTAAGGACATGTCATCGTCAAAGTTATCAAAGTTTAATGGGGTCAAGGTAAGTACTGAGTTATTCATATGGTCACAAAAGTCTTGTACTAAGTCCTATTTGCTCTTAGGTTTAGGTTTAGGTAGATTGAGAGGTGGGCCTAATGCCAAGGTTTAATTATTTGAAATAGATGGCTCTGGTTGCCAAGAGGTAGGATCAAGTGATTCCCAATAGTAGTGTTTAAACCACTCCTTTGACATTTTCTTTGGTGGATAGGAGTTCAATGGATTTGATGAGGATCTTAACATTAAGTCAAGTTCTCCAAATAGTTTGTCAAGGTCCATGGAAGAGGTAGAGGATAAGGAATCCCACTCATATTTGTTTGAGTCGAGGGAGTCACAAGGGTGCTAGTCGAACTGTTCATGAGATGTCTCAATATCTTCTAAAGCACTTACTTCCTCAAGTAAGGGTGATTTGGTACTAGGAACACCAATTTAAATTGGTTGAAACCATATCCCTAAACCTTTTGGCCATTAAGAAACAAAGATTGGTTCAATCCTTCCATCCCAATTTAAGCCTAACCCACTCTGTCCATCATATCCCTTTCTCTACATAATTTTGAAACCTTTTCCATATAGATCGGTGGGAATGTGAGAAAGTGAGAGAGGTTTTTCATTATCTTCCTTATACAACCAGGAAGTAACATCTTCTGTATCTATGGCCTCTTTGCTTAATTCACCCTATTTAGAGAAAGTTGTTGTGGGAGGAATGTGTAGAGTAACCATAGATTGTCTCCTATCTGATGTAGGTAAACCGTATCAATTAGGAGGAATCAAATGGCTAACACAATAAGATGTCTTCATGTAATACTCTCCACAACCCTTTTCTTGGATCTCAACCCTAGGAATGGTAGGAATTGAGGGTGAAATAGATATTTGAGTGAGTGTGAATGGATCAACATAAGAAGATGGATTGGATGATAAAGCTGAAAGGAAATAAAAAAGAGAGCAATGGAAAGTACTAATAAAGAGCAAATGTTTGAAGGAAAGAGATTACCAAATAGATTGAAGTAGCCAAACCAAGCACCACCAAAGCAAGAGAGACACAAGAATTTGTTAAGGGGAAAAAACAAGAAAAAACCCCAATATTATGAATGGAGGCAAAATTCCTAAAGAATAATACAAAGAGAGAGAGAGCTTCAGCCTTAGCTTGCTTGCTTGAATCTTGAAGAATGAGAGGAGAGCACCTCAATAAGTAGAGGTGAGAAAGAGGAGTTAGAATGTAACTCCCAACTCAATGAATGCCACCATTCATCTATGTGTGTGCAAAGTGTCACCTCTTAAGGAGGTGGTTACAAATATTCCTTAATAAAGGAATTAAAAAATAAGCCATCCTCACACATGTGTGAGATGACAAAAAGACAAAAGACTTGTAGGGATTCCTTTGGAATATTCCTACAAGTTAATAAAAAATTACAATTAAAGAATAACCTTTACCAAGTAAAGATTAATCTTCTAACATCCCCCCTTAAGCTTTACTTGGGGAAGTTACATCAAACCCTTCAATGGGTTGTAATCCAAGATTTTTACAATGGAAGAGAAATTTATCTTTACAAAGAGCTTTGGTGAGAATATCTGCAACTTGATCTTCACCTTTACAATACAAAAGAGAAATTTGCTTGTCTTCAATTTGCTCTCTAATGAAATGATGTTGAAGAGAAATGTGTTTGGTCCTTGCATGAAAAATTGGATTCTTTGCCAAAGCAATAGCACTTTGATTATCACAATATAAAGGAGTAGGATCCTTTGGAGGTAGACCCAAGTCTTCAAGTAATCTTCTTAACCATAATGCTTCTTTAGATGCATTTGTACAACCTTTATATTCAGCTTCTGTAGAACAAAGAGAAGTAGATTGTTGTTTCTTACTATTCCATGAGATTGCACCTGATCCAACAAAGAAACAATAACCACAAGTGGATCTCCCATCATTGGGATCACCTCCTAAATCTGAATCAGTATAACCCTTTAAAGAAAAATCACAATTTGCATCATAAAAAAGACCAAGATTAAGAGTACCTTTAACATATCTTAAAATTCTTTTTGCAACTTTAAAATGAGTTTGTTGTGGTTTAGACATAAATCTAGAAACCAATCCAACACTATAAGAAATATCAGGTCTAGTAAGAGTTAGATAATTTAAACTTCCTACTAATTGCCTATATAAAGTAGGATCAACAAAAGGAGTTTCCATATCAACCATTAATTTAGTTCCTAATTCACAAGGAGTAGAAACACACTTTGCATCATTCATTTTAAATCTATCTAAGAGATCTTGAGCATATTTATGTTGAGAAAGAAAAATACCTTTAGGTGTTTGCCAAATTTGCATACCCAAAAAATAATGTAATAGGCCTAAATCAGTCATTTGAAATTGTTGATTGAGTTGAGACTTAACATCACTAATCAAATTGTTAGAACTAGAAGTGATAATTAAATCATCAACATATAAAATAATAATCACAATATCATCTTCACTATGCTTAATATATAAATTGGGATCATTTTTACTTCTAATGAAACCTTGAGATAAAAAGAAAGCATTGATCTTTGAATACCATTCTCTAGGAGATTGCTTTAAACCATAAATTGATTTCTTCAATTTGCAAACAAGATGTTCATTTCCTTCCTTAATGAAACCCAAAGGTTGAGACATATAAATTTCTTCATGTAAATCACCATTTAAAAATGTACTTTTAACATCCATTTGATGAATAGGCCAATGCATATGAGAAGCTAAAGCAAGAACTAATTTAATGGTTGGCATCTTAGCTACTGGAGCAAATGTTTCATTATAATCTAATCCTTCAACTTGAGAGAAGCCCCTAGCAACTAATCTAGCTTTAAACTTGCTAACTTCATTATTTGCATTAACCTTAGTTTTATACAACCATTTGCATGAAACAAGATTCTTACCTTGAGGTAATGGAACTAAATCCCAAGTATTATTAGCAATTAAAGTATCATATTCTTCTTGCATAGCCTTTTGCCAATGAGGTTGATCTTTAGCTTGTTCATAAGTTTGAGGATCATTTGAATTCATAATGTTAGACATCAAAGCATGATTACAATAATTTGCCTTTCTTCTTTTAGGTGGATTTTTAGCTAAATAATCCTCACTTTCTTGCAACAAATTTTTAAACCATTTTGGCATTCTTTTAGATGTAGGAGTATCATCACTAGAAGAAGAATCATGAGTAGAGATTTCAACATTTTCATCATCACTATCACTATGAGTAAGAGATGCATTAGGAGGGTTAAGAGGAGTTTCAACTTGAGGATTATCCTCCACAACAATAACTTTATTTTGAGAAGAATCAATATTATGCACTTTAGAACAATCATGAACACCATTTTCAGCAATGCATACATCTCTAGCAACTTTAACTTTGTTAGTAAGAGGATTATAAACTCTATAAGCTTTAGAATGTTCATCATAACCAACAAAAATATGATAAGAAGATTTAGCATCTAATTTTTGCCTCTTTTGTTTAGGTTTGTGAACATAAGCAATTGAACCAAAAATCCTTAAATGCTTAAGATTGGGCTTCCTACCAGACCAAGCTTCTTCAGGAGTTATATCCTTTAAAGCTTTAGTAGGAGTCCTATTAATAATGTAAGTAGCACAAAACATAGCTTCTGCCCAAAATTTATAAGACATATTTTTAGCATGTAACATACATCTAGCCATTTCAACAATAGTTCTATGCTTCCTTTCCGCTACACCATTTTGTTGAGGTGTATAGGGAATAGTTAGCTCATGCTTAATACCAAATGTTTTCAAATAACTATTAAAAGCATTGTTCACATATTCTTTTCCATTATCAGTTCTAAGAATTTTAAGTTTAAAACCAGATTGCCTTTCAACAAATTTATGAAATTCAGAAAATGTATCAAGAACTTGATCCTTACTATGAAGAAAATAGATCCAAGTTCTTCTAGAAAAATCATCAACAAAAGTAAGTGCATACCTTGATCCTTGGATGGAGTTATTCTCCATGGGTCCCAAAAGGTCACTATGAACTAGGTGCAACTTATGAGTTGCCCTCCATGATTGACCATGTGGAAAGGGCTCCCTATGCATCTTACCACTCATGCATCCTGTGCATACAATTTTAGATGGAACAATACTAGGCAATCCATCTACCATATTAAGCTTTTGCATTAAAGCAATATTGTTAGAATTTATATGACCAAGTCTTTCATGCCAAACATTGAAATCAATGGTAGATATTAAAGAGCATCTAGATTGAGCAAACTCATAAAATTTGAACAAATTATCATTGTCTAATTTAGCATTAGCAATGACCTTGTTTTGTTTTGGATCAATAACATAGCACATATCTTTGTAAAATTCTATTTTATAATCTTGACAAAGCTTAGCAACTGAAAGCAAGTTAGTCTTTAATTCAGGAACATATAAAACATCATGCAATTTACCATTAGGAACATTCACATCTCCAATTGCTTCTACTTTACAAGTATGATTATTAGCAAGTTGAAGAGGAACATTTGATATATCAGGTTGCATAGACTCAAAAACTTCTTTATGTGAAGTAACATGTTGAGATGCACCTGAATCAATAACCCATTCAAGAGGTTGAGAAACATTAGAACTACAAGTAAAAGCACGTCTAGATTGATTTGCATTATTTTGAAACTTATTATTATTAGGTCTATTTTGTTGTTGATTATTTTGCTTCATAGGCTTTTTCTCATTTTTCTTTTTAAAACAAGTGTTTTGCCAATGACCATCCTTATTACAATAAGTGCAATGTGGTTTCTTAGAAGAGTTAAACTTTCTAGGATCATTGCCATTATTATAATGAGGTTTGGAATTATAATGTTGTTGTTTAGAATGAGGTTTAAAATTTTGCTTATGATTAGATAAGAAAGCATGTTCATTAGACTTAAGAGTACCAAACTGAATTAACTTAGCCTCTTCTTGTCTTAATAAATTACGAAAAATATCATAAGTTAATTGAGTAGCTAAAGAAGGAATGGCTAATTGAGCATGAATATTAGTAATGAATTGTTGAAATTGTCTAGGAAGACACTTTTTAAGAATAAGATGAATTAATCTAAGATTATCTAATTTAACTCCTAAACCATCCAAATGACTATTTAAAGCATCAAATTTCAATAAAAATTCATCCATAGATTTAAAATCAGAATATCTCAAATCTTCAAGTTGATCTTGAATTTGAATTTTTCTTGATTCATTTGTACTATCATAAATTGTTTTGAGTTTGTCCCATGCTTCATAGGCAGTTGTACATGTCCCAATGTGAACATAAAGTTCGGGTGACATGGAGATACCTATGAGACCAAGGGCTTCTTCATTTTGGAGATTCCATTTTTCAATTTCATCTTTAGATGCAGATGAACCTGGTTTAGATTTAGGATCAGTAGCTACAGCTAAAAGATGTTTAAACCTAAAAATAAAGCATATATGAGTTTTCCAAGAATGATAGTTAGAAGAATTCAACTTAATTTCAGGAATTAAAGTAGACATGATTGCAATAAAAAATTCACAACTTTATGAGAAAAATAATAACTATTGTAAATATTTGCGTACACAAAAAAGAATATCCCTCTTGATTGAATTAAATCTTTAAAAAATAACCTCTTTAAAAAATAAATTGTCTAAATTTAGAATAAAATAAATCCCTTTAGATAAAATTTAAAAATACCTTTTTAAAAAATAAAAAATTAGACCCCTTTTAAAATTAATAATATTAATTTTTAAAAATGTATATCTAAATAAATTTAATATGAATAACTAAAATTTTAAGAAACTTTAAATTAATTAAAAAATTTAAAAGCTTTATTAAAAAACTTAATATAAAATAACTTTATAAAAAACTTAAAAATTCTTAGAAAGAATACGTAAGAGATAAAGATCTCTTTTTAAAACTCAAAAGATAGAAATTAAGAGGGCGGCACTTTTTGAAGATTTAAATTTTATAAAATTTAAAACCTTTAAAATGTAAATGTATGAGGGGCGATTATTTTAGATTTTAAAGTTTAAATTAAAAAGTGAAACAATAACTACGGGACAGACTTTGAAAAGAAATGGCGGGCTCTAAAATTTTAAACGTGGATTTGGGCGGGTGAACAAAAAAAGCAGGCAGAAAGATTTCAAAAAGAGAACTAATAATAGAAAAAGATTTTAAAAAAACCACAGGCGCTGGGAGTTGTGGTGGAAATGCAGGGCAGTGGAAGCGTGAGGGGTTTTCTTTTAGGGCGCTTGAGCAAAGAACTCCATTCACGGTGCAGAGAGACAGCAGCGACTAAGCTTCCTACCTTCAAGACATTTGAATATTATGCAGGGTAGCAATGGACAGGGTGGGGACGCGAAGCAGCAAGAGGCCCAAAACAAGAATTTTTTGATAAATGTTATTTATTATTTTGAAAAGAAAATAACAGGGCTGCTGTATTAAATATTGTTAAACAGATATGATAAAAGAGATTTGGGTTTTGAAACCCTTAGGGTTCTAATTTTTGATTTTTTTTAATATATATATTACTACCGAAATAAATGAATTTTTTTTAGATTTTTTTAATGGAACAAATAGTATATATCTAAAAAAATAGATTTTTTTTACAACTTGTAAAGGAAAATAAAAGTAAATTTTTTTATTTATTTTCAATAAAATTTTCTAAACTAAGATTAGAGCCCTAAAAAAAAGGAAATATAACCCTTTATTTGAGGGTTTCTAAAATTTTGCAAAAAATAAAACATGCATGCAAAGTATAATGATTTTTTTTCAGATTTAAACTGATATTTAGCAAAAAGCTTAGAAAACTTTAGATAACAAAACTACACAAAAGGTTAAAAACTATGAATTGAAATTTGGAAAACAAAATAAACCCTTAATGGGTTTTTTTAAAACTTGCACTAAATGTAAATAGATTTAAGAACAAATTATTTGAAATGAAAAACAAAGAACTGAAATTCCTACACAATAAAACAATGTTAGAAAAATATATCAAACCAAAAGCAAGATTAGACTTTTGCTCTTCTTCTCCTCCTTGAGAGTGTCTCCAATGGTGTGCTAAAATTTTTGGTAAACCTTCAACAATGTAGCTCAAAAAATATTAGTAATACCAAGCTCTGATACCATGAAAGGAAATAAAAAAGAGAGCAATGGAAAGTACTAATAAAGAGCAAATGTTTGAAGGAAAGAGATTACCAAATAGATTGAAGTAGCCAAACCAAGCACCACCAAAGCAAGAGAGACACAAGAATTTGTTAAGGGGAAAAAACAAGAAAAAACCCCAATATTATGAATGGAGGCAAAATGCCTAAAGAATAATACAAAGAGAGAGAGAGAGAGCTTCAACCTTAGCTTGCTTGCTTGAATCTTGAAGAATGAGGGGAGAGGCACCTCAATAAGTAGAGGTGAGAAAGAGGAGTTAGAATGTAACTCCCAACTCAATGAATGCCACCATTCATCTATGTGTGTGCAAAGTGTCACCTCTTAAGGAGGTGGTTACAAATATTCCTTAATAAAGGAATTAAAAAAATAAGCCATCCTCACACATGTGTGAGATGACAAAAAGACAAAAGACTTGTAGGGATTCCTTTGGAATTTTCCTACAAGTTAATAAAAAATTACAATTAAAGAATAACCTTTACCAAGTAAAGATTAATCTTCTAACAAAAGCCTCCTTGTTTACTAGGACTTGGCATTGGGGGATCTCTTTTAGATTGGTAAAATATTGGAATGGATCTGGGTCACCATCTATAGTTATTTTTGTGCCATTGTAAGGGAATTTAAGACACTAATGATATGTGGAAGGGATTTCCTTCATGGCATGAATCCATGGTCTACCTAGCAGAAGGCTAAAAAGAAGGGTGAGATCCAAGACCTAGAACTTTGTCTCCATCACCACAGGACCAATTCTGATAGGAAGTGTTACCACCTCCTTTGATTTTTGTTCCACATCATCATAAGCTTTTATGACAATACTTTTAGTGGTTTCTACACATGCTTCTAAGAAACCTAAGGCCTTAATTAGTTTTATAGTGCACAAATTTAACCCTGCTCCTTCGTCTACCAAAACTCATCTAACTTTGGTGTCATCAACAAGGACTTCAAGATGCAAAGGATCATTATGATTTGTCTTTTTAGTTGCGTAGTCTTGTTTAGAAAATGTGGAATGATGGTTATTAGTCAAGTAGCCCACCATTTTCTAGAAATAATTTACATCAAGATCATTAGGGACCATGGTGTTTTGTAAAGCCTTATCTAGAATAGATCGATGCTCAGGTGATATGCGCAATAGTTCCAAGATTAAGATTTGGGTTGGGGTCTTCCCCAATTGGTCAAGTAGGTTATATTGTGACTTGGAAGAATGTGGTGTTTGCTGCGATGGAGGAACTTGAATGTTAATCTTTGCACGATGAGTATTGACTGCACACTCAAGATGTGTATTGATAGTAATGGTATTGATATTCTCATCGGCAACATGAAGGAAATGAATGGTTTTTCCACTACTATAATCATGTTGGATATTCACATAGTTTGCTGACATATTGGTCTTGGTACTCTAATTGGGGACACTCCCTTTCCCATGGTCATGTAGTGGATCTGAAAAGACTTGATGATCAATGTTTGATGAGTTTTGTTTCTATCCACTAACTTCAATTATTCTCTTTTCAACAAGATATTGTATGATATTCTTTAGTTGTCAACAATTCTGTATTTTATGTCCCTTAGTTCTATGATAATCACAAAAGGCATTGTCATCCCACCAAGCTGGTTTAAATTTTCCTGGGTCGTATTGTCATGGCTCTTGAGGCTATATGAGATTATGTTGTAATAACTTTTTGAATACAGACTCAATGGGTTCCCCTAAGGGAGTAAGCTCACATTTTTGAAACATCCTTTGTTGTTGTGGACATTGAGTATTTTGAACCATGTTAGGAGGTTGATTGACAGCATTAAGGGTATTGTCAGAAGTGTTAGGTCCCCATAATGTGATGAGTGGTCCCATTTGTAGCATTTTAGCATCAACTACTCCCTCATTGGTGACATTTTTGTTGCGAGACCAAAATCTATTTTTGTCAGTGGGGGTGTTTTGCACAATCAGATTTCTATTAGATGTTGATGTCATAAATTCACCTTTTTCAATGAGATCCTTTTCTATTATAACCCATTTTCCACTAGTTCTGAAAAATATGTACAACAATGTACCCTTAAGTTACTCCCTAATTTTGCATGAAGGTTTTCCTGGAACATAGTGACTTTTTATTTTTTTAGGTATTTCGATAGGACACCGACTGGCTATAGTCCTCCATCTCTAGAAGAAAGCAATGAATTTTTCACCTTAATCTTGTGTTGTGTGACATAAGGTCTCGATATTTATCTTGTGGTCTATGTTGAAGGAGAATTGATCCAAAAATATCTCAAAGAGTTCACCCCAAGATCTGATGCCAGAGTCTAGACCTAAAAATCACTCTAGTGCAATTCCTACAAGACTTCTCGAAAATAGTCTCATAAGATATGTGGGGTCATAGGAAACATCTATGCATATGGTAGAAAATTCCCTTATATTTTCTATTAGATTATGTTTGCCATTGTACTTAGGGAGATTTGGTATGACATATCCATGAGGAAAATGGGTCATATACAATGATCTATCAAAAGGAAATGGACATATGTCCTTTGTTGAAAAGGATTTCTTATTTGACACCAACATGTTATCCATTTGCATTTGTAGCACATGCATTTGTGTTTGTAAGATGTCAACTTGGGTCAAGGATGTTCTATGGGGATTATATAGATCTGTGTATGTATTCTAAAATCTAAAGTCTCATGATGGGTTTCGATTGAACATTGGTATTTGAGGTGGGTTTGCATTCAGAATGTTGGTAAACATGTTTTGGGTCAGAATCTACATAAAATGGTTTTGACTTGGGATCTGTGTGAATGGATTCTGACTACCAATCTGGGAGAAATGATTCTAATTCAGAATCTACATGAATGGATTCTGATTCAGAATCTAGGTGAATGGATTATGATTTCCAGTCTAGGAGAATGGATTCTAATTGCCATATTGGAAGGAGGGAATGCCTCCTGTTTGTCTATTCCATGGGATAGTACTAGTGACTTGAGTGCTAGGTATGGCCATCAACTATGGTATGGTGCTCGTAATACTAGCATTAGGTATGGATGTTGACTGTGAACTTCTGACACCAACATAAGGTATAGAGGCTAATGTTTTAGGTATTTTACTCCTAACAAGAGGACCAGAGGGAGTGGATGATGATGCCCCTGCAGTGAAATTAAATCTCGACGTAATGCCAGACATACCAAATGGGGAAGTATGGACTGTTGAACTATGTGTAGGTGTGCCAAATGGCATAATTGTGCTTATCTGAGGTATAGTAGTACTAGCAGTCATTGTGTTTGTCCCTTGTGTAGGTTGAGTTTTCAAGGTGCTAATATCAAATCCTATAGGTAAGGTAGCACCTTCAGCTAGTAATTTGGCTAAGTATCGTTGATGATCATTTGCTAGGTAGTCATCTACAAAAGAAGCAAATTCAGGGTCCTGGGCAGTGACCTCTATGTCCTCTACTGCAATGTGCCCTTGTGTGTTTCTAGTGGTGAATTTTTCTAGTAAAGTCTTGTGAGGTCTTGAAGAAAATGGGTTGATGAATTCATTTGGGTTCGACATCTTTTCTATCTCTCTTCTCTTAGACCTAGTTTCAACCATGTAAGATAAGCTCAATATGCAGGAAATGAAAAACTATGTCTGTGGACAGTATGACTCTAGTCTATGTTTTTGGGATTTTCTGAATGCAAAATAAGGGATTTTCTTAGATGATACTAGTCTAGAATGACAATATCTAAACATTCAAAGTCCAACTAAGCTTCTAAGGTAATCAATTCCGTAAACCTAAGACAAGAGTACCAACTACCTAAAGTATAACCACGATGTCAATTTAGTTATGTCAAGGAAACACTATAAGATAATGATCAAAGATAAATTGAGTCTCCTACCTAGACTAATGAGCTAGGTGGACTCTTTGTAGCACAAAGGATAAGATGATAGGACTAGGTTCAATGACAAATTTTGTTAACACTATGATTTTTCTAAAGTGCAGAAAGTGGACCTATCGTAAAGTTTGTAAAAGTGACCCTCCTAGAAGTTTTATCTCAAGGTAATATGTACTCTAAGATGAAATAGAAACTTGTACCTAAGACAACTATAGTTATGCCTAAATGATACTAAAGGATGCAAAATTGAGCAAATTGTTTCAGGTTTCTGTTCAAGAACTACTTGTGGAAAGACAACTAAAACTGGTGTAACCGTGTTAACTGGATCGTGACCATGAATTTTGACTTATTGATAATCAGACAAATGCGTCGCAAGGTTTCACAGACGCGGTTCAATTTAATAGTTATGATTAATTTTTGCAGTTGTGGTTTTCTGATGATCAATTGCATCTCTCTGGTAAAATTCAATGTTTGACTCTAACAAATGCGGTTAAATTTCTAACAAATGTGACTCATAATTGTAATTATGAATCAAAATATAACATATGTGGCCTTTCACACATCAGATGCGAGCTAAACTAGCAGATGCGACTCTACGCCCAATAGATGTGACTAAAAATGACAAATGCGACTTGAAGTTAAATAGATGTGACTCTAAAAATCAATTGTGACTTTCTAGTGAATAGTTGTGACTCTGTATATTTTTAGTGATTTGAGATTTAAAACTGACTCTATTTTCCATGATCAAGTTCTGAAAAACAAGGACAATTGTAAGACAAAGTATTTTCAGTTTGATTTTGGACTCAAAGAATGTTTAAATTGACACCAGACAAGCACATCCTAATTGGCCATAAGGCCAAGGGCTTGTATACTTGGCAGAGCCCACCGAAATACCTTGGATTGGTGATAAACACCTTTCCTTCTTAAGAGTAGATAGCTTAGAAATTTGGTGGTATTGGCTCCCCTTCACAACTCATTAATGTCATTCAAGCACACCAATTTCAAATTCTTTGGGAAATTACCTCTCAAAAACTACTATCTCTACTCAAGGGGATCAATATTGAGTGACTTCGGGCATGATACTGTACCCTACACTATACCAAGCAATGACCAAAAATGGATGGTCTCTAAAAAAAAAGGTATTTAGTACGAGCATTCTATTCATGGGGCATGATCTATGCGCTGAGAGTCCCCTTTTGAATCCATCTCGTTGGAACAATACTCATGATTCTTGGGCTTTCCCCAAGAATCCACTTTTATATACCAGCTAGAAGTCCCTTGGGTTTAGGGTACTACCAGTCTGAGTCATCCTGGGGTGAGTACTTTTTCCCACTAGAACAAGCCCAAGTTCTAGAGTTAGTAACCATTTCTCTTACACCTAGGATCACACAAATGCGCAAGGGAGAGGATACTTTGATGTACCAAATCGTGCGGAAAATTACACAATCATTCTTTCACACCAAATATAGTAGACACTTGTTAATTTTAATCAAACTGAAATATTTGCTACACTACCAAATAATCTATTTCAAAATTTAACTAGGGTCTTCGACATGCATTCTGCAAAAGGATTCGTTAGTAGTTTGATATGGTATCAGGACATAATAACCCGACCAAAATAACCCTGGACAGAATAACCCAACCAAAATAACCCAGGGACAAAATAACCCAGGGCCATAATAACCCATGGACAAAATAACCCGTGGTCAAAATAACCCATGGACAGAATAACCCATGGTCATTTTAGATCAAGCTGGTAATGATGAGAGTCATTTTTTAATATTCACACATCAATAGATCTTATCTTACTAGTTGAATATACAATTACCAATAGAGGGGAAAAGTTTCTTTTTCATGACAATAATGATGAGAATCATTTTTTAATATTCACCACCACTCAGAATTTGCAATTACTGAAAGAATCTAAAAATTGGTTTAGTGATGGTACATTTAAAATCATGCCAAGTATTTTTCAATAGTTGTACACGATTCTTGGCTTGAAAACTGATGCAATATTTCCACTCATTAATATTCTTATGACCAACAAAAAAAGAACCACTTATACACAAGTACTTGCAGAATTTAAACCACTTCAACCTGATCTAAACCCAAAATCTATACTTACTGATTTTGAATTAGGTTTCAAGGGAGCTATTTCTGAAAATTTTCCAAATGCCACTATTTGGGGATGTTTTTTCCATTTCTCTCAATGCTTGTGGAGGAAAGTTCAAGAAGAAGGTTTACAAACACATTACAGTTCTAATGAAGTATTTGCATATGAGATCAAGAAACTTGTTGCATTAGCTTTTGTACCTCAAATGGATGTAATTGATGCATTTGAAACACTTCAACAATCTCCTTATTATACAGAACATGAGGAGACCCTGCAGCCCATAATTGATTATTTTGAAGACACATGGATTGGTAGACTAACTAGAAGAGGCAACAAATGATCACCCAAGTTTCCAATCACAATGTAGAATTGCTATTCAGCTACTCAAGATGATATTCCCATAACCAATAATACTATTGAGGGATGGCATAGAGGATTTAGTGAATTGCTTCAAGCATCACACACCCCAGTCTAAAAATTCATCAAAGCAGTGAAAAAAGAACAGAGTCTCCAAGAGAATAGAATAGAGAAATATATGGTTGGATACACTGGGCAACAAAGTAGGAAAAAATAACATGAACTCAAAGAAAGAATAAAAAGATTGGTTGATGGTTATGACAACCATAACATTTTAGATTATATAAGAGGTTTCGCTCATAATTTGACACTTTAGTTGAAATTTTGAATAATAAAGTTTTTCTAGCAACATACATGTAATTTATAAATTTTGTTTTCCTTTCTCTATATTCTTATGGGGATATTTTGTCCATGGGTTATTTTGACCATGGGTTATTTTGGCTTGGGTTATTATTAACCCGGGTTATTTTGTCCCTGGGTTATTATGGCCGGGTTATTTTGTCCAGGGTTATTTTGGCTGGGTTATTATGTCCTGTAACCGTTTGATATGGATCTTTGACTATCGATCTGCAAAAAACTTCGTTAACTCCAAAACAAAAAGCCCACATGCTGAAAATCTGATATTAGTAACACATAAATCAATTAAATTTTTTAGATTTCTGAAGATAGAAATTAAAAGGAGCATACCAGTCAATTGCATCACTATTTTTTGCAATTGCATTCTCAATATTTTACCAGTCAATTGCGGTTTGGGAATTGACAGATGCATCAGATTTTAATAGATGTGTTGTTTCTAATGATAGATGAGGTTCATAAAGTCAATTGTGTCATTTTTTCACACAGATGCATTTTTGGATTTCAATTGCAATGTTCTGTCAAACTGATGCGTCATTCTGTATGAACAACCTACAAAAAATAAAAATAAAAATCTCGGGATGTGCATAAGATGTGTGTTGTTTCTAATGATAGATGAGGTTTAGAAAGTCAATTGCGTCATTTTTTCACATAGATGCATCTTTGAATTTCAATTATGGCATTCTGTCAAATTGATGTGTCGTTCTGTATGAACAACCTACAAAAAATAAAAATAAAAGTCTCAGGATGTGCATAAAAATAAATGCACAAAAACAAGATTAAGAGAAATCAATTCAATGAAAATCTAAGATCTAATGCAATCTAATGCTAAGCAACAAAGAACAAAGGAAGTCAAAAACATAAATAAAACTTAAACAATCTCACCAAATTTGTACATATTTCCATGATTCATCTCGATTTCCCTTCTCCATTTTGTTGTTTTAGTATAATTGCCCTCAGATTTTCAAAGATTCATGCAAGTATAGCCTATGATAATGATTTAGAAAAACATCGAAGATTCAAGATAAGTGCTCTAAAAAGTCATAATATTTTGAGAGAGATTGAAATGATGAAGACCAGATCAAGTTATAGAAAATTGATTATTCGAACGACAAGCCAAGATTGAAAGATCAACGAACAGTTGAGATTGACTAATTAGTCATGCATTCTAATAACAGTTAGTAATGACATGAGTGATATAAATTAGAAATAGAATTAAAGATTAAATAAATAATTTAATCTTCTAGTTTGGTATTAAAAAACAGAAGAATTATCTTTACATGACAAAGATAAAGATGGATTAAAGCAACTCTTGTTCAAGTACATTCACAAGATTTAATTAATTAAATAGAAATATTTAATTAATAGGCATGTACACACAAATGAGTTAGAACTGGATGATTGAATGATATGACAAAGAGATTACTCGAGAACACCACTCAGACATTAAATCAAGAGTTAACTGAGCGATTTGAATAGATCTTTGAGTCAATTCATAGTGAATACTTAGATAATTTGCATAATTATCTAAATATAGAGGAATGTGTTAAAATAGAATTTATGAATTAAATAATTCATTTAATTCAAGATTTGATATTTGAAGAATAATTAAATAAATAAGATTTATTTAATTAAGTGATGAAGGGATTTAAATGAATAATTAAATAAAAAGAATTTATTTAATTAATCAGATAGAATAAAGAAAAGTGTGAATTAATTAAATAATTAAGATTATTTAATTAATAGAAGAAATGAAGACTATATAGAATAATTAAACAATTGACATTATTTAATCATGATCATGAAGAATACGAATTAATAAGAAAATTGAAGTCATAGGTTTAGACCAGATTTCAGTGTCTACAGTAACAAAAATCAAAGCATAACATTTGAACATTCAAGCTAAAGTGATAAAATCATGATTCAAAAGAATATCATCCATCTAGAGTTGTTTTGGTTGATTTTATTTCAGCTGTTTGATATGGATGGTTGATTTTCTGAAATGTTTTGATGTTTGATGTATGTTCAATGTTGAGTTTCCCTATGATCATTGTGTTTTTTTTGTTTTCATACTACTATTTGTCTATTTGATTAAGCTCAAAGTTAATTGTCCCTAGTGTGTTCAGGATTTTTCCTCCAAGCTAGTGTGAGACACAACCACATTGCTAGGATATGTAAATGAGGTTTCTTTCCAATGATAGGCAAAATGATGGAGAAAGTGAATGACCAAGACATGCATCTAATAGATGGAAAAAGTAGTTTAAATCACAAGTAGTGCCTATTTCTAGGTTTTCACTATGTGCTTTTATTGCATTTTTTCATATTTTTTTCTTTTTTTGTACTTTTCTATCACCAAGATGCCTATTTTCTAGGTTTTCATCAAGGAAAACATTTTCATAGGACCTTAACCATGCACTAGATGTTTCAAGTATAGAATTTCCTTAGATGGAGACTATTGATAGGTTCATCACACAAATCCCCTTTAGGTGTAGACAGCTAATAGGCTCCAAATCCATAGACTGATTTAACAACAAAAGGACGTAGCCAGTTAGGTTCACACTTCCCTTTCTTTTCTCTATCTTGTTGATTTTGAGGGTTTTTTTTTAAGACCAAGTCACTAACCTAAAATTCTCTTGGTTTTACTCTATGATTGTAGCTTATGGACATCCTCTGTTGATATGCCTTCAAATGGTTCACAACTTATTGACGACGTTCATCCAAAAATTCCAACTCTTGAATTCTAGACACTATAATCCTCATCTAAAATAATTCCCTTTAGTGACACATAGAGTGATGGTATCTCAACCTCAATAGGTAGGATGGCCTTCGATCCATATACCAAGGCATATGGTGTAGCTCTTATAGGTGTTCTGATGCTGGTTCAGTATTCCCATAGAGCAGGGTTTAGTTGAATGTGTCAATCATGTCCAACATTGTTGATTGTTTTCTTTAGGATTTCAGAATAGTTTTGTTTGAGGCCTCTTCTTGGACATTTCCTTGAGGATAGTATGGAGTTGAAAAATTATGTTGGATATGAAACCTCTCACATAGTTCCTAAACATCTTGATTCTTAAAAGGTCTACCATGTTTGTGACAATGGACTGAGGAATGCCATACCGACAAATGAGGTAATTCAGTATGAAAGAAGAAATTTGTTTCTAGTGATTTTTGTCAAGGGAACAACTTATATCCAATTTGTAAAGTACTCTATGGCTGTGATTATAAATTTGTGTCCATTGGATGAAGAAAAATTGATCTTTCCTACCAGGTCCAGTCCCCATTGACAAAAAGGCCATGTTGAAGTGAACGGTTGCAATTCTTGTGCTCGTGCATGGATTAGGTTGCCATGGATTTGATATTTTTGGCACTTCTTAACAAATTGAAAAAGACTCCATTTTTGGCCAGTAATACCCCAAACAAAGGAGTTTCTTCACTAGGGTTAGTTTGCTTGAATGAGTTCCACAAATACCTTCATGAACCTCATGTAAGGTTGTCTCAGACTCATTATGTTCTAGACACCGACGAAGAGTAACATCTAGACATCAATGGTAAAGTATGTTACCAATTAAGGTATGTCATGTGGTTTGGCAGATAAAGTTGCGTTTCGGGTTTCTGGAAAGATCGAGAGGAAGGATATTGTCTTTTAGGTAAGCATAGGTCTTTCCATAAATTGAGGATTCAACATCAACTAAATGGCATATGTTTTGAGATTTAGGATTATCATAAGTAGGATTAGACACTTGTTCCACCATAAACTCATAATGACCTTGCTTTTCTGGTATCTATAAGAGAGAAGTAATTGTCGCCATAGCATCAACAACTTTGTTTTTTTCCCTTGGAATCTATTCAAATTTAATATCCACAAAGTACTTTTTGAAATCATCCACCATTTTCTTATATGACATCAACTTCTCATCTTTCATTTTATATTCATCATTGACTTGATTAATGACTAGTTGTGAATCTCCATATACTTGTAGCTCTATGATCTTCCATTAAACTATCACTTTGATGGCAATGATTAATGCCTCGTATTCAACTACATTATTTGTACATGGAAACATGAGTCTGTAGGACTTTGGGATGGTATGTACTTGAGGTGTAACAAACAAAATTCTTGCACCTAACCCATGTTGTGTGTAGGACCCATAAAAATAAAGCCATTATATCAATTTATTTAAACAATAATTAAACTACTAAAAGTCATAAATCTATTGAAAGCATCTTATTGTTCCCTATCTCCGAATATTTATCAAATCACGGGGCTCTCAAATTATTAAGCACTATGACTGTTAAAATGCAAATCTAGAGAATGAGATGTTGTGAATATGCAGGAAACTAATCCTATATGATATTCCTAAATGATAAGATAGATGCTATTGTAGATGAAATTGACATGAAACTAATAAAAGAAACTACCATAACTAGGATGCAACTAAATGGAAAACCATGATTGCTATGGCTATTCTAAAATGATTTGCTAATTTCTATTGCTTAATTTCTTGAATTCTCTAATATAATCTCTATAAATTAAGATTGCATAAACTTGGGATCCTTTTCCAGTGGAAAGAAGTTGTATTTATAGATTCCTGGTACCATATTTCTTATGTGGCAACAAGGGTCTAGATTTGATTTAAAAGATTCAATGGTGAAGGATGAAAAAACCTGAGAAGAATATGGATGTTTGTTTCCTCCCCACAAAAAAATTCTGCCAGAGCATAGGAAGAATCAATGGAAGAAGACAACCAAATTAATTTCCAATTTGTTTGTAATTTGTCTCCAAATTTATCTATGAAGGGTTAGTTGAATTAATTAAATATAAAATATCTATGTTTGTTGGTGGATATGATGAGAAAAAAGAGGAAATAGCTATAGAAATATGCTTTTATTTGAATATTTGGATTTTTTAAAATTATCAAAAGAGGATATTTAATTTAATAAAACAAACTATAGAAATTTGTTTATTAAATAAACATGGAAGAAATGCGGTAATTAAATAAAACAAAGTATGTGAACTTGTTTATTTAATTAAAAGATAATGATGTGATTAAGGTGGAATAAATAGATAATTATAGAAGAAGTAGGTAATTATATAACACAAAATATTAAACTTGTTTATTTAATTAAGATGAAATAATATGATAAAGATAGAAGAATTAGAAATGAACTATATAAATAAATATTTCTATTTATTTATAAGTAGATGAATTAAAGGAGTCAATTAATCAAATAAATCATATTTAATTAATTAGATTATCCAAAAAAATTTTAGGTGTATACATCTGGTATTAAATTTGATGGTTACCCTACCATCAAAAAATAATATTCTTTGGCTCTGACAGAATATTTTGTACATCAGAATATCTGAGATTTTGGATGAATCTTCCTTTTACTATAAGTTGAAAAGTTGATCATCGTCAGATATTTCAAATGACTATTGAGTAAGAGTGTTGGGGCTGCGGTGAGGGAGGAGTCGCCATGTGGCAGATGCTACAGTGGGAACACCAGTGGTGGGACATGGGACGATCTACGAATTGTACCCTGTACCCTACCGAACCTTTAAAAACAATTTGATTTTCATTTTTTTTAATTTAAAAAAAAACTTCTACAATATAAAAAAACTACATATTATTAATTTTTTGAAAATTTTAAATGTAGGAAAAAATATATATATATTTTGAAAAATTGTACCCTCAATAATGATGTCAACCTAGGGAGTCATACGACTCTTAGGGAAAAATGTTTTGCCTCACCAAAAAATTACTCCAATTTGTACGAATTGGCAGTCGATCTTAGGGTTTTTGGCCCTTCTGGACATGATGGGAGAGTCGGATTTGACCCCAAAATTTCCAAAAATGTAGCTACCTTCTGGATCTAGCAACCGCTATTTAGCTTCAAACCGTCATAGATTTGGCCTCATATGTCCAATTTGAATGAAACAAAAGGAAAAATAGACTTTCTCAAACCTTTCAAATGCAATGGTGAGCTTAGATTTGCACCACAAGCTCTAATATGAACCTGCAATAAATAGCCAAAAATGGAATACCCCCAAATCTAGTATCTCCCTTTAGAAAAAAAAGACTCTCCAATGGCAATGCCCAACCCATTATGATACCACGTTAGAATTGGCTATGGCTACGAAGATCTTGAGACCAAATGGAAAGCACAAAAGAGAGGGAATAGAATGTGACAAGAATAAAATGTATTCTTATCAATATGATTCAATGATATGATGTTGGTGTAATTAAATGTCTTGTACCTTGTCCTAAGTCATGATTACACCTTAGTTAAGTTTACTTAGGGACCACATAAGAGGTTGTTGGAGAATCTCCACTTTTGGTGGACTTGACATGTCATTACCTCATCACTTCCACCTTTTGTGGACACATCATGTGATTATCTCTCCACCTTAAGTGAAGTGATAGTTTTCCTAGTTGTCTCATGTCATAAGATTCTGATACTTGTCATAATCTTATGCCCTTCTATGTTCTCACCTTGGCTATATAACCAAGGGGTCTCTCATTTGTAAATAATCATAATAATATTCATATCATATCAATGACATTGAATACATTTTATTCTTGTCATATTCTTCTCTCTCTTTTCTTGTGCTTTCCATTTGGTCCATAGATCTTGGGTGGCAGCCATAGCCAATTCTAACATGGTATCAGAGCAGGTTGGGTGCCATTGGAGAGTCTTTTTCTAAAGAGAGATTCTAGATCTGAGGAGGTTCCATTCATGACTCTTTGTTGCAGGTTCATATCTGAGCTTGCTGGTGCAAATTTGAGCTCACCATTGCATCCGTAAGGTTCGAGATAGTTGATTTTGCCTTTTTTTTATCCAAATCGGACATACGAGACCAAATCTATGAGGGTTTGAAGTTGAAGAGTGGTTGCCAGATCCTGAAGGTAGCTCCAATTTTGGAGCATTTTGGGTCAAATCTAACCCTGCCATCGTGTCCAGAAGGGCCAAAAACCCTAAGATCGACTGTCAATTCATTTGATTCGGAGCAAGTCATCCGGTGAGGCAAAAATTTTTTGCTCATAGGGCTGTACAACCTCAAGTTGCCATAATTACAGTTGGTACGATTATTTTTAAATAAATATTTTCGGAAAATTTTTGAAATTTTTTGAAAAAAATTATATTGTACCAATTAAATATTTTTCAAAGATTTTGAATTAAAAAATTTGTATTGAAAAGTTTAAAAAAAAATCAAAAGGCAAAAAAAAAGTTTTTGTTTTCTGTGGATTTAATCTGTTGTTCTCAGAGAGTATAGGGTACCACGGGCGCCTGCAGAGAAGCCAGGTGGCCCCCTACAATGGCCACCTGGGCCCCAGCAGCTCCCATACATCCACAGCCACCAAAGTATTCAGCCAACACTTCAACAAAAATCTGGCTCCAATTTCATCAATGGGCAGTTTCATAAAAATTCCGACGTCGGTGGTCAAAGTCAGAAATTTGGGCGGGCGTTGGAAAATCCGGCGATCTGAGAATTCCAGCAAGAATGAGTTTTCCGGTGATGGGCAGTTGAATGTCAAATTTAATCACCTATTTTGCATTCGTCAGCAATACATTATCATGACGTCAACACAACTTTGAAAATTTTTCTACCCCTCACCATTTGAGTTTTCATTTTTGTAGTCAATCTTTGAAGCTCAATAACTCGGTCAATTTGGCTCCTTTTTTTGAGAATTTTTTTTTAATTTGGGATAATTTTTCATGCTCTTCACACTGGTGCAATCAGTTTTTGGTTTTGGTTCCTAGTTTTTCCAAAATTTGTAGATTCTCATAGGTGTTACTGCTTCGTCCTCATTTTGGAAACTTCAGGAGCTCATATCTTGCTCCTATGGTAACATTTTTGGGTGCAGTGTTTTTTGAAAGTGCATTATTTTTCATGTACTTCTCAGTGGTATGATCATATTGATCTCATTTTGTACCAAAAATTGTACTTGATATTGTGGCCTATTTTGGCATTTGTAAGCACTAAGATCAAAGACCACTTTGCTATTTTTGGCAAGTGGCAACTATAAATGCACTAAGTATAAAGTGCCAAATCAGATATTGCTTGGGGGTTTCTTTATTGAGTAATTTGGGGGGGGTCTCTTGGTGCATTGCTTTGATCTGTTTGCTTTTGCTCTCTCATTTTCATGGATCAGTCTAAGGTTCCTTTGCTCACATCATATAATTATTCAACATGGCATCAAAATGCATGGAATATTCTAATGATAGAAGGTCATTCTCTATATGTTGAAAATAAGGTACCTGAACCTACTGATGATGAGAAAAAGTTAAAATGGATGATCAAACATGCCAAAGCTCTTGGGTGTCTTCGTAGACTAGTTTCTCAAGATTTGTTGTTTCAAATTGAATCATGTAAAAATTCTCATGAAGCTTGGGAAAAATTGAAAACATTGTATGGTACAAAAGATGAAGTAAGAGGCTATCAAATTGATAATGATTTGATGAAACTTGATCCTAAGAACTTTGACAACATCCAAGACTACATCACTAAGGTTAATGATCTCAAAGAGAAATGTAAAGCATGTGGAATTGATAAGAAGGACATCCAGTTGGTGTACAATACAATGAACAAACTTGGTCCTGATTATGCTTCTTTTGTTTCTAGCTTTCATACTCATAGATTGACTATGGGGTCTGCATATACTACACCTTCATTTGTATCATTTTCTCAGATGTTGATACATAAGCAACAAAAGCTTATCTCAATGGGTCTCATCAAGACTTCTAAATCTTAGGCATTGTTGGTTAATCAGGTGAAAGAATTAGAATCAGATAAGAAACAGAAGAAAGCAAAGAATAATCAACATTCAGATCAAGTAAATCCACATTTAGATCAAGAAAAGAAAAAATCTTATTCAAAAGGAGAATCATCTAAGAAGGAGAGACCTTTTTGTGCATATTGCAAGAAGGATGGACATGAAGAACATTATTGTTATAAGAAGGACATAGATGAGTTGAAAATATTCTCAAAAAGAATCACATTGATTTTCCTTCTAGAATGTCTGAATCTTCTTCTCCTTCTACTTCAAAACAGTCTAAAAAGGACAAAGGACAAACATCAACATATAAAGGACAAGCTCTTTGTGCTCATTCAAGTCCAGGATTAGGGAGATGGCTTCTATATTTAGGAGCATCTCATCATATGGCATCTTCCCAGACTATCTTCTCTTCATTTCAGCCTTGTTCGATGTCTCCTATCTTGATGGGAAACAATGCATACATGAGTGTAACAGGGAAGGCATCTATTAGCATTGGGGACAACACTTTTCAAGATGTCTTGTGTGTTCCTCATTTGACGAACAATCTACTTTCCATTTATCAAATTACACATGGTGGAGATGGGAGAACTGTGGAGTTCACTCCTGATTCTGTTATCATTCATGACTTGGAGACTAGAGATGTCATTGCTATTGGGGTGGTTGATCATTCATCTTGGTTATATTCCTTTGCACAGTTTGCTTCTAATGGTGACAATGTTCCTTCAACTTTTGATCACATACACCATGATTCAAAGGAGACATTTGGATTTTTAAACTTGGGCATACTCACATCAGATCCAATCCTTGAGCCATGCATTTCATCTCCTCCACCTACTGTTGTAGTTGATGCTACTTGCAATTCAACAATTTTGGCTCCTAGTGATTCAGTGCAGCAGGACACGCATAGTCTTCTAGATATGGCTACTTTGGATGACTTCCTAACAGGTATTTCAGACTTGTTTGTGGAGTCTCATTTTGCTGACTTGGAGGACACCATTGATAGCATCCATCTTCTCTTTGATGAAGATGCACCTTCTTCAGTTTTTGTGAGGGAACACTTTGACCCTCTTGTTCATTCTCTACATGAAATTCTTCACAGATTGGTGTGAGTGTGGATTCTTTTGGACAACATTTGGAGGAGGCTTCTTTGTCTTCAGAGGGGATATCTTTGTCTTTGGATTGTGCTCTACATTCATCTCTACTAGATGTTGGATTGTACTCTTCAGCAGTGTGGCCTAGAATGCCTAATTGGAGTGTATCAGCCTTCTACATCAACATGGAGACACTTGAGCATGCTTCAGAGACATCATCATACATCATCCATCTTCATGCCTTCCTGCATACATCCTTGGTTTTGTTTCTTCCTAAGGGGAGGAACGTTGTTTGGCGAGATTGGATCATCTTCAGCATTCAGTGTCGAGCTTCTACCATCATTGCAGGAGACTCAACATTGAGGGGGGGCTACCTTGTCTCTCTTCTACTTCTCTCTTATGGGGGGGTCTTTTTCCTCATATGGGGTTTTTACCTTCTCATTCTTCATTGAGAGTATTTATATTTGTATTTCATCTCTCTTTTGAGGGGGAGTTTTTCCCATGAGGTTTTCTCCCTTTCCTCATTTGTGAGAGATTGCATTGATTGCATTGTTTGTACATGGGTACCTAACATGGCCTCGTAGTTGGGACCCATCATTGCATCTTTGTGTCATTTTCACTACTCCCCAAGTTTCACTTAAGGGGGGTGTTGGTGTAATTAAATGTCTTGTACCTTGTCCTAAGTCATGATTACACCTTAGTTAAGTTTACTTAGGGACCACATAGGAGGTTGTTGGAGAATCTCCACTTTTGGTGGACTTGACATGTCATTACCTCATCACTTCCACCTTTTGTGGACACATCATGTGATTATCTCTCTGCTATGCCCTTAATATTATGGTACATCGGGTTATGAATAGTCGGCTCGTGGCTATCTTAACTCTCTATTAAGTCATAGTATCATTAGTATATTGTTATTTAGTTGTTTAGGTCGACCTAAGTCTTATATAGTTGTGTCTGAGTCGGCCTAGGTGATATCCTTGGCATAAATAGGTATATATAGGAGTTTGTGAGTCTTATTTCATCATCAAGTTGTGAAGTGTGTTCTCATTAGAGATATTTGGAGGTTTTCCCCCTCGAAGTGGCTTGTTCTTCTCAGTTATTGTCAAGTATTTGCAGCATATTTCATATCATATTCTTCTATTGTGCAATTTATTTCATAACAAGTGGTATCAAAGCATGATCTTGGCACCATAGAGGCAAGGTTTTTCTCAATTTTGGAGGCGATTTTGGGAAGAGTATATCTTTCAGATTTTGGTGAATTTTTTTCTAATTTTTAAAGGGTTTTTGAAGAACATATTCAAGAAGCTATAGTCCATATTTAAAAAGAATTGGAGCATAACTAAGTGAATTATTGTAGAATTAGGGCTTCTACACTATTTTTTTGGAATCTACATATCTCGCACATCTTGTTGAATTAAAGTCTAATTTTTATTGGGTTTTTGAATACATACAAAAGGATATTACAGAAAAAAAATTTAGAGAATTTAAGTTTCAATTGTGTGATTTATTACAACATTAGTGGTTTCCATCATGCCGGGGCCTGGAACAAGGGGTAAAAAGAATGTTGTCACTCTGGGGAAGACTCCTGACAAGGACGGTGAAACAATTGAGGATGTTACTCATAATGAGGAAATCAATAAGGTCAAGGAAGACATTTCCTCAATAAAGATGGATATGTGTGACCTAAGAGGAGATATTTTGGACATACAAAACATGTTAAGCACCTACATGGCTGAACCAAGAAAGGAGTTCTCAAGCGCCCAAGGTGAAAATTCTAGGTCAGCTACCATGGACACAAGCTTTAGTACTCCTACAGGATCTAGGAATTTATTTCCAAAGGTGGATATGCACAAGTTTGATGGTAAGGATCCTCTCACATGGATAAACCAAATGGAGAATTTTTTTGAAGTACACCAAATCCCAAATGGACAAAAGGTCATGATGGCTTCCCTATATTTAGAACCAGATCAATTCATTTGGTATCGTTGGATTTGTACTCATCGAAGGAAAAGGGGCTCACCGTCTAATGGTCAATTTTTACAGAGGAACTCCAAGCACAATATAGCAATGGCATCATAGACAACTTCTTTAGCTAGCTAGCTAAACTTCAACAAACAGGATCAGTTAATGATTATATTCAGCAATTCCAAAATCTATCCTTAAGGGTGGATTCAATTACAGAGGAAAACTTGAATGAATTATTCCTAGGTGGTCTCAAGGATCACATTAAACATGAGGTATTCATGTTTAGCCCTAGTTCCATAAATGAGTCTTTTATCTTAGCACGCAGGGTAGAGGAGAAGTATTTGATTCCTAAGAAGCAAGGGGCTAATGTGACAAGAGAGAAAGGATATTCAACACAACCTACTAAGTTGACTCCACAACAAATTGAGGAGAAAAGAGAAAAAGGATTGTGTTTCAATTGTGATAGCAAATTTAGTCGAGGACATAAATGTAGTGAAAAGAAATTGTTTTATATTGAAGGTCCCAATGAGGAAGAAGAGGAGGAGCCCATACTAGAAGATCAAAGGGAGTCAAATGAGGAATCAAATGATTCTTAACCAATCATTTCTTGTCCTGCACTCTTAGGTTTCAGTGCTCCACAAACTCTCAAGGTGGTGGGGTTCCTAAAGAAGCAAAAGGTAACAGTGTTGATCGACTCAGGTAGTACTCATAATCTCATCAACAAAAAGTTAGCTACTCGTCTAAATTTTTTCATATATCCAACTCTAGAGTTTCAAGTTTTGATTTTAGATGGTGGTACAGTTAGTTGTTTAGGGAAGTGTCATAGCATTAAATTATCCATGGGAGATTATCAACTTGATACCCCAATGTATGTGATATCCATGGGTGCAGTAGATATTGATTTGGGAGTACAATGGCTTACTACATTAGGAATAATTGAGATGAACTTCCAAGAACTATTCATGAGATTTCAATCAGAAGGAAGGCTAGTAGAGCTAAGAGGGTTGAAAGAAAAATCTCCACAAATGGTAAGCTCTCATCAAATGAAAAAGTTACTTAAGAAAGGAGTGGATGGATTTGTGGCCCAACTATGTTCATTAGAAGTCTCTCAATCTAATACTCCTACTCATCCAGATTTGCAAGCTATAATTGATCATCACTAAGTTTTTCTTGGAGATATTCCTAAAGGAATTCCTCCTAAGAGGAATCATGATCATGCCATACAGTTAGTCCCAAGGAGCCAACCACCAAACATCAGGCCTTACAGGTATCCACACATACAAAAGAGTGAGATAGAAAAAATTGTTGAAGAGATGATAGAGGTAGGAATCATCATGCATAGCCAAAGTGCTTACTCCTCGCTTGTGGTGATGGCACGTAAGAAGGATGATACTTGGTACATGTTTCCAGATTATAGAGTGCTCAACATGTACACCATTAAAGATAAGTTTCCAATTCCAGTCATTGATGATTTGCTAGATGAATTGAATGGAGCTATGTTTTTTACCAAGTTAGATCTTAGATCTGGTTATCACCAAATTTGGATTAAGGAGGAAGATATTTGTAAGACAAAATTTTGAACTCATGAGGGTCATTATGAATTTTTGGTGATGCCATTTGGTCTTACCAATGCACCATCTACATTCCAAAGTTTGATGAATTCCATTTTTAAGAAGTTCTTGCGAAAGTTTGTGCTAGTATTCTTTGATGATATCTTGATTTATAGCAAGACTTGGGAAGAACATTTGCAACATGTGGACCAAGCATTACAAATACTTGAAGATCATAAACTCTATGCTAAGCCATCCAAGTGTGCTTTTGGTCTTACAGAGGTGGAGTATTTGGGACACATAGTTTCACATGAAGGAGTAAAGGTGGACCCTAACAAAATTAAGGCTATCATGGAATGGCCTATTCCAAAAACCATTAAGAAACTGAGAGGATTCTTGGGATTGACAAGGTACTATAGAAGATTTGTGAAGAATTATGGTAGTATAGCAGCACCTCTCACCACTCTATTGAAGAAGGATTCTTTTCATTGGAATGAGTCTGCCAATACAACATTTGAGAGATTGAAGGAGGTTATGTGTACAACTATAGTACTTGCCACTCCTGACTTCACCAAGGAATTCATTATGGAATGTGATGCTTTTGGAAATGGGATAGGAGTAGTGCTCATGCAAGAAGGTTGACCAATTGCTTTTGAGAGTTGTCAATTAAAAGGTAAGAATCAACTAAAACCTATTTATGAGAAGGAAATGCTAGCAATACTCCATGCAGTGAAACAATGGCGGCCTTATCTATTGGGTAGAAATTTCAAGGTTAAGACAGATCATGATAGCCTAAAATATTTTTTGGAACAACAACTATCTTCTGAAGAGCAACAAAAATAGGTCACTAAGATGTTAGGATATGACTTTGAGATTGTAGATAAGAAAGGGAAAGTAAATATTGTCACAGATGCACTGTCAAGGAAGGATGAGAAAGATGAAGCCTTATTGTGTGCACTTTCAATATTACAAGAAAATTGGGTGGAGGAAGCCAAAGAAGAGTGGAAAAATGATGTTGCGACAAGTAATCTCATCGAGCAATTAAAAAGTGATCCTAGTAGTTCAGATAAGTTTTGTTGGAAGGGAGATACTCTTTGGTATAAAGAGCGTTTGTATCTCTGCAAGAATTCCAACCTTAAAATCAAGATTCTCACAGAGTTGCATGAGTCTTCAAGGGGTCATTCATTTTTTTGAAGACATATCATCGAGTCAAGCAAGATTTCTTTTGGGAAGGGCTAAAGGGTGATGTTCAAAAATTTGTGGTGAATGTTTGGTGTGTCAAAGGCATAAAGGGGATACAATTAAGACACCAGGTCTCTTGCAACCCTTATCTATTCCTAGCCAGCGTTGGGAAGAGGTATCCATGGACTTCATCATAGGGCTTCCCAAATCTAAAGGTCATAATGTCATCATGGTGGTAGTTGATCGGCTCACTAAATATGCACATTTCATTGCATTAGCACATCCTTTTATAGCAAGTGCAGTGACTAAATATTTTTTGGAGAATATCCAAAAGCTACATGGTACACCTAAAGTTATTGTTAGTGATCGTGATCCTATCTTCACTAGTCACTTTTGGAAAGATTTATTCTCATGTTTGGGTACTCAGTTGGCTCTTAGCTCTTCATACCACCCTCAATCAGACGGGCAAATGAAGGTTGTTAATAAGTGTTTGGAAGGATATCTACATTGCTTCACTTTAGAGAAACAGTCTCAATGGGTAGATTGGCTACCACTTGCAGAATGGTGGTATAACACTTCTTTTCATAGCTCATAAAAAATGTCTCCATTTTTGGCACTTTATGGATATCATCCTCCTTCCATCACATTATCAATTAAGGTGTCCCCAAGAGTTCAGGCAGTAGAAGACCACTTTCTTCATCAACAACAAGTACTTTTAGGACTCAAAGAGAATTTAGCCATGGCACAAAATCAAATGAAACAACAAGTAGTCCAACATCATAGTGAAAGAAGTTTTGAAGTTGGGGATTGGGTCTTCTTGCAATTGCAACCTTATAAGTGAATCTCACTAAAGCAGCAAAGAAAGAATAATAAGTTGTCTCCAAAGTATTATGGTCCATACCAAATCATGCAAAAGATCAGTAGTGTTGCCTACAAGCTTGAGTTGCCACCAACAACAAAGATACATCCAGTTTTTCATGTTTCCTGTTTGAAGAAGGTAATTGGGCATAATATTCCCACTCAAACAACACTTCCCGAGCTAGATGAAGAAGGAAGAATCATTTTGGAACCAAATTGCATTCGTAAAACACACACAAAGAAGCTGAGGAATAGAACTATCACTAAGTATCTCATCCAATGGACGAATTTACCATTTGAAGATGCCACATGGGAAGAAAAGGAGTTCATTCAAAATTTTCCAAACTTGATTAGCATTGAGGACAATGCTTCTTTGAAGAAGGGGGGCATGCTATGCCCTTAATATTATGGTACATCAGGTTATGAATAGTTGGCTTGTGGCTATCTTAACTCTCTATTAAGTCATATTATCATTAGTATATTGTTATTTAGTTGTTTAGGTCGGCCTAAGTCTTATATAGGTGTGTCTAAGTCGGCCTAGGTGATATCCTTGGCATAAATAGGTGTATATAGGAGGTTGTGAGTCTTATTTCATCATCAAGTTGTGAAGTGTGTTCTCATTAGAGATATTTGGAGGTTTTCCCCCTCAAAGTGGCTTGTTATTCTCAGTTATTATCAAGTATTTGCAGCATATTTCATATCATATTCTTCTATTGTGCAAGTTATTTCATAACACTCTCCACCTTAAGTGGAGTGATAGGTTTTCCTAGTTGTCTCATGTCATAATATTTTGATACTTGTCATAATATTATGCCCTTTTATGTTCTCACCTTGGCTATATAACCAAGGGGTCTCTCATTTGTAAATAATCATAATAATAATCATATCATATCAATGACATTGAATACAATTTATTCTTGTAATATTCTTCTCTCTCTTTTCTTGTGCTTTCCATTTGGTCCATAGATCTTGGATGGCGGCCATAGCCAATTCTAACAGATGTGATGTTGGTGTAGTAAAGACCCCTTGGTTATATAGCCAAGGTGAGATACAAGATGTCATAGGATTATAAGAAGTGTCTTAATCGTATGACATGAGACAACTAATCACACTTACCTAGGTTCACATGTGTTACAAGTCAAAAGATAAGATAAATAGCAATGAAAACTAACACCTTTTAGAAAGATTATTTCCTAGGACCTAAGTAAATTTAACATGTGTAAATCAGTCCCCTAGTAATGAATTAACTAGATACAAGACTTTATTTACGCCAACACTTGTTTATGCCAAATTTCAAGAAATTATAACACTACAAGTCAACATCAGATCTAGGAGGATAAAATCCCAATAATAATTTGAATTTAATTTAATTTTAAGCCACATAAGACTCATACACTAGAAGTGGCATATGAGTCCCATTACACTAGGCTATGAGACATATTTTTCAAGAAATACTTAGATTCATGTGAATTCCAAATCGAGGGATAAAAACTTGGGTGGAACCCATATGCCCAAGGTGGTGTATGAGTCCGAGATCACTGAATTTGGTCCATACAATCCAAAAAAACTTTAATCATGATTGGATACTAGTTTATGTTGGGATTATCCTCAAAAAGATGAATTAATTAAGGCTTGTGGATGCAACATAAGGCCAAATAAGGCATAAACAATCCTAATTAATAATAAAAAACCTAGATTAGTGTGAAAGTGTGCTACAACACTTTACAACACCTTAAATAAGGTACAATTAATTCCACTTAGTTTACAAGGGCCTAAGACCTAATGTGAATGTGTTAAACACATTACAACACTAAATCAAGGCAACATTATGCTTAATTAACAAGGAGGGCCCAAAAAAGAATTAAAAAGTAGAGGGATACTTTTTTTGTTGCCACACACTTAAATCACATGACTTAAATCAATTATTTTAATAAATATGTTGTGTAAACATGTAATTGCATCTCCTATTATTTCATATTTCTTATATATTAACATGTCTTGGTGGTGCATCTTATATATACCCACTTCTTACTCTTATTTAGGAATATAGAATCATCATTATATATTTTCATACCCTCCTATGACACTTGTCAAAAGGCCAAGACATCAATTCATTCTTCCATCTTCTTCAAATCATATCCCTCTAAATTAAAAATACATCTTGCCCCTCCAATTTTCTCATGAAAAATCTATAAAATAAATTCCCACCATTCTATTTTTATTATCTAGCTACACATTATATCCTTATGATTATTTCTATACAACACATTCAATCATATCCTCATGTCCATTCAATCTCTCATCCTAATCATAAAATCATGTTGTTGGTTTATTAAGTAACCATGTTTCCACAATCAATACATCATATGAAGCACATCAAGTGGGGCATTAGGCACACTTCACTTCAACTCAATTAGAGGAGAAAATAAAAACAAGGTATAAGGGTCCATTTATTACATTTGAGTATGTTTTTTTGTGGCTTTGTTTTTCCTTGTCTTCAATTTCATCTTCCTATGGGAAATCAAGGCATTTTAATATGTCATTTTTGTACAAGAAAATTAGAGGGAGAAGAAAGGAAAAATGGAAAGTACTTTATTTTTCATTGCGAAAGGTGTAAATTTTTTTTACTTCTTGTCTCAGGGTTTAGGACCTAAAAGGGAAAGTTTCACTAACTTTCACTCAAGAACAAAACCTTGAAATCTCAATGCAAAAGTGAAAGAGATATTACAAGAGAGTTTTTCTAGGGGTTGAATATGATCAAATGAGGGTTCACCACCAAGTTTAAACTTGGAAAATATAATGAAATGCAAGATGAAATGTAAAACCATAATTAAATGCAAAGTGACAATAAATGACTTACAAAAGTAAATGAAATGAAACAAAAAATTGAAGATAGCAAGATGTGCACTTGAGAAAATGGAGATGGTTGAATGGAGGTCTGAATCATTGGAAATTCTACTTTTACTACTGACTAGGAATCATTCACAACGCTAGGAAAATCAGTCCAGTTTCTAGAAAATTGTGCAGGATCAGGTTTTAGACAAAAGGGTATTTGAATTTGCAAAATCCTAAAAATTTCCTGAAACTGGTACTCATTCACTAGAAGTGGCTAATCAATCCAATTGGGATTTTCTACATCTTCAAAAGATAATCCTACTCTTCTCTAATTGATTTGTCCTTCTTGAGTGATTTATGGACCTAAATCTCTGAATTGCAACTTGTAGGTCTTCTCCAAGGCTTGATGACAAATTTGAGTGATTTACAACTTTTCTCCAATCTTGCTCCTTAGGAAATATACAACCTAGACCTATAAATCACACACAAAGGAGAGGGGAAAATGTTGGGGGGTTAGTGGATAGAGGATTTCCTTGGTCAAACCCCATTTTGGAAATCAATCCTTTAAATGAAATCAAATAATAATGGAGAATGATGAATGAACAAATAACAATGTTGAAACTCACCAACCCTAGCAATAAGGTGCTACAAATATGCTTGTAATGGATGCAATGGATGTAGACTTTGATTCTTGCTTGAATGATGCTGATCTTGAATGAAACACTTGCTTGAATCACACAATCCTACGCCACAATTGTTAGTTCTAAGATAACATGATGCATGAAATCTTTGGCAAGATGATTGATGCTTGAATGTTTCTCTAAAATGCTTGGAAATATTCTCTTGAAGACACTTGAATGCTCTTGTATACTCTTGTGAACACTTGATTGCTTATTATATTTCTAGGTTAAAATATGAGTGAATGAACCTTGTATTTATACTTAATTATGCAAGAATTCCTTAAATTAAAACACTACAAGTCGACATCAAATCTAGGAGAATAAAATCCCACTAGAAATTTGTATTTTTTTTAATTTTGGGCCACATGGAACTCATTCACCCAAGATTGCGAATGAGTCCCATCTAATACAATGTATGGGATCAAAAATCAAAGGTGCTTAGAAAGGTGTAAAATTAGGTTTGGGACCCAAAAATCTAGGTGGGACCCATTTTCCCAAGGTGGTGAATGAGTCCCAGATCACTAAATCAGGGCCAAACATGCCATAAAAAAATGAATTATGATTGGGTTTTGATTAGTGTCAGGATTACCCTAAAAAAGATGCAATAAATGAGAATTTTGGATGCAAAATAGGGCCAATTAAAGCATAAGAAAGCCCAATTACTAATGAAAAACCTAGAAAAGTGTGAAATTGGGTCACAACACTTTAAAGTAAGGAAATATTAATGTTTATTTTAATTAGAAAGGGGTTATTATGTTTAGTTAATTAATAAATTAGAAAAGTGTGAAAGTGTGTTACAACACTTCACAACACTTTAGCAAGGTACAATTTAAATCCATTAGTTCACAAGGGCCTAAGACCTAATGTGAATGTGCCAACCATATTACAACACTAAGTCAAGGCAACATTAAGCCCAATTTCACGAGGAGGGCCCAAACAAGTGTGAAAATGTCCTTGATGACATTTTTTGACACTACATTTAGCCCCCATTTAGTGAGAGGATGAACTTGCTTCAAATTCACACTAAATTAGAAAAACACATACCAAGAGGTGTCCAAGTGCACCAATTCCAATAAGATGGGACAAAAATGATCAAGAGGGATGATCACGATCCCATGACAAACCAACATAGGAACAAAATAACACACATGAAAATGATATAGAGCTACAACAAAGCACAAGCATATATACATTGTCAAGGAAGAAAAAGAGAAAAAGGTAAAACATAAAAAATATTCAAATCAATTTTCAACCATTTTTCCATCATGATGTGGATCAGATCTAGGCCTTGTTTGTCCAAAAAATGCATAATCACTCTGAGGCGATGAAACTTTAGGCTATCCGCTAAGTGAGAAACATACACTCATGGCTGGTATGCACTCACACACACACGCAAGTGGCTATGGGGAAATTCATGCCTTGGTCTAGATTCCCACTCAAACCATACCAAAGTTATACCTCCTAATAATCTTAATAAGGTGCCACACAAGAATGATTTTCAAGCTTCATGAGGCAAGCAAAACTTGGTATGCTTGGATCTCATAAGCAAATAAGATGGCTCCATAGGAATGCAAGTTGTATTATGCAAGGTGGCCATATAAATGAAAATTATGCAACAATGATGGATGTTCAAAGGAGTTTTTCTTAGTTCATGTGAGGTCTTAACTTAGGGAACATTGTTCCTAATGTCTCCAAGAGAGGACCAATCATAGGATAAAAGTTTCACAACTTAGGGGATGCAATGTGCCGCATCAAGCCACTAAGAGGAATACAATATGCTAAGAGAGATCACGCTCATGAGAGAAATCACACCCAATGTTTTCCACAAAGCAAAAACTCATCGTATGAAGTAAGAAAACTGCACCATGAACCATGAAACAAAAAAAATGTAAAATAATAATGCCAATGTATGCCCCCACTTTAAAGAAATTGCTAAACACCATGCTGTGAGAAATTACTTTAAAATAGAAAATGATAAATTCTAACAATAAAGAAGACATGGGAGCTAACTTGGAAAGCCTTATGCCAAGTCATATGTGTCCAAATAAAGCTACATCATGCAAAAGAAAAGGAAAAGAGAGGGGTTTCCCCCAAAATAAAAATCCAAACACATAAGGGATCTATGGATTTGGGGTTAGTATGTTTCTTGCTACAATATTTTTAGAGAGCTTGAAACTGTCAACATCCCCCAAATACATATAGAACTAGAAGAATGACACAAAGAGAGTGAAAAAAAAGAAAAACATTTTGGCTCAACATGGAAGAAACATGAATGTCTCGACACCTTGCGTCATCCCCAAAAGGAAAAAAATACAAATGAAAAGAGATAATGAAAAGAAAAGCTTTTGGGCCAACATGGAAGAGACATAAATGTCTCAACGCCTTGCATCATCCCCAAAAGGAAAATACAAGAAAAATGAAAAGAGATAATGAAAAGAAAATATTTTGGGTCAACATGGAAGAGACATAAATGTCTCAACACCTTGCATCATCCCCAAAAGGAAAACAAAGACAAATGAAAAGAAAATATTTTGGGTAAACATGGAAGAGACATAAATGTCTCAATTCCTTGTGTCATCCCCAAAAGGAAAATACAAGATAAATGAAATGAGATAATGAAAATAAAAGCTTTTGGGTCAACATGGAAGAGACATAAATGTCTCAACACCTTGCATCATCCCCAAAAGGAAAATACAAGAAAAATGAAAATAGAAAAGTGAAAAGAAAATATTGACGACATAGAGAAGAATGAAGGTACAAATAGATGAATGTCACAAAGAGAGAGAGAGCATAAAATAAAATGTCATGGGGGATTACGTCACGCACATGCAATCACACAAAAGGAAATGAAAATTCAAAAATGAAAATGACTAGTAAGGCACATGCAAGTCAACCTAAAGGTGGACAATGAACCTAAGGGACAAAGAAAAATGAATTACTAGGACAAAGCTATCTACCTCTTTCCCCCACTGAGTGTGAGACAAGAATGAGCCAAGGTAGGTGATGGTAAAGGTCATGTAATAATGAGAATAAAATGTTCTACAACTATTACATGAAAATATTTAATGGAAAAGGATGTTATGCAATCATTCGGTGAAAATAATTTCCAATCAAAGTAAAAAATATTTAATACTAATTTGAATGCATGACATTTGTTACCACTATGTCTAAGAGTTTTTTGGTATCGACAATGTGGAACTTTTGCATCGTTAGGATATAGTATGAGCCTATCTTTCATTGGTGGTAATTTTATTAGTTCTTTGTTTAAAATTATTTATAACTTCCATTCACTTTCAAGTGGTGGACAAGGGAACTTTAGTTTTTGCAACTTGAAGGGCCTCCTGCACTTGCTAGATTCACCAACTTCTCTAGATGGGATTAGGGAAAGAGGTGCTAAGATGATCTCTTCGTCCTTGTTATTGTTATGAGTCATTGGTTGTTCTTTAGGAAGAAGGACATTCATATCGGTAGGGGAGTCTAAGATCACCCTACCATCACTACAAAGCCTTAGGTATTCTTTAGGAGGTAGTATGTTGTGAGGAGGATCTTGATATCCTAACCCTTTGGTTTCTTCAATTGGGATTTGCTCTAGGACTTGATGAATGTTATGTTCACTTGTTGTATCACATCCTTGCTTACTCAAGATTGTGAATCCTTTTCCATATGTCTCTTTTAGGTTGATGGGATTTTTTGTTACGTTGTTATCATAAAATGGTTGAATATTTGCTTGGTTTGAGGAACTAGGTTCACCTATTGTAGGGAACTTAGGTTCAACTTTTGTTTCATGATGTAGGTAACCAAACATATCAATAGGTGGTATTGTGGGGTAATTTCATTTTTTCATGGATGGGTAAAAGGATGCATTAGCTTCAAGGTTTTTAATACAACCATTTAGAAACCTATTCATATTGTCATCATCTTCTCCAATGATGTCAACATCATGAGGAGGACATGCATTATGAGTTGAAGGAGCATGAGTGAGTTCTATCTTGTTAGGGTAATTTCCAAAAGAAAAACTTGACACATCTACTAAGGACTTTAAGGACATCCAAAGCTTGCTAAAGCACATATCCATGATGTAAATTTCAAATTCTAAACTATGAAACAATGTGAAATGAAATGTTCTAAATGGAATTTTGAATTTAAGCAATGCAAAAGATGAAGTAATTGAAACTAGATGCAATGAATTGTATGAAACAAAAAATTGTAAACTAAAATAAAAGGCAATAACAACAACCAAAAACTCAGAAATTGAATTTTAAATGCCAAAAAATGCAATGTAGAATATGCAAAGGGATTGATTCACCCAAGGTGGTGAATGAGTCCCAGTGATGATTTTTTCAAAATTTTCAAAAAATAATAATTGAAATTTATGCTTTTTATGTTTCTTGATATGTATCTGAGATGAAAACGTGGATTTTCAATTATTTTTAGTAAAATGACATGCAAAAATGCAAGCTATATGAGCTTTCACTAATGCAAAATTTGAAACCCTAGAATGCAAGTTAACCAATGCAAGTCCTAATGCAATGTTAATGCAAGATAAATCTAAGATGATAATGCACTCCAAATCAGAAAATGAAATTTTCAAAACTTAGGTTCACCAAAATTAAAGGTGGAATTTTTTTTGCTTCCTCTCTTAGGGTTTAAGACCTAAAAGGGAAATTTTCACTATCTTTCACTCAAGAACAAACCCTTGATATCTCAATGCAAAAGTGAAAGAGATCTTGCAAGAGGGTTTTTCTAGGGACTGAATATGATCTAATGAGGGGTTCACCACCAAGTTTAAACTTGGAAAAGATAATGAAATGCAAGATGAATTGTAAAACCCTAATTGAATGAAAAGTGACACTAAATGACTTAGAAAAGTAAATGAAATGAAATAGAAAACTAAAGAAAAGAAGGTGTGACCTAGGAAACTGTAGATGGATGAATGGATGTCTAAGTCACTAGAAATTCTATTTCTACTACTGACTAGGAATCATTTTCCAAGCTGGGAAAATTAGTCCAATTTCTAGAAAAATGTGAAGGAATAGGTTTTGGAAAAAAAGGTATCTGAATCTACAAAATCTTGAAAAATTGACTAAAATTGGGACTCATTCGCCAGAAGTGGAAAATCAGTCTAGTTGGGATTTTCTACAACTTAAAAAGTTGATCTTGATCTTCTCTATCTACTCTGTCTTTCTTGAGTGATTTTCAAATCTAAATCTCTGAATTGCAACTTTTAGGTCTTTTCCAAGGTACTCCAAGGCTTGATGACAACTTTGAAAAATTTCAATGATTTGCAACTTTTCTCCAATCTTTCTCCTTAGGAAATATGCAACCTAGACCTACAAATCACACACAAAGGAGAGGGAAAAATGTTGGGGGTTAGTGGATGGGGGGTTTCCTTGGTCAAACCCCATTTTGTAAATGAATCATTGAAATGAAATCAATAAAGAATGGAGAATGATGAATGAACAAATAACAATGTTACAACTCACCAAACCCTAGCAATAAGGTGTTGCAAATATGCTTGTAATGGTTACAATGGATGTATACTTTGATTCTTTCTTGAATGATGTTGATCTTGAATGAAACACTTGCTTGAATCACACAATCCTACACCACACTTGTTAGCTCTAAAACAACATGATGCATGAAATATTTAACATGATGATTGATGCTTGAATGTTGCTCTAAAATGCTTGGAAATCTACTCTTGAAGAAACTTGAATGCTCTTGTATACTCTTGTGAACACTTGATTTCTTATTAGATTTCTAGGTGAAAATATGAGTGAAAGAACCTTGTATTTTTACTTATTTATGCAAGAATTTTTGAAATTACAACACTACAAGCCGACATCAAATCTAGGAGAATAAAATCATGCCAAAAATTTGAACTTATTTTTTAATTTTGGGCGACACATTACTCATTTTACGAAGATGGTGAATGAGTCCCATCTGGCATAATGTATGAGACCAAAAATCAAAAGTGCTTAGAAAGGTGTAAAAATAGGTTTGGGGTCCAAAAATATATTTGGGACCCATTTTCCAAGGTGGAAAATGAGTCCCAGATCACTAAATCTGGGCCACACAAGCCAAAAACACTTGGATTATGACTGTGTATTGTTTGGTGTTGGAATTATCCTCAAAAAGATGTAATAAATGAGGCTTGTGTATGCAAAATAGGGCCAATTAAAGCATAATAAATACCAATTATTATTGAAAAGACTAGAAAAGTGTGAAAGTGGGTCACACCACTTTAAAATAAGGGAAGATTAATATTTATTTTAATTAAAAAGGGGTTTATTATGTTTAGAACTAATTAATAAAGCCTTAAAAAAGTGTGAAAGTGTGTTACAACACTTCACAACACTTTAGCAAGGTACAATTTAAATTCATTAGTTCACAAGGGCCCAAGACCTAATGTGAATGTGTCAACCACATTACAACACTAAATCAAGACAACATTAAGCCTAATTTCACAAGGAGGGCTCAAACAAGTGTGAAAATGTCCTTGATAATGACATTTTTCGACACTACACATTGTTGGAAGCCATTTTTTACTCTTAGTTGTTTAAGTAGAATAGCCATGATAACACTATGTTGTGGGTTCAATTAGTCTCTTAGAACTATTGGTGGGATATATCACATAGCCATTGGCTCATTTTCACATTTATAATTTTATTTTCTTAGATAGTGGATAACATGTAGCCATTGGCATAGAGAACGGTTTCTATTTAGGCTATAATTTTTTAAGACATTTTTACTTGAAGTGGGATTTCTCCATATCATTTCATTCTATGAATATAATTCATGTGTTTATGTAGACACCTAAAATAATTTTCACTTGGTCACACTTGAATTTATCCTATCTTAGTGTTAAATAAAATCAATTATTTGATTATCCCTTACAACAAACTTTCTAACATTAATTAACTAGATGTCGATTATTTATTTATTTAATTTATCACTTATATTATTGTTCACCCTTAATTAAATAAAATAAATATTTATTTAATTAAGCCTAACCTTCACAACCTCATCTCCCAAAGATTAAATAAATACATCCTATTTATTTACTTCATCATTTTCCACCTCAATTTGATTAGTTGATTAAAATATTAATCAACTAATTAATTTCTTGAAAATTCTTAAATGTGATTAATCTAATTAATCACTTTTCCATAAAATCCTACAATGAAATCTTAGCCATCCATTTTTTTAAGAAAATTCTAACTCTCCATCGTAGACATGTAACTCTCACACATGTCTGAGAGGAGTCACATGTTTACCATCCCATATCTCTATATGTACTCACACATGTGAGATGACACTTGTCAATTATTTATTCTCCATGTGATCTCTCACATGTATGAGAGGAATCACATGTCGTTGTTTCTCTTTTCTATGTATTCTCACACATGTGTGAAATAACACGTATTATATTTCCTTTTCCCTATGTATCATAGCACATGTGTGAGAGAGCACTTGTCATAATCCATGTACCTTATGTGTTATAACATGTGTTAAAATCACGCTTCCCCATAGTCCTTGTGTACATGTGTGAGAGGAAATTCAAGTCATAATCCATCTTCCCTATGTGTCCTTGCACATGTGTGAAAATATAGTTTTCATAATTTGTTTTCCCTATGTTTTCTAAAACATGTGTCATAATCACTCTTTCTCATGGTCCTTGGACTAGTCTCATAAATAATGAAATAATGGTTTCCCACTCTTGTTGAAGAAGACTATATATTCCATGCTTTACTCCTTGATTGAGAACTCTTTGAGCTCTAATCAATGATTGGTGTGTAACATTGTATTGAAATTACTTTTCTATCGAGAATACATTAATTTTCATATTTTGGAGGATGGGTTTTTTCTAAAATTATTCTATCTCTCATGTGGTTGTTCTATCATTTCTTTCATTTTTATTATCTTTTAGTCTTGTTATTATGTGAGGAAACTATTCGAATTGTTTTGACCAAATAACTAATAAATATTTCTTCATAAGATTAGTTGGGACATTATTTTATATTTCCCTTCATTAAAATGTATCAAAGAGTTAGATTAAACCATACAATATACCTAATAAAAAACTACAAAACTATGTAAATATTCAAGTGCTTAGTAAATATAATTATTAAAATGTATACATGTCTCTAAGATCAAATTGTGTGACAATTCTTCTTAAAATTTTCAATAATATTTACTAATAAAAAAATAAAATTATCATATAACTTTAAAATTATATGAAAAATATAACAAACACTTACACATTTTTCATAAAAGTCTCTTCCCTTTAAAAAAGAATATTTATATATTTTGATGCAACATGTAATTAAATTAAACTTAACTAATTTATTATATAATGTAGAGATTAAATTATACTCACATATTTATATGTGAAACATAGAAAATAGGGTACTCTCTTTTTGCTTCTAGGGTTTTGGACCTGAAAGGAGAGAGGCTATTTTCAATATTTCACTCAAGAACAAACCCTTGATATTTCAATGCAAAGGAGATTAAAATCTAACAAAAAGAGAGTTCTAGGAAAAAAGTAACAGCAAATGATGGTTCACCACCAAGTGTAAAATTGGAAAATTCAAGATGTTTGAAAACACTATGTAATATGCAAAATGGCCTAGAAAATGACTTAGAAATGCGAATAAAGAAAAACAAAAAGCTATGAAATAGAAAGTGTGTACCTAGAAATGTATTGAATATTGGAAAGAACTCTGAAATTCTAGAAATGTTGATTTTTAAGCTCTATGGGACTCATTTGCCATTTTGAGAGAATTTGTCCCAATTCTAAAAAACTACACCAGAGCTTGTTTTACCCATATGGGTACCTAAATCCATAAAAATATCTAAAAAATAGGTGTAGTGGGACTCATTCGCCATTAATGGTGAATGAGTTCACTTTAACTTTTTTGGAAACTTAGAAGTGGAATCTGTAGCTCTCAGTCTGCTCAATCTATACCTCTAGGGGTCTGAATCTGAAACCCTAATTTTTAGGATTGTAAGTGACTTTTTGTGAATATTTTGACCTTTCCACTAGGGAGATGACTCCAACAATTTTTTAACTTATTCTTCAATGATCTTCAATCCTTCAAAGCACCTAGATCTACAATCCCACAAAGAGAGAGAATATTGATTGTTAGGGAATAATGGTTTTCCTTTGTCAAACCCCTTTTAGATAATTAAACCAAAATGATAAAACAAGATAATGAAGCATGAATATTAAGTAATGCAATTAGAAACTTTCCATGATGATGGATCTTGAATTCTTGCAATAATTGATGAAGAATTTACCCTTGAATTCCTTAGGAATGATCTTGAAAGCTATCTTGAGGGCCTTGTGAAGACTTGAAATGCTTAACCCTAGAGTGCTTGACTTGACATTATGGAGAATTTATGAAATAGTGATTTGAGACCTCATTTATATAAACAATCCTTCTAATATCCCATTAATTTGATCCCCAAGGCCAACATTGAAGAAATTTGAATTAAAAAACTATTTTTCTTGCTCAAAGCCTAAAAATAGGCCAAATAGGACTCATTTGCCATCCTAGGCAAATGAGTCCCACTTGGATGGGACTCATTCACCCAAAGTGGTGAATGGGTCCCATAGGGGCTCTTTTACCAGCTAGGATGTTAGGGAGTCCATATTTATTGGGTTTGTATGTTGATCTAGTCAATTTTTTTATTAGAATATGCCTCAAAATGCATAATATGGGGTCATAGGGTCCTATTAATGATGATGTAAAGGGTAATTAGGGCTAAGGACACAAATTTCAATGTGAAAGTGTGATTAAATACACTCTACAATATTAAAATGAGGTCCACGGAGCCTAGAAAGGCACAAGATCCAATGTGAATGTATAAAACATATTACAACACTAGATTAAAATTAGATTTAATTTACAAGCCTTCTAGATTGATGTGAGAATGCAATTAAATAAATTTTACAACATTGAATTAAGGGAAAAATAGGTCTATTAGACTTAAATGTATAATAAAAGTCTAGAAAAGTGTGAAAGTCATTTACAACACTTTACAACACTTTGATAAATGCATAAGTCTAGAAAAGTGTGAAAGTCATTTACAACACTTTACAACACATTGATAAATGCATTTTATCCAGTTTGCAAGGGCCCAAGTTCCAATGTGGATGTGTAAAACACCTCACAACACTAGATCAAGGAAACATTAGGTCCAATTTATCATTAATTATTCCTAAATCAAACAAGATACATTTTTTTCTACGCTACAATATGCAATGTCAATTTGATAAATGATAGTACTAGAGAAAGTGTATTGAATGGTGACATAATGTGGATTCAAAACTTATTATCAAAAAGACCAAATAAATTTAAGAGCTTAAACCACACACTCTTAGTGTTTATTGATGGATGTAATAATGTGATACCTACCTAACTAATTATTTTTTCGGTATTTTTTTTCGTTCCCCTAAACATTCATCGATATAGTCAACAACCAAAAGCAGACAATTCCTATGCATAAGAAAAACCAAACTCAAAATCATTTTTCTTGTGCTCCAAGCTTTTTGTGAAGCATGTAATGTGTTTATGAATTTATTAATGTGAGATTGAATTTTTTGTGGGGGGAATCAGGTTGTTAGGTGGTCAAGTATTCATTTGGAATGGTCATAAACATAGTGGAGCAACACTTGACAAATCTGTTGAGACCATTGATTCCTTATTTAATGAACATGTTGTATGATTCATATCTAGAGAGATTATATTTTTTTAGGGGTTATCCCTTTAGCCTATGTATTGGGCGTTCCATTGTTGTTTCACATGGCTTGCAGTTGAATATTCTTGACTATGATGCTCCTATAGATTTCATCAAGCAACTAGAACAAAATGCCAAGTTGGGCTGACCAATATTGCTTTGTAATGGGTATTATTTGATGCTAAATTTAGTTTTGTCGACATATTTCACAATCATATATGTAAATTATCTTTTATGGCAATGCTGTGATAAGAGCTTAAGCAATAATTACTTATGATTTTAATTATAGTTGATATAAAATTTTAGATTGATGGCCATGTTTCTGGTAGAATTTTTAAAATTTGAATGAACTCATAGTAGATACTTTGATGTTGTTCTCACCATTCCCAAGGGTTGTCTATTTCCAATGTGTGCCATGAATTTAGCATTTAATAGGGAGTTGATATGAGTAGCCATGTATTTTGGTATCTTTGGAGAAGGCCAACCAATCAACCCACGCTATGATGACCTGTGGGTAGGGAGGTGTGTTAAAAGTAAAGTCTACAATCTGTAAATTATTTATTTTAAAGAAAGTAGGGGAAAGGACCCAGTTACTGCCCCCCATTGAATTTCACCACCTCCATGCTCACTTAACCCCCCCAAAAAAACTCACTTTGATCCATTAAAAAACTTTATTTTATTGAATAAATAATTACAAAAGAACCAATAGCTACTCATTAAGTGCTAAAGTGAATGATTTGAGTGGATTTTAAGTGCTAAAACAACTATAATTGATTGAAATTATAGCGAGCGAATACAAGGACTTTAGGTGTCAGCAAACAAATGACACCTCTAAAAGGTGACTTTTTGACCTTTGTGTGCATCTCCAATGCTCCCACACTCGATCAAATTTCCTAGAAGCCAAAACCTTAGTTATAAGAGCTTAACTCGTGAGGAAAAAAACCCATAAATGTTTTTTCAATTTGATGTATGGTTTGAATTCTACAATTGTGCGAATTTAGCGCTGGCGAATACTGAGTCTTCTCCCCTATATGCTCTTTCTATCTTTTTTTTTTAATAAGTATAGTATAGTTATTGGGTAACAAAATCAATTCGTGGATGATATAAAATATTTCATACAATTTTTTTTATTTATTTTTATCAATTTATGGAATAACATTATGATTATTATTCTTAAATTGTAAGTGATATGTGATCATTTGGAATTGGGTGAAGAAGGATTTGTCATACTTGTGGCACAACAAGACAAGTAAGCCATTTGTTGACTTGCAAAAAATGTACAAAAGTCTCTTTTGACAAGAGGAAGCCATTCCATTTTTCCAATTGATTCATCTTCCAAAGTGTTGCTCCACTCCCCAAGAATGTTATCTTGAGTTGTCTAAGTAGATTAAAGGTAAGCTTGGGAAAGTAGATCCTTAATTTTTGAAACTCATAGATTGCATGGTCATTTGGATTGAGGCATGGTATGAATTCAATAAATAGAAGATCCAAATGCATATTTGTTTGATGGGTGTCCCATCTTGTAAAACTAGAAACAACAAAAAGGATTCCTTTAAACATAATGGAATTTGGAGGTACACAATAGTTCCATAGTATAAGTAAAGAATAAGTGGATGTAAAAAGTAAAGATTTCAAGGGGACGCATGAAAACTTAGGAAATATAATCTATGGCTGAACTTGCACTAAGTCAAAGACATTGGGCATTAGTGAGTGCATAAATACTTACCAATAATGTGTAACCATTTTGAGCTAGTGACATGAGAGAATTCTATTTAACTTAATAACACAATTTTTATTTAAGATTTGACATCTAGCCTAAAAATTTAATAATAGAAATTGTATAATTTCTCCATGAATATGGGTATAAAGTCCTTGTGGGAGAATTCCATTTAAGTTAATAACATACTTTTTGTTGATGATTTGATGTGTCTGGTTTTGAAAATTTAGTAATAGAAATAGGTATATGTATTTTTTTATGAGAATGTCAATGTCATTTAAGTTAATGATGTACTTTTCATTTATGATTTGACACTTGATTTTAAAAATCAATAATGAAAATGGGTATAAATTCTTCCTTAGAGAATATGTTTTTTAATATTCATGATTTGCTATCTAGTGTAGAAACTTAATAGTAGAAATGGGTATAAATTTCTTAGGGGTTGATATTCTTGATAAAATATGATCAATTTCTTTAAAAGAGATTATTTATTTAAATGTCATAACTGATGATATCTTTTTTTTTTCAATTAAAAATAAATAAATATTCAAATTTTATTTTAATGATATAATATACACAATGATCAATAGGCTAGAGTTTGCTTACATGCAAATTTTGCATATTTTTCTAGTCTATTCATGTCTTACTTTATTCTCCTACATTTTTACTATGAAGACAACATATATTTTTTTATTTTTTATTTTCATTTTTATCCTATTAATAGTATGTAGAGTGAGCTTTACTTATGTTTAATTAAATATTATATGTCTTACATCAAATATACGTATGCATATTTCACTTATCCTATATTCAGTTAAATATTACAATCCACAATATAATGTATAATAGAAACATTTGATAAGTAAAATTTTCTTAGAATAGAGCATGCATATTTTTACATGAATTATATGTGATATTATAAGAATAGATTGATTTACTACTAAAAATACACATTCTATTAACTTTTGTTCCTTTTTTTAGTGGGAAAGTTGTTTACCTTATTATTGTCTTTGTGAATTTTGTGCAAATAGAAACATCATTGAATGGGAATATATGTTACACTTATTGAACATTGTCTTCATGTAGTGTGTAAGAATGAAAGTATTATTGAAAAAAAATATATGTTACTCTTATTGAACAATGTCCTCATGTAGTGTATACAAATGAAACCATTGATTAAAAAATGTAAATCAAGCGATCAACAACAAAGACTTAATTTTTTCTCCACCCATTCAACTACTATCATTTACAAAGTTCAATATTGGAAATCATGAAATTAAAAATTATAATCTTGATCACGTTGTTTGATATATTACAATACAATTTGTTATACTTCTAAGAAAATTCAATGGTTACATGTTTTTAGAGACACTCTATAAAAAGGTCTATTGTGTGTTTAAAACAATATACCTATTGTGGCACTAGAGATTCTATGTAAAATAAGAATTCCTACATAATTTTATAAATAATGTATTTTTATCATTACTAACTATTGTATAATACTTTCTATCATTATTGACTTCATCTTCTTTCACATGTCCACCATAATTTTATTATTCATCCTATTTTTCTATTTAGAGAATAAGAAAAATAGATGAAACCATCTATAAAATATTCACACACATCTCCCTAAAATTTGATGTTTGGAATAAATGTATCTATACACTAGCAAGAGCTCCATTTGGACATAACTATTATCAAAAGGACACACCCTTATTAGGGGAATAGATGATAAGGTTGTAGACCATTAAAAATAAAATTTATGAATTCAATATCCATAAATCTATTAGGAACTTTTTTAGCTTTAACATGATATATTGAACATATTAAATTTCATGTTACTTTCTTCAATGAAATTGTAAATTGTGAAAAGCCTACGATGGAAATGTGTATGAAATTTCTAGAGGTAATATCAGAGAATAAAAAGTTTTACAAGTTGAAAAATCATATGAAAACTTCTTTAGATTAGATCTCAATTAAGACATGCATCACTTTCAATTCATACCAATTGATGTAATTGGAAATATGTACAATAATATTCTTATTGATATTATTGGATTTGATTTATCTATCACTAAAATATCTACCTTAAGATGTGTTGGTTATTTTCTTAAGAACCAAATTGATCTCTAGAAATACCTATGGATTTTTCCATTTCCAATTATCAGTAATACTAAAGGGATTGGCCAACGAATGAATAGAAGTTTCTAAACATCTATTCCTACTCTTTGGGATTTTTGAAACCCAGGAGGGTGATCCCACAATGAATATCTAAAGACTTTTCACAATTATAATCAAATACACTGTCAATAGCATATATCTCTCACAACACCACTTAGTAATATACATCAAGTAAGTTGGAAGCTTATTATATCAATGTTACAAAAAAAAAACAACAATACAAAAAACAAACAACAATAGTATCCCTTGATATTTTATGATTAAAATATTGAGTAGTTAATGAATTAACACTACAAGTGTAACACAAATACCTTGCATGAACTAGTGTCTTTATCCCAAGCACAGAGTCAATACCATTCTATATAACCTAATAACAATTTCACAATAGCACCTATAATGCTAAGAAATCTTGCATTACAACATTCCTCTGTGACATTCAGGGTTATTACTTCTTACAAATATCCTAGCACATAGTTCTTATGCGTTATCAATCTCATACAAGCACTTACATCAATTCATTGAATCAATAAGCAAGTATGAAACCAAACATCCATCATATATTGATAGAGAAAAATGAAAGAAATCCTTGATCACTTTAAATCATAACTCATAACACACATACAAGGAGAGAGAATAACCACAAATCTGATATTACTCTGTATTATAAATGCTATATCATTATCAGTCTTACATGCATAAGTATGAAATCCAAAAGAAACTTAAAACAAAGACTCTAAAACTTGCTTTGTATTTGTCTTGACAAAACTAATAGTATCAACTCATAAATTTTTTCACTCTTGTTCTTTTACTCTTGAATTCCTTCTTATAGAGATGAAGGAGCAAAACAAGCCTCAAACCAGATAACACACATGTCATGATTCCATAGGACTACTTGCAATAATATTCCCTTCCTAGCTACACTTGAGTCTTCAAGTGGAGAAAATAAACATGAGGAAAAATTATCATCAACTCTTTGTGGAAAATATTAAAATTCATCATTAGTTTGTTACAATAGTTATAATATATTCTCCATGTGCTCAAAATGCCAACTATAAGAAAATAAAATAGAAAAACTTATGAAACAAGGTAGGGAAAGCAGAAAAAAGTCAAAAACCATTTAATCCGCATTATCACCATGTGTTAATCACTTGAGTTTAAGGAGAGAATAATATTTTACCATGTTAGACCAAAAGCCTAATCTGTATTGTTTCCAGGCTATGTATTATTCTCCTCCTATACATTATTCTCCTTATTCACTCTGTATATTTCTCCAACCAAATATTATATTCTTCTTCAGTGGGCCATTTAACATTCAATAAATTTTTCACCTTAGTAGTATACTGGGAGTACCTTGCATCAATTAAAATCTTGGCTTCCTTAACAAATATATCCATGTTTGTTTCAATCTTGACCATCATATCAATATTTGAATTGAACAAGATGTAATCAGTGACAGACAAATGCATCATAGCCACTTTAAGAAACCCTCCCAAATTTTCCTTCCAGGTGACAAATGAATGCAATTCACCTTTTGAATTCAATATTTGAGGTATACCACGATCCTCCATCTCCTTGAATATTTTCAACTTGCTTTGGAGTTGTATTCCCAAATTTCCATGGAAAGTAGTTACCTCATTTATTGAGTCAATGTTTTTCAAGATGTCAAGAATATTTGTGGGTGCCTCAGGATCCTTCTTTATTTTTGACATCATTTCTTTCAAAGTACTTACCCTAGTAATCCAATTATTCAATTCATTCCTAAAGGCCTCCTATACTTGCAGATACTTTGTATTTTCTTCATGAATGTTTTTATACATGGCCCATGCATCATTAGCTCTATGGAGGCCCATACATCATTAGTTCTATGGACCAAATTGGTCACCCTATGCTTAATCACATCCATAAAAATTTCATTAGCCACCCTAACTATCTCTAATTTGGCCTACTTGACATTTTCCTCTTCTGTAGTTAACTTTTCTCTCAAATCATCAATTTTGAGGGTCAAAGTTTCCCTATCTTGTGTAGACATATTAAATGAAGAAGATGAAGAAGAAGGCTGAGTCACTATCTTTTGGGTAGCTTGAATGGTAGCTCTCATTTGAATCAATTCATTCAAAGCCTTATTATATTCCTTGACCAAAGATTCATATTTCTTTTGAGAAATATGTGCAATGTCCACACTAAGCATTGCAACATGTGCAGTTAACTAAGATGCCTAGATCAAAGTTATGTCAATAGCTATTTTTACTAGTAGTGAACCAATGAATTCTTTAATAGGCCTAGCTACCTCATGTTTTCTAGTATTAGGTGCCATAGAAATTGTAAGATTATGCAACTTTGGACTATATCCAGAACCAAATACTTTATTCTGAAATTGATCTTCAGATATCAAAGCCTGAGGATCTCTCCTAACGACATCATATGCTATGGAAGTTTTGATTGTACATCTTGGTAACAACATGATTCCACTATCTTTAACAATTCTTCAAGCTTCAGTGGGAGTAATACTGAAATTTCAGCCTTAATCTTCTCTTCCTCTACTTTCTCAACTTCCTCCAGATGAAAAGGTTCAACATTGACTCGAGTTGCTTCTAGTATCTCTTTTATTTCTTTACTCCACAGTTGAATCATAAACTCCTGAAACTCTTTAGTCTGCATAAATTTATCATCAGCCAAGAACTCACCACACTCCCTAATTTTGGGATCATCATCATTCTCTCTATCATAATGCCACTGGACAATCCTGTCAAGAGGAACATTTGAACTATAAGTCTCCTCAATATGAGAAAGGGGAAATTTCTGCTCAACTTCCTCATTTCCTAGCACATGTTCTACCACTTGTTCTTCCCTAACCTCCTAAACATCTTCAAGCCTTTCTAGGATATCCATAGCTTCTTTTCGTTGTTGTTGCTCCAAGAGGACTTGGGATTTGTCTATAGCATCCTTTACCTTTACCTTCAATTCACCAGACTGATATTCTCTTATTATGGTAAAGGCCCTCTCTAAAAGGTTTGCAATTTCATTGTATGGACTGACATAAAAGGCATTCCTTTTCATAATATTTTGGACCTCAAGGTTTGTCATAGTTTTCCATTCCTTTTTCCTAATCATAACAACTTCATTACTTGTCAGATTCCTTAGTACATCATCTCTATAGAAAAAATCATGATGTATGATGCCTAAGTTCTTTTGTCTTCCTTTTCCTACCACAAAATTTTTTGGATCAAAGACTTTAACCTCATTGATAGGCATTATGAGATTATTCACCATAATAACCAATTTTTCATACCCTTCAAGGGCAGTAATCTAGAAATAAGAAAAAGTACATTGGGGATGTACTACAAAGCCCTTTCTATCCTTTCTAAACATCTCATAGTCCATAACATCCATCTGCCACATGAGCTCCATGAAATCCAATCTGTCTGAGACATACAAGGGTAAACAATGGGGTGCCACCTTAGCTCCATAAACCCTAATCAAAGTATATTCAAAATGTAGAAACCAATCAGCCCAATTATGTGTTGTTGTTGATCCTAGTACATCCTTTAGGCACATAAGACTTCTAATCTTTGGAGAAATTCTAAATTTAGGTGCTAGACTCAATGACTCTAAGATAGTGTGTTTTATAACATTGAAAAACAAGATGTAATTGGAATTGGATCATTCTTGACCCAAAATATATGTCCACATTTACATAGGGATAGCCTTATTTTCACTATCATTAATCCTCAGGTTTAATTTTCTCTTCCACTCATAATCTCCTCTCCATAAGAGCATATGCAACAATAAGGAATAATGGGGAAAGGGTAGAGGGAACACTTCCTTTTTCAAATTGAGAAAATCCTCATGCATTCGTTGAGCAACAAAATTAGCATAATCAAAGCCAGTGTAGGCTTAATATTTTAATCAACTGTTCACAATGCCTTATATGCCATTTTAGAGCACCCACTCAAGGAGAACCAACCCCTTGTTTAGAGATATCTATCTCAAGGAGTACCAACCCCTCAAAAGTTTTGAACAATAATAATAACTCATAGGATTTCTCTGTTTTCAGTTAAGCACATATTTCTCTATTTTCTCGTCTACAGAATACCTTAAAGATTCAATAATTGAATCCCTAAAATACTACATAGAGAAGAAAGTTTACAATGTATCTCTGCATTTTTATTTTATTTTAACACAGAGTATTTCAATACATTTTCATACAACCAAGGAATGATAATCTCATAATCACAACAACCGAACAAAAACATAGTCTTTTGCTCCTATTTATACATCTTTTTGATTTAAATGCCTGATAAGTAACTATCTTCAAAAGTAACGGCTAAACAACCAACCTAAAAATATTTAGACTGAGGATAACAAAGCACTTTATAATAGAAATCTTCATCTTGTACCTAGCAAGATTATTAAAAAAGGTGAAATAAGTTTGCCAATATAGGAGCCATTTCACCCAACTAAGAGTTGTCCTAAACAAATTTGAAATGTATGAGATCATTTCACTATTTAGAAAGCACAACTGCCCACCACTGTAAATCATAACTTCTAATGCATGAAAAAAAAATACTCTATTAAGGTATCAATTGCCACATTAGTAAATAAGATGCAGATAGCAGTTAAAAATGGTGATTATAAACTAGTATGTGTAGTATGAAATGCATAAATACCAGTCAGATCTGCAACTCCCATGGCTCCATCAACCACTATCGAGCTTTCAGCCAAAAATGCACCAGATAAAGCTTCCATATGCCACAAATAAATCCGTTACAACTAGCAACACCAAAAACTAAAACTCTCATGATGGCGGCCAGGCTAGGGTTCCATACCCAGCCAAAAATAATAATTATGAATTTTTCCCTACCACACTTTCTTTTTAATTGATATAAAGTTATTTCGAAGGAAACTTTATTGTCGTCAATCATCCCTCAGTTGTCACTTTCGCTATGACACATCAGAGTTGGGGAGATGTCATACAACCAACATTATGTTTCATCGATGGGATTCCTTAGTGTACTGTTCATTCGCTAAGACATAAGGAAACTTCTCACCGAGATGCCCTTTTGTTTCATTCACTGTCACTATGACCATACGATATTGGAGAGACCTATCATAGATTAGATTTTTTTTCACCAAAGGTCATCATTGATCTTGAGTCGCTGAGATAAGTCAAATCCATTACCAAAATAGTCCCTTTATGTTCCATCGGCAAGATCGAAGGTCACTCGCCGAGACCTCATGCTGAAAACCCTAGCTCTTACCAAAATGGCTACCTTTATGTTGTTAGTCGATGTAACAAATCAAACTCACCAAGACCTTTCTTCATTGCACATGGGTCATACCAAAATGTTCCTTTTGTTTTATGCATCGCTGAGACATATCAATGTCGGGGAGACCTCTTCGAGATTACTTTATGTCATACCAAAAAACTTTATCCACTCTGAGTTGGTGAGACACTATGGAGTCATTATAACATTTCACTGAAGTAGTAACCTTATGCCAATAAGACATTCAGTGCATCAGTCGGTGAGACAAAAAATATTTGGTGAGACAAAGCAATTTCACTGTGACCACATACCGACGATATAACTTATGCCGATATGTGTAAGCCCAAAAAAGAACATGTTGACACTTAGTGTATAGAAAGGAATATATGCCATGAGAAACAACCAATACCATTAGACAAAGGAGATTTCAGAACCAAGGTAAATGCAATTCCCTAAAAAAAAATTGATTTCAAAGAATGTAATCAAATGGCTTGTAATCATTTGAAATACACCTATGATATGCAAAGAGAACCATCCTAACAAAGAAACCATCTGTCAAAATCTGTCAGTCAAAGAAATAACATTCATAACTTGAACTAGAATTCTCATTACAATGAATTTGAATCATAACAAATAACTTTCTGTAATAGCCAAGAGACATTAAGGAAGTGCCATAATAAAGCATAAGGATCCAAACAAAGACTGATCAACAAATAGAACCAACTCATAGTGGTTTTGTCTTCAAGGACAAACCATATGATCACAACTAAGAACCAAAAAACTCCCCCTTTCTCCTTGATGGAAAAACACAAATGACTCTCCCCTTTTTGCCTCAATGATGAAGAATAGAAGAGAAGAATGTGCATTTCCATAGAACACAACTGAGAAGCCAACCAAAATATCATGTGAAACAGCTGCAAAAAGAGTAACAGTGCAGCAACCAAGATTGTAGGAGAGTTGTAAGTGAATGAAAATAGTTAACATGCCCCCCCTAAGCAGTAGCTTGGAGATTTAGTGAAGTAACAATTGAGAGATAACTTCCAATTGAAGTCTCAGCCTTTCAAATAACTCTTTTGCTAAGGGCTTACTAAAAATGTCAGCCACTTGATCTTGTGAACCAACAAATTGTAAGCAGAATCATTAGCCAATACCTTTTCTCAAAGAAAGTGAAACTTGATAGCAATATGTTTAGTGCGAGAGTGCATAACAAGATCTTTTTATATATTTATCGCACTAGAGTTATCACAAAGAATAGAAATAGGTTTAGGAACTTCTATACCCATATCAGATAGAGTTTGGCTCATCCAAAGAACTTGAGTACAATATGAAGTGGCAACAATGTATTTTCCTTCAGCAATAGAAAGAGAAACAGATACTTGTTTCTTACTGTGCCATGCCACTAAATGATCACCAAGAAAGAATGCAACACCACTGGTGCTTTTCCTATCATCCAAAACACTAGCCCAGTTAGCATCGGTGTAAGCAATCAAAGAGAAATCATTGCTTCTTGTAACTGAGGATTTCTTTTAGGTTTAGATTAGAGGTATTAGTAGTAAATCAATGAATGATAGAGAAACCCAAAGACCTATTGAGTACACAGGAAATTAAATAATAAAACAGTTATGCCTGTAAATCAAACTTTCCATGATTACCTCCATAGTACCTTCTTACTTCTTGGTTGACGGGATGCCCTCAGAATAGTTGTGCAAGCAAGCCTTGATGAAGTCCTACACCAAGCTTTGAAGGATTTTATCAATGTCTAAATGCCTAATGCCTATGACAATATGAGTGAAAATTCCTATGCCTAAATATGCCAACAGTAAGTGAAATAAGATGAAAAATGCTGCAATGTCTGTAGAATCTGTGTCTAATGTCTAAAATATTGCCTAATGTGAATATGTAATGTCTGTGTAATCAAAAAATGAAAGGAAAATGGAATTTTATAGAAAATTCCATTTTGAATGGATGAACAAGATCGACTATTGACAAAAGCCTAAAATTAGAGGCCCAAATTAAATTTGACAATCCTTAATCAGGGTTAGGCCAAAATCCTTAAGCGAGTAGTCAAGATTTCATCCAAGAAGATTGAATCAGCGGTGGAGAATAAAAGAAATAAATTAATTAGAAAATAAATATTTTAGAAAATCAAGAGGATAAAGACTGCCTAATTTGTGAGATTCAAAAAATCAAGATAAGAATTGAACTAAAGATCAGATTTAAAAAATCAATAATCTACCCGATTACTTGATTTTTAGAAGATTAGTTACCATTTCGAATTAAATTAATTCAGAATATGGATTTTGTGAAATAATAAATAATCGATTTTCATATTATTTACCAAAATAGACTGTTAGTTGAGATTGTGATGACATTTTAAATAATTTCATTTATTTAAAATGAGAGGAATATTAGTTTTGACAATTAAATAATTAGATATAATTATTTAATTTAGCAGATATGATCAATAATTAAATAAATTAATCAATTCATTTAATTATGACAGTTAGTGACATATTAAATAAATAAAAAAAACTTATTTATTTAATAATCAAGAAGAAATGACTGAAGAAGGGTGATTAAATAAATTAAGAAATTTATTTAATTAAGGGAAGACTTTAGACAATTAATGACGTATTTAATAAATAAATAAAATTTATTTATTTAATAATCATGAAGAATAAAAGGACATGAATTAATAAAAAAATTATGAATTATTTAATCAATATTTGAATGTGGACCAGGGACATAATTAAATGTCATAATTATGCTAGGACAAAAGTGGTAAAAATAGAGCTTACAGGCCTAGGTCATTTTCATGTGTCTACAGTTTTCCCCTCTTTGTCATAATGTAGCATGTCACATTGTGACAAAGAAAATAAGTCAAAAATATGCCCTAGTGCAAAATAAGATGAAGAAGAATGACGAGCGTCATGGTATGCCCCCTTGAGAGGACAAATAGGTTCCAAGAACATGGGTGTGCTTTCGAAATTAATGAGAAGACTAGAATATGAAGAGAAAAATAAATGTTAGTGTAAAAGATATGGGTGATGATATGGATGCAATGCCTATATGAGATGGGCAGGAGATGATGACAAGACAAAAAGAGATGCATGTTAGTTCCTAGACCAAATCCTTCAAAACTTTATCATAGGACTTTTAGATTTATTGCTCTTAATCATCATTGGGTGGTAAAAATGAAACAAATGGACAACAAACACCATGATATGACATAGACCAAGGTGTGCAAGGTCATCCACTTGAAAAATAGACAGTCATAGACAAGGAATGTCCTAACTCATACTAAGGGAAAAGTTGCCCCGGTCTTTTTGTCAAGACAATCCATAGACAATAGTCAAAGACAATAAAATAGGCCAGGAGATGTCATCGCACCTCTAAATTCTTCATGGGGACATCCTCGAGGTAGCTAGTAACATGACCAAAAGACAAAATAGCCAAGATAGTCAAAAGATAAGACAAGATAGACCACAAAGATTAACAACCATTTTATTTTGTTTGCCAATGTTTGTTTGCCAAAGATTGATTTTTTGCCGGTTTGATAGTTTTGACAGTTTAAGAGCTTTGTCAATTTGATGGTGTTGATGGCTTGACGGGGCCTATTGTTAGGAAGGACACATCCTAAAAAGGAAAAGGACATTTTGACGAGGTCTAACTCCAAGAAGGACACATCTTGAAGAGGACCAAAGAGTGACAAGACTGACATTGTTTTGACTAATATGTTTTGGCAAGTTGACTGATGTTGGCTGTATGATTGATTGGACTGTGCTGTCTAATTTTGACCAATTTTGACATTAATGTTTCAAATGACTGTCTTGTGTTTGAGTTTGACTGTGTCTGACTTATTTGACTAATGTGATGATTGTGACAAATGCCATGATTTTATTTGGACCAACCTAAAAGGACTGACCTAATGTCTTGGGGACTTATCGACTGATGGCCTTGCCTATGTAGCAAAAGCACAGAGACAACGTAGTTTGACAATGAGGTGGACTGACTAACATGACTGAATTTGACTCCATTTTTAGGATTTTGACATTGATTTGGATGTTTTTGTGTTTTTCTTCATGACGTTTTATGATTTTTTTTGTCTGTTTTTTTAGGACATTTTATAATGTTTTTGTCTTTTTGTTATTTTATGTTTTTTTTTGGATTTTGACATTTAAGAGGATCATGACAAATGCATGTGACTGATTCCTACACATGAGAATCGAAGGACAAACATGATTGTGCCCCTAGTCAAGCTGACTACCAATTGATAGGTGATGATAACATTGTTTGACGTGGGAAGGACACATCCCAAAACAACGTGAGGAAAATGATTATAATGTGATGAAAGTATGGAGGTCTACAGCTGAGCCAGGAATGCAGTCAAGTAAAATTTTGGATAATGTGCTTGTGCAGATTATACTTGTTGCATTTGGAATGACTTGGTTAGGACTAGATGGGATGATGATTATCATTAGACCATTTGACAAGGGAAAGCCAAGATAGGTGACAAACATGAAAGGATAAGGGGTGGCCTTAGTAAAGGGAAAGAAACATGAGACTAAGGGAATTTTCACATGATTTTCAAGGACTATGTCATACAAGGCCAATAAGACTATGACAGTCAATGACATGATGTTTCATGAATTGTGTATGACCAAAGGATAGACATGTCAAGATTTTTCCCAAAGCATGATTTATGTGTGCCAGTTTTATGTCAAAACCGAGGTAAGTGGGAAAAACGCATGGAAATGATAGGTCTTAGATGGATGTCAATGCCATGAGGAAGGCATGGGAAAATGAGATGACTTTCCCCCAACTATAAAATTCCACATAGACGATTTATTTTACACATGACACCTGTTTTCCAGGTTTTCATCATGGTAATTATCGAGGGTGCCTGTTTGCCAAGTTTTCACAGTAGGAAATTTTTTTTCTCTTTACTATTTTCTCGACTTTTTAATTTTTTTGGTGTCACCAAGACGCCTATTTGCCAAGTTTTCATCAAGGTGACAATTTTTTAATTTTTTCAATTTTTTTGTATTTTTGATTTTGTGGATAGCCTAGATGCTTTAAATGACCACTGACTGTTTTGAATCCACTGACGGTGCTGATGTAGAGACTAGTGCCATGATATGCCAATAATGACCTTGTTGAAGGAGTTGTCTTGCCAGGATTGTAGCGCTTGTATACAACTTATCGATGTCATTGTGGTCCTTTCTGATACTAGAGTTGGCCTTATTAGAATACGCACATCATGATAGAGTGCCATGAGAGTCCTTGCAATAAAGAGTTGTTGCCAAGATGTGATGGATTTGTGATGTTGGATCATTGGACTTTAGATGAGATGTAGGGTCATGACGAATGATGGTAGACGTGGAAAGATTGTTTGGACGTTTGGATGAATAACTTTTTATTTTCCAAACTTAGGATGGTGGATAATGGATTTTGGAGGGATAGTATTTGGAACCAACAATTTTAGATGCCTTGTTTGATGACCATTTTGAAGGAGGTGGACATTTTTTGTATGTGGGAGTCCTCTTGTCTTGCGGCTCCACATTGTGATTGATTTTTGTATTTGACTTGGTGTCTTTGTTTAATCCACTTGTCTTTGGGATCCATTTTAATTTGATTTGTCCACTTGTCCTTTCATTTGATTCAATGGCCTTTGACATTGGATTTTGATCTTTTGACTTGTAAGACTTTCATCTTTGTTGGTTCCAAAGGGAAGGTTTAAGATGTTGAGAATGACAGTTTATGGTGTGGATGGATAGGGTGTTGGAAACAACCTTATGACAAGGATTTCTCATGGACTCTATTTTGATGTTTGTATCTGAAAAAGTTTCCTCTAGTATTGAGGAGGTACCACTGACATCATTTGATTTACTAATGGAGGAATAGCCAAGACCTTGATGTCTGTAATTTTCCTGTAGTTGTATTGGTTCTAGAATGCCTTGCTCGTGTATGCCTAGTCCTTTTCCTTGATATTGCATGCTTTGAAAACTTCTATTTCTAATGGGGTATTTGTTGTTTTGAAAGCAAGATGCTAACCCATCATTAGGTATGCCGATACTATCACTTGTAATATTTTCATCTGCAAGAAAGCTTGCTCTGACAAAGATAGATGACCCTAGTTGATAAAGTGTCTTAGCTTCACTGTCATGTTGGACATATTCCTGACTAATATCTTTGGTCTAATCATGTGACATGTCAGGTTCAAATGATTCTGTTGGTGCTTCCAAGGCAATGTCAAAGCCATCATTATGTTTAGTGTCATAGAGTCCAATGATTTTAGCTATAACTTGATCATATGTAAGCATGTCCCTAGTGGAAGATACTTGTTCTAGAGGAATATCATCTATGTGTCCCATGGAGGAAAGTGTCTCATCTTGGGAAGTGTCAATTGTCAAGGCCTTTATAAGGTTGGCAAGTGTTTGATCATGAATGGCATAAAGGTCAAGGAGTGGACTATTTTGGACTTCTTGGTCAATGGTAGGGTCTTGGTAGAAGATGGGGTTATCCTGGATTTGGACTTCTTGGTCAATGATGGGGTCTTGGTCAAAGATGGGGTTGTCGTGGATGATACAGTAAAAAATAGAGTCATTGTCAAGGAGAGGTGTGTTTTGGATGTCATGATTGTCTTGAAGGACTTCATGGATGAACTGAAAGATAGGGTCATGGGATGGACTACCTTGTTCTTGACATGAGAGTGGCATTATAAGGTCATGCTTTGGACTTTCATTTTGACATTTATCCTTAAGTCTATTAAATGGGATTTGACTTTGGACTATGATAGAATTTTCATGACTAGCTGTGGCTTGTGAGGGGGTGATTTGAAAAGGATCAATGAATGAAGAACTAGGATAGGATGTGGAGACTTATGAAGGATAAGGGTATGATGTGGGGACTTGAACTTGGTATGACATGGAGACTTCGAGTGGATTGGTGTGATATGATGTGGGGACTTGACATGAGTTGGTAGATGGTTGATAAGGGATGATAGGTGAAGGACTAGCATATGACATGGAGACATGGAATGGACTAGTGGACTCTTGGTTTCCCTTGTCAAGGTTTGGATAAGGGTAATAATTGGACGTTTGTTGGGAATTCATGGCAGGATTTGTGTTAAGTGATTGTTGATAGTGAGGATAGACAGATGGAGGTCTCACAATATTTATGTCAAAGTCACATCGTAACTTATCCCTCTCGTCCAAAATTATAGCTAAATATCTTTGAGGGTCTTGTAAGACTGAGTTTTCTACAAAGGAGGATATATTAGGGTTTTGCGCTGCAACTTCTAAGTCTTCTACATATACTCATCCATTTTGGTATCTTTTTATTAATGGCTCAAAAAGGTTTTGTGATGAAGATGGCATGTTCATGGAAGATTGCATGTTCATGTTGTGAAATGGGTCAAAAAAGGTCTAATGTTGGTTTGTGTCATAAGTGTTATTGTTGATGTTGGGATTAGAATTTTGTCCAAAGTTTTCCATTTGTCGTTGCTGTCTTTGAAGCCTAGTCTCAACCATAAAAGGGATTTTCTCAAATGAGGATGATGATAATGACAAGTAAATGCAAGGATGACACTAGCCTATGTTTTTGTATTTTGCGATAAAGGATGACAATGCAAGACTATGTTTCCTAAAATGTCGACTAGGATGACTAGGTGATGATAATGTTTGTTTAAGGAAATGATTGATGTAAGATGACAAGGTGATCAAATCCAAAATGTTGACTAAGGACTAAGATGATGATGTTTGACAAATGAATCAATGTTATAAATGTAAGGTCTAGGTTCAAAATGATGAGTAAGATGAACAATGCAAAGTCTAGGTTCAAAATGAGGACTCAGATTGTTTTTTTTTTTTGATGTTTTGTTGAAAACTCTGAGTTGTCTAAGGTCGATTGTTTGTGTCCAAATTTGTGAATGTTGTGTATATTGTTTGAGAAGCTAGAAAACACTTGACAAGCACGATGTTTTGAATGTAAGCAAGCACACATAAGACAACTACAATCCTAGGTTTGGCCAAGACAATATTCGCTAGATTCCATGTGGGTTTCCCCAACCACATATCTGTAGCATGTGAATTTAGAAGCTTGGCTGCATGAGCTCCCCCTTACAGTGCACTCTCTTCTCAGGCCAACCAAGCTTCCAACCCCCATGAAACTCCCATGGAAAATTGATCACCTCTACTACAGACTGCAAAAGTGTGGATGCCTTCACACCGACTGGTGCTGCGCTAGCAAATAGAAAGTTTTTGGCTTACTACACAAAGGTGTTTAATTCGGGACCCTCGTTCGAGTGGCCATAAATGGGGCAAGAGATTAATCACCAATCAGATGACACTCCAGCCTAAAGAGGTTAAGCTCAATAGGGTTTAAGGGAGTACTACTCTGTCCATATGACACATCCGCACTCGTAATCTTAGGTTTCCCCTTAAGATTCACATTTGTATACCGATCGGGGGTAGCTTGGCTTTAGTGCTGTTTCCAGTTTGAGTTGTGTTGGGGTGATGAAATGCCCAGGCAGGCCCAATTTCTAGAATTAGTAACCATTTCTCTTAAACCCAAGATCGCCTGAAAGCACAAGGGGAGAGGATACTCTAATATACTAAGTCGTGGGGTTGAAAATAATAAAAACGGGTCTATTTTTCTGATCACCGAGTTTTCACAAGGTGAGAGCATACTCACCTACCATTTTGCAAACACACTCAGACATAGTAGAAAGAAAAGTTCATTTTAATTGCACTAAAAGGAAAAATGAACTAAACTAAGAAAAAGATAAGCACATTGTTTTGATGTTTAGTCTTTAATGTTCAAACCTGCAAGACCACACATTAGTAGTTTGATAATGATCTTTGACTATCAATCTACAAAAATACTTAGATGCATCATTTTTTTCCACTTGATCCAATGTGTCCTTTGAAGTGTTTATTTTCTACACATGCAAAAAAAAACCAACAACAAACCCTAGCAAGATAATTGGTCACTACTATTAGAGGGTTAGCTAGTCACAACAAATCTGATTTTTAGAAAAAAAATTTAATAGTAAAATGAAAAATACAGAGAATAAAGCCTATCTAAAATCTCAAGAGGTTTCCAAAAATGTAAATAAATTAGAAAAAATTGTTGTTTTGCACCTGAAATTAATTTTTTATGAAAACTCAAAAAAATTATTAAAAATACAAAACAACTCTAAAAATTTTGATTTTTACCTAGAGTCATCTGATGTCATACCAAAGCTATAAAAAAAAATTTTGTGAGCAGATCTACAACCATGGGTGAGATATAAGTGGATCTTTTTTAAATCCCAATTTTGAAAGATCTATTGTTTGAATAACAATTTTGCATCCAAATTTAAAAGATAAAGACAGACCCCTATTAAAATTTAGAAAGATTTCTAGAAATGTAAAAATATCTAAAAAATTTGATAATTTGCTCTCGAAATTTAATTTTTCATGAAAAACAACACAAAAATTATAAAAAATTAAAAACAAATCCAAAAAATCCAATTTTTGGAATGAAAGCACGTGATGTTGTCCCCAAGCTGCAAAAAACATTTTGTGAGAAAATACATAGCTGTTTGAAAGTTATGGTCGAATCTTTGGAAAGTAGGACTTTATCCATAATGATGCCAAACCTGCAACAACAAAAAAAGACCTGCAACAAGAAGAAACCAACTCCAAAAATTTCTCTTTATTTGTCTAAATATGTCGATTTCACCAATGTAACTGAGGATTTATTTTAGGTTTAGATTAGAGGTATTAGTAGTAAATCGATGAATGACAGAGAAACCCAAAGACCTATTGAGTACAAAGGAAATTGAATAATAAAACAATTATACCTGTAAATTGAACTTTCCATGATTACCTCCATAGTACCTTCTTACTTGCTAGTTGATGGGATGCCCTCAAATTCGTTGTACGAGCAAGTCTTGACGAAGTCCTACACCAAGATTTGAAGGATTTGATCAATGTCTAAATGCCTAATGCCTATGACAATATGAGTGAAAATTCCTATGCCTAAATATGCCAAGAGTAAGTGAAATAAGATGAAAAATGTTGCAATGTCTGTAGAATCTATGTGCGTCTAATGTCTAAAATATTGCCTAATGTGAATATGTAATCTTTGTGTAATCAAAAAACAAAAGGAAAATGGCATTTTATAGAAAATGCCATTTTGAATGGACAAACAAGATTGACTGTTGACAAAAGCCTAAAATCAGAGGCCCAGATTAAATTTAACAATCCCTAATCAGTGTTAGGGAAAAATCCTTAAGTGAGCAGTCAAGATTTCATCCAAGAAGATTGAATTGGCGGTGGAGAATAAAAGAAATAAATTAATTAGAAAATAAAGATTTTCGAAAATCAAGAGGATAAAGACTGCCTGATTTGTGAGATTCAAAAAATCAAGAAGATAAGAATTGAACTAAAGATTAGATTTGAAAAATCAATAATCTGCCTGATTACTTGATTTTTAAAAGATTAGTTACCATTTTGAATTAAATTAATTCAAAATATGGATTTTGTGGAATAATAAATAATCGATTTTCAGATTATTTACCAAAATGGACTGTCAGTTGAGATCGTGATGACATTTTAAATAATTTCATTTATTTAAAATGAGAGGAATATTAGTTTTGACAATTAAATAATTAGATATAATTATTTAATTTAGTAGATATAATCAATAATTAAATAAATTAATCAATTCACTTAATTATGACAGTTAGTGACATATTAAATAAATAAATAAAACTTATTTATTTAATAATTAGGAAGAAATGACTTAAGAAGGGTGATTAAATAAATTAAGAAATTAATTTAATTAAGGGAAGACTTTAGACAATTAATAACATATTTAATAAATAAATAAAATTTATTTATTTAATAATCATGAAGAATAAAAGGACATGAATTAATAGAATAATTATGAATTATTTAATCAATATTCGAATGTGGACCAGGGACATAATTAAATGTCATAATTATGCTAGGAAAAAAGTGGTAAAAATAGAGCTTGCAGGCCTAGGTCATTTTTATGTGTCTACACTTCTAAGATACCAAAAACCATAATTAAGAGTGCCCTGAATGTATTTAAAAATCCTTTTAATAGCAGTGACATGGGATTCTTTAGGTGATGCCTAAAACCGTGCAACAGTGCAAACTGCCTGCATGATGTCAGGTTGAGAAGCAGTTAAATATAATAGAATGCCAATCATTGATCTATATTCAGTTTGATTTATATAAGGAGAATCATCAACCTTAGTAAGTTTGCATCCAATAACCATTAGAGTGCTAACAGGATGGCATTCATCCATCTAAAATTTCTTAAGCATCTCTCTAGCATACTTGGTTTGAGAAAGAAATATTCCATTCTCACATTGAGAGATTTGAAGACCCAAAAAGAAATTTAATTCTCCTAAATTTGGCATTTCAAACTCATATTCCATTAGTTGAGAGAACTTCTTACTCAAAGTAACATTATTGCAGCCAAAGATAGTATCATCAACGTAAATTTCAACAACCAAAGTATTAGAACCTTCACATTTAACATAAAGATTACTGTCTACACCTCCTCTAACAAAACCATTTAAAAGAAAATGACAGTCCAACCTAGAGTACCAAGGTCTAGGTGCTTGTTTTAAGCCATAGAGGGCCTTTTTCAATCTGTAAACATGATCAAGCTTATCTATGCAAATAAATCCTTCATGTTGTTCAACATAGATCTCTTCATCTAAATAGCCATTCAAAAAGGCAATTTTGATATCCATTTGATAAATAGTAAAGTTTTTGTAAACAAAATAAGCCAAGAATATTCTGATAGATTCTATTCTAGCAACAGGTGCAAAGGTTTCACCAAAGTCAATACCTTCTTGTTGAGCATAGCCTTTGCAAAAAATGTGCTTTATTGCGAACAACATTGCCATTTTCATCAAGCTTATTTCTGTAAATCGATTTGCCTCCAATGACATTCTTGTCATCTGGTCTTGGGACTAACTCCCAAGTCTAATTTTTCTCAATCTAATCAATTTCTTCCTGCATAGCATTAAGCCAACATGAGTTAGTGAGAGCTTCATTAAAAAATTTAGGCTCAAACTGAGTAACTAGACAGAAAGCTATTTGTGCCTTTTCATCAGATTCTATAGCCTTTCTTCTAGTTTGAACTCTTGCATTTTTATCCCCAATAATCTGATCTTTGGGGTGATATTTAGCTAGAGTTTTTGAAGGAGCAATTGATGCAACCTTTTCAAGACTTGCTTTTTCAATTTTAGGGCTTGCTTATTCATCAATAGACTTTGTTGCTTCAGCTTCTTGTGAATTTGATTCAAGTTCAAGTTGTTCTTCCTCATTGTTCTGCAAGATGTCAACATCCAAATGTAATATTTCATCAAACTTTACATTCACAACTTCAACAATCTTGTTAAGCCTTTTGTTAAGGCATTTATAAGCTTTGATGTGAGTTGAGTATCCCAAAAAGATACCCTCATCACTCTTTGATTGAAAGCTCCCAAGGTTATCATCATCTTTCTTGATAAAACACTTCCAAAAATTTTAAAGTATTTGACAAAAGCATTTTTTCCATACCAAAGTTCATAAGGAGTGTGTTTAGATTTCACCCTAAGCTGCACTCTATTCAAAATGTATACAACTATATGAACAAATTCTTTCCAATAAGTATGAGACAACTTAGCTTCATCTAGCATGGTTCTAGCCATTTCTTTTACATATCTATTCTTACGTTCAACTACCCCATTTTGTTGAGGTGTTTTTGTTGCAGCATACTGTCTTTTAATGCCATGCTGCTCACAGTAATCAATAAACTCTTGAGAGGTGAAATCACCTCCTTTGTTAGATTGCAGAAATTTAAGTTTTAAATCAGATTCCTTCTCAACCAATTTACGAAATATTTTAAACCTTTCAAAAGCTTTTGATTTGTGTTTAAGAAATGTGACCCAAACCATTCTAGTATAATCATCCACAAACAACATAAAGTAATTTTCACCATTAATAGACCTTGTTCTGGTTGGTCCACATAAAATAGTATGCACAAGCTATAAAGGTTTCGAAGAAGAATGTTCTTTTGTTTTGAAGCTAATTTTAGTTTGTTTACCACTTAAGCATTCTTTGCACACATAGTTTTCTGGCTTGCTAAGAACTAATAAACCTCTAACATTCTGATTCTTACTAATTCTAACTAGATTTTCAAAGTTTTTGTGTCCTAATATTTTATGCTATAACCAGCTCTCTTCAATTTGGACCATTAAACACATACCTTGATTATTGTCATTACTTGATGTGTCGAGAATATTGTCCACATTTCCTTTTGTCCTCCTTCCAGTTGCAACAACCTTTCCAAGCTTGTTCTTAATCTCACATCCCTGTGAAGTGAAAAGAACATGATAACCACTATCACAAATTTGACTAACACTTAGAAGATTGTGTTTGAGACCTTCCACATAGTACACATTATAGATAGGAGTGTCTTCATTCAAAAGAAGTGAACCTCTACCTTTAATTTGAATACCAGAGTTATCACCAAACTTAACATATTTGCCAACATAATCCTCAAGATTGATAAACTTATCTTTGTCACCAGTCATATGGTTAGAACATCCACTGTTCAGGACTCATAAGTCCTTTTTCTTGGAATGAAAAGTAGTGTGAACCAACATAGTTTTCTCATTGTTGTTAATAGTCTTAGGTTTCCAAACCATTTTAATTTTCTATTGTTTAGATTGCAGATCAGTTTTGCACTTTTTGGCAGAATGTCCCAAAGCATTGCATTTAAAACATTTGATCTGTCTAACAAAACCATAGTGTTTCCTAAGACCAAACCTGGGTATTCTAGGATTCATAAGCTTGCAAGTGCTCACCTTATGGCCAAATTTGTTGCAGAAAAAACAATAACCATAGAAGAAAGGATTGACTATGTAAGAAGGTCTATTACCTCTTAAAAATTGAACATGATTCTTACCAAATTCTAAGTGATTTGAACCTGAACCTTTTACTTTAGAAGAGGGGTTTTGTTTTGCATTTTCAATTGAGCATTCACCCTTTTCAAAACCAACACCAGTTTTATCTTTATACATCTTCTACTTTCTGAGCATCTCATTCAATTTTTGAGTGCTTTCATATTTTTCAATTTCCTTCCTTAGAAGGACTATTTATTGTTCCAGTTTTTGAATTTCTTGATCTTTGTTGCTTACAATCTCTCGAAGACAGTCTTCAACTCTTTTATCTTCTTCAAGATGAGTTTTCAGAGAGACCATTTCTTGATCTAGTTTATGTTCTTGAGCAAGAACTTGTTTTTTGAGTTTCCTGACCTCTTTTAAAGCACATTTCAGCTCACTTTCAAGATCTACTACACCTTCTTCAATGTCAATGGTGTTTGAATCATTTTGCTGATTAATTTCAGCCATGAACAAAGTTTCATCTTCTTCAACTAATGAATCTTCAGACTCAATATCAGATTCATCCTTACTAAACAGACTATTCTTCTTTTTGAAATTGAAGTTTCGTTTAGGTTTGAAGGCCTTCTTCTTAGGTTGTTTTTCAGTTGTCTCGTTGTCACATATTTGATCATCACAGGGACACTTTGCAGCAAAGTGACCTATTTTGCCACTGTTAAAACATTTAAAGGGAAGTTTTCCCTTATATTTTCTTGATCCCTTTTTAATTCTTCTAGTAAAATGGGATTCTTTAGAATTAGACAACTCTGATTCACTGACTTCAACTTTTTCTTTCCTTTCAGTGTTAACAGTAGTTTCTTTTTTTGTTGAAATGTTTTTGCTAGTTCTCATTTCATAGGTAGTAAGTATTCCTTGTAGGCTGTCTAAGGTAAGCTTATCAAAGTGTTTCTTTTATTCTAGGGCTGAAACCTTAGATTCAAATTTGGATGGTAAGGTTCTAACAACCTTTGTGACCACATCAAATTCATTAACCTCTTGACCTAGACTTTTCATTGCATTGATGACTTCATCAACTCTTTGGAAATATTCAGCCACTTTTTCATCATCCTTCATTTTCATCTCCTCAAACTGATGTTTGAGAGTAATGATTTTTGACAATTTGACTTTCTCATTCCCTTGATATATAGTTTCAAGTTTTTCCCAAATTTCATGAGCAGGTTTGCAATGCATGACTTTAATGAACACATCTTTAGTTAACCCACATAAGATGGCATGATTAGCTCTAGCATTTGTTTCATACCTCTTTTTTTTAGCAGGATCAGTGGGAATAGTGGCTGGGACATTGTAATCAGTTAAAACAATGCTCCAAACATCAACATCAAAAGAAACAAGAAAAGCTTCCATTTTGATTTTCTAGAACACATAATTTGTCCATCAAATAACAAAGCTCTAGTTACAGAGGCACCGTCTTGAGAATGTTCCATTAAAACAAACTCCAATACCAAGATGAATCCAAGGTGATTAAAACCTATTAGAGGACCCTACACTCTGATACCAATTGTTGGAGTTAAAATGACACTAAGAGGGGGGTGAATTAGTGTCTTAACAGATTTGACCAATTTTTAAAAATTCAAACACACAACTCATATTTGATCTCAATATTACTCTAATTAATGCATTCATGAGTTGAATGTAATCATTCATAAACAAAATTGAGAAAAGTAATGACCCAACAAAGAATTGAAATATCAATAGCACATTAAAGTAGTGAGAACTTAGAAGAACAAAGAGACACAAGATTTTTCCAAGTGGAAAACCCTCCTAGTGTATTAAAACCACTCTCGAAATGCCTTGCAGGCTTAATCTTTTAATCAACTATTCACAATGCCTTATAGGGCATTTTTGAGCACCCACTCAAGGAGCACCAACCCCTTGTTTAGAGATATCTATCTCAAGGAGTACCAACCCCTCAAAAGTTTTGAACAATAATAATAACTCAAAGGATTTCTCTATTTTTAGTTACGCACATATTTCTCTATTTTCTCGTCTACAAAATACCTTAAAGATTCAATAATTGAATCCCTAAAATACTACATAGAGAAGAAAGTTTACAACATATCTCTCCCTTTTTTTTGATTTTAACATAGAGTATTTCAATACATTTTCATATAGCCAAGGAATGATAATCTCAGAATCATAACAACTGAATAGAAACATAGTTTTTTGCTCCTATTTATACATCTTTTTGATTTAAATGCTAGATAAGTAACTGTCTTCAGAAGTAATGGCTGAACAACCAACTTGAAAAGATTCAGACTAATGATAACAAATATGTTTATAATAGAAATATTCATCTTGTACCTAGCAAGATTATTAGACAAGGTGAAATAATTTTTCCAATATAGGAGCCATTTCACCCAGCTAAGAGCTGCCCACAACAAATCTGAAACGTATGAGATCATTTCACTGTTTAAAAAGCACAACTGCCCACCACTATAAATCATAACTTCTAATGCATGAAAAAAAAAACTCTGTCAGGGCATCATTTGCCACATTAGTAATTAAGATGTAGAGAGTAGTTAAAAATGGTGATTATAAACTAGTATGTGTAGTATGAAATGCATAAATACCAGTCAAATCTGCAACTCCCATGGCTCCATCAACCACTGTCAAGCTTTCAACCAGAAATGCACCAAATAAAGCTTCCTTATGCCACAAATCAAACCGTTACAACTAGCAACACCAAAAACTAAAACTCTCATGATGGCAGCCAGGCTAGGGTTCCATACCCAGCCAAAAAGAATAATCATGAATTTTTCCCTAACACACTTTCTTTTCAATCGATATAAAGTTATTTCAAAGGAAACTTTATTGTCATCAGTCATCCCTCAGTTGTCACTTTTGCTATGACACATCAGAGTCGGGGAGATGTCATACAACCAACATTATGTTTCATCAATGGGATTCCTTAGTGTATTGTTTGTTCACTAAGACATAAGGAAACTTCTCACCGAGATGCCCTTTTGTTTCATTCACTATCGCTGTGACCATAGGATATCGAAGAGACCTCTCATAGATTAGATTTTATTTCACTGAAGGTCATCATTCATCTTGAGTCACTAAGATAAGTCAAATCCAATACTGACATAGTCCCTTTATGTTCCATTGGCGAGACCAAAGGTCACTCACCAAGACCTCATGTTGAAAACCCTAGCTCTTACCGAAATGGCTACCTTTATGTTGTTAGTCAGTGTAACAAATCAAACTCACAAAGACCTTTCTTCATTGCACATGAGTCATACCAAAGTGTTCCTTTTGTTTTATGCATCACTGAGCAATATCAATGTCGAGGAGACCTCTCAGAGATTACTTTATGTCATATCAAAAAAATTTATTCACTTTGAGTTGGTGAGACACTATGGAGTCATTATAACATTTCACCAAAGTAGTAACCTTATGCCGATAAGACATTCAGTGCATCGGTCGGTGAGACAAAGAATCTTCAGCGAGACAAAGCAATTTCACTGTGACCACATACTGACGGTATAACTTATGCCAATATGTGTAAGCCTGAAAAATAACACGTTGACACTTAGTGTATATAAAGGAATATATGCCATGAGAAACAACCAATACCATTAGACAAAGGAGATTTCATAACCAAGGAAAATGTAATGCCTTAAAAAAAAATGTGATTTCAAAGAATGTAATCAAATGGCTTGTAATAATTTGAAATACACCTATGATATGCAAAGAGAACCATCCTAACAAAGAAACCATCTATCAAACTCTGTCAGTCAAAGAAATAGCATTCATAACTTGAACCAAAATTCTCATCACAATGAATTTGAATCATAACAAATAACTTTCTGTAATAGCCAAGAGACATTAAGGAAGTGCCATAACAAAGCATAAGGATCTAAATAGAGACTGATCAACAAATAGAATGAACTCACAGTAGTTTTTTCATCAAGGACAAACCATATGATCACAACTGAAAACCAACAGCTCCATCATTAAATTAACTTCCACAAACACATTTGGAACTACTAACTTTCCTAGGTTCAATCCCCACAAATAGCATGTAGGCTTATTGGAATTTTTCCTATTGAAAACATACCAAAACAATTGCAATCCACTCTGGGACTAGGGTTTTCACCAATCTTTCCAACATTATCAATCAACCTAGTGGTAACAACAACTTGTCTTGTGGGCCTTTTACCAATTCATGACCCTCCATCTTTGATACCTCCAGAAGTTTCTTGCATAAACTTTTTTGTTTCCTTTTTTGCACTTTTGGACCTTGTGGAAGCCATAGGGGTACTAGGAAAAGGGTTAGACATAGCTACTAGTTTGGGCTTAGCTTTAGCTGAAGAATGTTGAGTTTTAAGTCTTTTAGCCCTCTTTTGCTTTGGTTTCCTTTTAGGCCTGACACTAGATTCACTAGGATTTGGGTCACTCATGCTTGTAACACAAATGGAGACTAGGGTTTACAATTTCTTATGGCCAAACAAAACCCTTCACAATTATGACAAGATAGAATTCTACTATTGAACATGGCACCTTTCTTCACAATTTAGATAGTGCTCAATTATCAAATTGAATTCACTAGACAAAGACTAAATTGAAATTTCCACCAATTTTTATCAGCTTTCAAGGGTATTCATCTTACTACCTTAATTAAAAGTATCAACTTTTCTTACCCAGATGAAAATTGTGTCACTCTAGTTGCAGATAATTTATGGAGATTTCCTTGCAAATTACTCGGCCTCTAGTATTTCTTCTACTAGCCAGTGAATGAGGATGCATGATAAACCATATATCTACTTTCTATTACAGCCAAGAGGGGAGCATGTTGCCATTAATATTTGATATTAAGCTCACATGAGCGAACTGACAATTAGTTGTTTAGTTTTAAACCTTGATCATTGATCCCTCAACTTTAAAACTATATCAATGGTCAATAATCCACCTCACTACCTTCCCTTTTTCTTTATACAAAATCCTTAGGATTTCACCATGTTCCTTCTTCATGTGGTAGTTGTCACTAATCATTGATTCTCTTCATTCTCATCCATCTTTATTAGTGATGCAAGTGCCTAATAAAATTTTGGCCCTTAGATCTAAGGCTTGTTTCTTGATCTCATCCATATCCATCACTCCTCACTAGTTCAAATTTGCATCTTGACTTCCATCAATGACAAGAGATGTAAGCACCATAGTTTGACACATACACCTATATAAAAATCAATGGCATAAAAGATATCGCAAATAGGATGTAGTCAAGTTAGCAAGAGAAAACTCCTCATAAGGGACCATATCACTCATCTCTAATCATAACCTCAGTACTAAAAAAAATCCATGAGAGGCAATGCAATTAGATATTCATCTTCTTGCTCATCTCTAATTGCAAACAATCTCTTCACAATATATTGGCAATGAACAATGAAACTTATGATTATAAGTAGAGAGGTCATCACCTATCGCTATTACAACATAAAGAATTAAAAAATTATTAGTGATACATGATCTCTTAAGAACCTCGCTCATCACTAATTGCAATCAAAAGTTAAAGGATCAATTCACAATGAGCGATATCAAAAGGTATTACCTCATCTCTAATCGCTGATTTAAAACATACATTTCAAAAGTGATCAACAATGAGCGATAAAGACTTAAGGCCAATTGAACTTAAGTGAAAAAATTTAGGCATGTGCTCAATAAGGTGTTTGAACGAAGGGGACTTCCTAGGATGATACAATAGATAGGAAAAGACTTAAGAACCCCAAAATAATTATAACAAAGCTATCTGAACTCATGACGAGGGAACCGATTGCCTAATAAAAATATTAAAATAGTGACAGACAATGGGAAATAGGGATTCAATAGAAAATTAGAATGCTCAAGTGATTTCAAGGAAACAAATCCTAAAACCCTTATAAATGCAACAAGGGTTAAAAATGGGACATGAGAATTAAGGTTCCATCAAGATGAAGAGATGTAATTGAGTCTTAAGAAAAAGCATGACATTACAAGACATGTTATCCTTTATTAATAATATTGCCTCATAGGGTGATCCCACAATATTGGTTTACAATTTTTGGCCAAACTGGACATTGAACTGAATTTTTTAACTAAATATTCACTTTTGGGCACCTATAGTTCCTAAACTATGAGGAATTTGAAGATAATGCGAAGTAGTGATTTGTGACATTGTTTTTGTAGATTCTAAATATATTTATTTTAAAAAAAATTGAATCAGATTGCATTTCTTTTTCCATCTCCCTCATAAACTAGTTTTTATAAGTAAACACCATTTTTAAGGAGTGATGCTCACCATATACAACATAACTTTTTTTTCTATGAAGGATAAAATTATTTTTTTTTTTCAAATTTATATTTGTAACTATGATATCTAAAAACTTCATTTGGTTTCATAGTGATTTTATTGAATATTTTTTCCTTAATCAAGTTTCAAAGTCAAACCAATTACAATTCAGACATAGGCGAACTGTATACAACATAATTTTTTTTGTATGTATTGAAATTCAATTTTTTATTTTTTTACTAGATCAAAGACATCAATACCTAGCCTGGACATATTTTTAGAATTTTATTTTGATAATCTACTATTTTTCCACATGTGTTGAACAAAGAGCTTGTCTTTTGGTGAAAAACCCATGTTAAATTAAACTAAAACAATACATAATAAAACCAAAACATATTAAAAATAGTAGTTGCATGCAGTGGCATGTAACGATGTGCCGATAGGTAGAGAATTCCAAATGATAGGGATCTATACATGCATAAAAGTAATTAGAGAGGGGGATGCTAAGAACAATCAAGGGGAGAACATAGTAGTTGAAGACGAATGCACAATTGCTATTGTGACCATATAGAACAATATGTAGGAAAGAAAACAGTGCTTTGAAATAATACAAAAGTGCATAAAAGGGAAATTTAAAGAATTTGGGAGTAGTTTATTGACAGGTAATACATAAAATTAATGCAAACAATAGCCATTGCGAGAAGATAAATTTGAATTGAGTATTTCAATACAACTACGCACAGGAGAATATTTTGAAGTTATTTGAAATCCAAAAATATTCCATGATAATTGAGAACAACCATAGTAAATGTTTTAAATGAAGATCAACATTTCTATCAAATGGAAGTGTCAAGCATTTAACAAATATAAAGAAAACATATTGGCAATCACTGGTTGTAGGCTGCTTCTATGATGATATGATCATTATCATTATGCCCATTATAGTATTCTTCTTATCACTGAATTTGTTTGTCTTGAGTATGTGAACTAAAAAAATCAAAGGAAAATGTGAAGTTTAGTGCAATGAAAATGTTATTGTTAGAAAATATCTAAATTAGGAAACATAAACAACTCTATAATTTATAACAAAGAATATGTAATGCACTAGGCAATAGAAGAGATCACATAAATAAGATGTAGGCATACCTTGTGCACACAATGGGATACAATATCTTTATGATTATAAGTACCATATATACATATACATACATACATGCATACATATGTATGTATATATATGTATATATGCACATATATATATGCATATACATATATAAACATACATACTACACACACACAGACACAGACACACACATATATATATACACATTCATATACACAAACACATATATATATATATACATATACATATATACACATACATAGATATATAAACATACATATACATATATGCGCACATACATAGATCTATATATACATACATATATATATATACATATATACACATACATAGATATGTATATAGATATGTATATGTATGTATATATACATATATATACATTATATATATACATACATCTAGATATATATATACACATATATATACATACATATATATATACATATATATATACATACATACATATATATATATACATACACACACACACACACCTGTGTTGCACCAATTTCCAGCCAATATAAGAATGTACATTCATTCGAGATAGCTTGTAGTACATCAACACCTTCTCTCACTATATATATATATCCCACAAAATCTCTCTTTATATATACATATATGTGTATATATATAGATATATATAAACACATACACACCTATGTTGGACCAATTACTAGGCAAATATAAGATGTAAATTCATTCTAGACAGCTTGGGGTATATGTATAGATATATATATGCACACATATACACTTGTGTTGCACCAATTACCAGCCAATATAAAAATGTAAATTCATTCTAGATAGCTTGGAGTGTGTTAGCTCTCAAAAATGTAGGTTTGAACCACGAAAGGTTGCCAAGCTTTCACAACGTTTTAGGGTAACAGAACAAGGTTTGAAACAATCAAACCTTCTACTCTTCTGGTATTGCAAGACCAAGGTGGGTGTACCTCTCTTGAGCAATGCAGGCTTATCATATGATTATCCTTCTGGAGTGCTTTGTCCACAATGGTAGATAACAGTGAACAAAATGAAACTAAACTTGATAGCAATCTTCTAATCTAAATCCTAAAATGTTTGATTAACAGATGTAAAGAGATTAAGTAAATTCAAAATGATGAAATGCAGAGACCAGTGCCTTGTTGGGTATACAGAGTCAAACGAAACATAGGTGAGAAACTTATTCTGGCAGAAAATAAAATTGTAGGCATATGATATGTTTATAACTTGTATAAACAATGCAGGATTATGATTACTAAGCTCTACTTTAACAATCTAAATGAATTCCCCCTGATTACTGTGATCAACAGAAAGGATTTAATCCCTACTAGAGAGAACCAATCAATTAATCACATAGATACAAAAAATGTGCACCGATAAACTGAGAATAAACTTGTTATTTAAATTTAAACAACCAAAAAGAATCAACTTGGAGAAAGCTTTAGCAATGCTCTTCAATAAATTCAACATACAATTGATACTAGAAACAACCTACCACATAGCTAATTCATATTGAAACCACCATTTGAAATCATGCACATAGTCTCTGAAAAGAGAAAATTATCCTACTATAGCCATCTGACTACCTACTGCTTCTAATCTAAAATCTCCTCCTTGTTCAATTACAATCTCAGGGTATATTTATAGCCAGCATTAGAAAATAAAACATAATGAAAATCCATGTCGGCCCAGCACCAAATTCAGGAAAATCTCACATGTCGGCAGGCAACGGTTATCAATCATATACATGTCGGCCAACAGCATTTGAATCTCTGTTTTATTCGCCAACCATTCACCAAGACAGCCCAGAAGGTATGTCGAAGGAAAAATAATCTCAATCATTGTTGCCCGAGTCCCCCTGTGTTATCTGCCTTCGCCGTGACCATCTGCATGTTATATCGAAGTGCATTCCTCACGTGCTTTCCATTTGCTATGTTCACAATCGTTATAGCATATTGCTCTCGAGGAGACCTCTTGTAGATGTCACTTCATTCTGCCGAAAACCTCGAGTCACAATGTATCGCCGAGACATCAATGTCCTTATATCGATAGAAACCTTCATCTTCATGTTTGTGGCTATAACCTATGACTATTGGGGAAACCCTATGTAGACAATATAATGTTTGACCAAAGGCTTTGAAGTCAACTCGAGCACATACCGATTCACCAAGACAACATAATACTTTTTCTGAAAGCCATTCGTTAGATTTTGTCAGCAAGACCTAACGGGCTCGCCAAGACATAATACCGAAGTTCATAAGTCTTATCGAAGTGTATGTTATAGTTTCCGGTCAATGAGATACCCTTGGGTTCGCTATGACTTACATTGAAGATCCTAACTTATGTCGATAAGACAATTTTGTTCCTCCAATTGGTGAGACATGATAAATTCGGTGAGAGCTTCCACCGAGGAAAAAACTTATGCCGATGTACCCCTCCTTCAGGTCGGCATGACATAACGAAGTCGTTGAGACCCCCCTCTGAGGAATCCAACTCTCACCAAAATGACCACCTAGGCACCGGTCGGTAAGACAATAGAAGATCAGGGAGACTTCAACTCGGTAGCCACAACAAATGCCGATAAGGTTCCACTCACCAATGTGATCATTGAGACATGTGAGAAGTCCTGCCGACCACCCTAAAACACAAAAGTTAGCAAAAATGAGTCGGGGAGACAAAGAAAATGTCATGCTGACCTGAACCATGATGTAAAATATGCATGACTCAATGGATTCAATGGGAGAAAGGGGAAAAATATGTGTGGAAAATGCACATGATATGATCAAATCTAGAAGTTTTTGAGTATAACTAACATGTGAGATCATCAGATTTTACAGTTCCAACAATGGCTCCATCTGGGGATGATTGAGTGTAAAATCAATGCAAGGATCCAAAAGCATGGGTGAGCAGACCAGACCAAAAATGATGAACCAGTGAGCAGCAATGGAGGAATGGAAATGGAAAAGAGTGTGAAATGAATGCAAAATCGATGCAAAGTGGAGATGGAGCAGAACCCTAAACTACTATGCATGGAAAATATTTTTAAAGAGGATAAATAAGAGTTGTCCATGCACTGGCAACCCTTAATCCTCTGTGTTGCAACTTCACCTATCTTGAGCTGATACAATCTGAAACTCAGACCATACCTTCCCCTGTCAAATACCTAGTTTTGTCTTGAGTTCATCAAATTTCTCCTGAAGATACAGATGCAATCCTTTCTTTCACTGTTAGTGCAAGTTTTGAGAAAACCACCAAGCTTAGCCTGGACCAACTTTCGAATTGTATTTAGCAGTTTATATTCTCCATCATCAGATAAAACCCTATTATCTCGAACATTCAAAATGCATACACATGAAATACAACATTCCTCATTATCTCCCTCACTGTTATGTATTTTGAAACACTCTCTCAACTGTATAAGAATTTCACAATCAAAGTATTTCACTTGAAAAGAAAAAAACTCTATCAGACCAACATTATCTGAAACAAGCAAATCTGAAACCTTTTGCATCTCTTTAGTGTCTCTATTTGGAGACAACACTAGATCATAACTCACATTTCCAATATCTAGCATATATGAATCAATCAAATCTGGAATTCTATCATCTTTGGTATTTAAATAAATGTCTTTTCCATGAGTTAGAAAAATCAAAACCACATACCCCCTTTTGAACAAACACAGACTTTTGATCAATACCAAAAGTATCACAATCATTCCAAGAAATACACAGGGAGTCATAAGAATTTTTACACAAATATTTTTCACTATAAAAAAAAAAGCAAGCTAGAGACAAAACTTCAAGATCTTCATCATGTGCACATCCCTAGTATTCAGAAGTAAACCAATCTACAATCTTTTCACTGACAAGTGAACAAGTCTCTATATTTTTATCACTACAATTATACTCCTTGCTTTCGTTAGCATCAAACATAAATTCAATCCCATTAGAGAATGGGAAATTAGAAACATCATCAATGCAATCATTTATTCCATCATTTTGCTTATCTAAAATTATTTCCTCCTTTTCATAGAATGGATTTGAAAATATCTTAAACTTACTCATTGACACACCTTGGCAAAAAATCATCTGATCTTCATTTAACTCTTCATCATACAATGAGTTTGAAGAAATTTGGAAATCACTTTCTAATGTACAAACCTCTTCTTCATCAGATGTATCTTCACAACTTTCAACTGTAGCTATAGGAATTGTATACTTACTATCTGATGAATCAATATCTCCCATTGCCTCTTCATCCAGATTCTCATAAGTAGTAGAAGAATCCCTTGACTGTAGATCAAATTCCTCAGGTTCATCATCAGTATCAGAATATTCATTAGATCCCTCATAAGACACATTGCTCTCCCTGTCACAATCTGTTATGCAAGAGAGGTATCTTGCACCTTCATCTTCATTATGCAAGCTATCACAGGAATCATACTAACTTGCACATATCTCATCTTCTACCAGTTGCATAATTTGATCAATTTCTCTATACTCATAAAAAATACAACTATTGGATTCAATATTGATAGTGTCCTCATACCTTATTCCCTGGGACAACACTTGAATGAAGTTAAAAGAGGAGCCTTCTGCCTCAATCCCTTTCTTCTGCTCCAATTTCTCTCTTTTGTTTTCTTCCTTCTAATCAGCAATAGTTAGTCTTTCTACCTCTTCTTTAGTAAGTCTCTTCATATTGTATTAAGCAGGCACCTCAACATAATGTGGCACTGTATAATCTTCTTTATAGTCAGGAAGGACCTATTGTTCAGGCATATGAACATTATATTTCTGATTTGAAGCATCATACTGATAACCCTTATCCTCTGAAGATGAATACTTTCCCACAACATGGTGAAAATTATTTGAAGTAAAAAATACTGTCTGATCTTCTTCATTGTTTCCTATCAGTATTCCCTCTTCTCGCATTCTCTGGGCTACAACACAATAATCTGGGGAATGTGGCTTATCACAAAAATCACAAAAGTAATTGTTACTTACCATATAGGTTCCTTTCTTGCTCAATGAATCAGAATCTCCCTCACTTCCAGGCCTAGCTGTTATAGGTTTGCTATCCTTCCAGTCTGTATTATAAGGCATGCCATGCAACCTCAGCCTTTCGTTCCTGTATGTGTTGCTTTGCTGAGAAACCCTAGGAATATCTCTTTTACTGATCATCCCAATAGCCTTCCTATTGTTTTCAGTTGTTTGTGCCATCTTTTGTGCCTTAGCCAAGCTTCTTGTGAATTTATTTCTCAGCTCATACCCTGTCTTTGGATCAAATGCATTCAAATAAATACTTAGTGCTACAGAATCTAGCAACTTTGATCCAATAGGCATTTTATTCTGCAACTTATTGAATCTCTTATTGAAATCATAAATTATATCACTTTGATCTTTCTGAATGTGCAATAATTCACAAAGAGAAAAATCTGGTACACTTGGATTCCCAAATTGTTCAAGGAATTAATCTTGAAATCCTTGGAGAGAATCAATAGAGACAGCTGGTAGACTGTTGAACCAATCCCTAGCATCTTCAACCAGTGATATCATAAATAGCCTCATGTGTAAATCTTCGTAGGGCACATCCAAATCTTGGATGAAAGAATTGAAACTTCTTAAGTGATCTTCAGCAGTGATTGCATCATTTCCTATAAACTTTGGAACAATACTCCTCCAATTGCTATCCATTGGATAAGGGGATAATTGAATCCCTGACAAATCAAACTGTCTGATCCCTGTTGTATGCTGATGAGGGGGGCATAATGTGGGTACTGATGATAGTACATTGGACCATAGTACTGTGCATGATAATATGGCATATACTACTAGCCATGAGGAACTCCAGCATGACCTCCCTTGAACTGAAAAATTCCTTCATTCATTTTTGAACAGCTGCAAAATATTCTTTCAAAGTCACCACCTACTTTTCCAAAAGTAGGAAAATCATTATTTTTGGACTTCTCCTAGCAGAATCACCTTTTCTAAAACTTCTCAAATCATAACTTCTTCTTCAATGACTCTATAATGTGGTTTTCAATTGAATTTTCTGATATAATCCCCAACAGAGTCGCCAATTTGTTACTTGTGTGACTCGGATGGGGAGCTACAAACTACACAATTATGAATCTCTATTTGAAGACCTGATTTAAAAATTTGTATGACTCTATAAGGCAAGGCTATCTGCCACCAGATTTTTTCAAGTTATTCCCCAATGGAGTCGCCAATTTGTTAGCTCTCAAAAATGCACATTTGAACTATGAAAGGTTGCCAAGCTTTCACAACATTTTAGGGTAACAGAACAAGGTTTGAAACAATCAAACCTTCTACTCTTCTGGTACTACGAGACTAAGGCGAGTGTACCTCTCTTGAACAATGCAGGCTTATCATATGATTATCATTCTGGAGTGCCTTGTCCACAATGGCAGATAATAGTGAACAAAATGAAACCAAACTTGATAGCAATCTTCTAATCTAAATCCTAAATTTTTTTATTAACATATGTAAAGATATTAAGTGAATTCAAAATGATGAAATGTAGAGACCAGTGCCTTGTTGGGTATATGGATTCAAACGAAACAGAGGTGAGCAACCTATTCTGGCAGAAAATCAAATTGTAGGCATATGATCTGTTCATAACTTGTATAAACAATGCAGGATTATGATTACTAAGCTCTACTTTAAGAATCCAGATGAATTCCCCCTGATTACTGTGATCAACAAAAAGGATTTAATCCCTACTTGAAAGAACTAGAGAACCAGTCAATTAATCACACAGATACAACAAATGTGCACCGATAAACTGAGAATAAACTTGTTATTTCAATTTAAACAACCAAAAAGAATCAACTTGGAGATAGCTTTAGCAATGCTTTTCAATAAATTCAACATACAATTGATACCAGAAACAACCTGCCACACAACTAATTCATATTGAAACCACCATTTGAAATCATGCACATAGTCTTTGAAAAGAGAAAATTATCCTACTGTAGCCATCTGACTACCTACTGCTTCTAATCTAAAATCTCCTCCTTGTTCAATTACAATCTCGAGGCATATTTATAGCCAGCATTAGAAAATAAAACATAATGAAAATCCATGTCGGCCCAGCACCAAATTCGGGAAAATCTCACATGTCGGCAGGCAACGGTTATCAAACATATACATGTCAGCCAACAACATTTGAATCTCTGTTTTATTCACCAACCATTCGCCAAGATAGCCCAGAAAGTATGCCAAAGGCAAAATAATGTCAGTCGCTACTGCCCGAGTTCCCCTGTGTTATCTGCCTTTGCCGTGACCATCCGCATGTTATATCGAAGTGCATTCCTCACATGCTTTCCATTTGCTATGTTCACAATCGCTATAGCATATTGCTCTTAGGGAGACCTCTTGTAGATGTCACTTCGTTCTGTCAAAAACCTCAAGCCACAATGTATCGCCAAGACATCAATGTCCTTATGCCGATAGAAACCTTCATCTTCATGTTTGTCGCTATAACCTATGACTATCGGGGAAACCCCATGTAGACAATATAATGTTTCACCAAAGGCTTCAAAGTCAACCTGAGCACATACTGATTCGCCAAAACAACATAATACTTTTGCCGAAAGCCATTCGTTAGATTTTGTCGGCAAGACCTGACTGGCTCGCCAAGACATAATACCAAAGCTCATAAGTCTTACTAAAGTGTAGATTATAGTTTCCAGTCGGTGAGATACCCTTAAGTTCTCTATGACTTCCACCGAAGATCCTAACTTATGCCGATAAGACAATTTTGTTCCTCCAATCGGCGAGACATGATGAATTCGGTGAGAGCTTCCACTGAGGAAAAAATTATGTCAATGTAGCCCTCCTTCGGGTTGGCATGACATAACGAAGTCGTTGAGACCCCCCTTCGAGGAATCCAACTCTCACCGAAATGACCACCTAGGCATCGGTCGGTAAGACAATAGAAGATCGGGGAGACTTCAACCCGATAGCCACAACACATGCCGATAAGGTTCCACCCACCAATGTGATCGCCGAGACATGTGAGAAGTCCTACAGACCACCCTAAAACACATAAGTTAGCAAAAACGAGTCAGGGAGACAAAGAAAATGTCACGCTGACCTGAACCATGGTGTAAAATATGCATGACTCAATGGATTCAATGGGACAAATGGGAAAAATATGAGTGGAAAATGCACACGGTTGGATCAAATATGGAAGTTTTTGAGTAAAACTAACATGTGAGATCATCATATTTTTACAGTTCCAACAGAGTGCATCAACACCTTCTAGATAACTTTTCTCAGATGTTTTAGTTGTAAATATCTTGAAAAAAATGTATGCAGAATGGACAAGCATAGACAAGGTATGCGAACTATTTGACAAAATGCCTCAAAGTAGATTTCATCTCATGGAATGTGATGATTGAAAGATATTCATGGAATACATTTGTTGATAAGGCTTTAGAAAATTTCAAGCCAATTCAATTGGAAAGTGTAAATTCATATTCCACAACCTTTCCTAGCGTCCTCTCTACCTATGCCAAAAAGAGAGCTTTGGAACAGAGCATGCACATCCATCAAAAGCATAAAGGATGCAAGTGCCATGATAGACATGCATGCAAAATGTGGAAGCATAGACAAGGCACATGAACCATTTGGAAAAATGCCTCAAAGAAATGTGGTCTCATGGAATTCCATCATTATAGGATATGTTCAAAATGGATTTGTTGAAAAGGCCTTAAATTTTTTTAAGTAAATGCAATTGGAAAGTCTAAAGCCAAACTCCCTAGCCTTTACCAGCATCCTCCTTGCCTATACTCAAATTGGAGCTTTGGAAGAGGGTCTAGACATCCATCAAAGCATAATTGTTAGTGGATTCTTCTCAAAAATTGTAGTTGCAAGTGCCACTTTTGAATACCATAGCCTTCGCAAATACTTATATACAAAATTCAATAAAGAAAAATTTATGCACAAATTCTCTCTTGAGTGATCACATATTGTAACTAATTTTCTCCTAATGATATTTGAATGTTTACTACAAAACAGTCCTCCTACATTTTCCCATGATGATTGATGAGAGTTAAGGTATTTTTTCACTCATTCCTCTGCCCTTACTGATAAATAAGAAAAAATTATTGTTTTCTAAGAATTCAATGCAAATTCCTTCTAATGTTGGTTTATGAGAATTCAAAGCATTTTCCAACATAATTTTCTTGTTATAGTGATAAAGGAGGAGAATATGTGGCTCTTGCTGATAACTAATATGAATTGGCTAATTTTTTAGAATGGGAAAGCATAGATAGATATATAATGCATATAAGTAATATGAATTGGCTGATATAACCAACAAAGTCTCTCTTTATATATACATATATATGTATATATATAGATATATATATATATATAAACACATACAAACCTATGTTGGACCAATTACTAGGAAAATATAAGATGTAAACTCATTCTAGACAGCTTGGGTTATATGTTTAGATATAATGCACACACATGCACTTGTGTTGTACCAATTACCAACAAATATAAAATGTAAATTTATTCTAGATAGCTTGGAATGCATCAACACCTTCTATATAGCTTTTCTCAGATGTTTTTGATAAAGGAAAAAATGGGTTTTACAGGGAGCCAAAACCACGAAGTTTACAGGCTAAAGAAAGACATAGCATTATAGTGACCCATAAAAAACAAAAAGGCTACCCAACAGGGAAAACCAAAAGAAGACCATAGCCAACAATGGCCAGTCAAAAAACCAAAATAGAAACACCCAAAGCTAACTTAAAAACTTTAAAGTATCAACAACCTCAGCTTCAGGGTTGCTAATAACCTGGGTACCCTTTTTTCAGAGCTTGATTCTCTTGAGGCATTGAATCATCCTTTCTCCTTAGGTGAGCTCTCGTCCTCTTCAAGATTCTAGCATCCTCAGTCCTGCTTTTTTCCTTGTTCACATATAGATCCACCACCAATGAACCCCTTTGGAGATTTTCCATTCTCTCAACCATAGTGGTCATGATAGTGGCATTGTGTTTAGAAATTTTTTGGTTCTACTCCATGATAGTTTTCATAGTGTCCTTGATTTTGTTCATTTCTCCCTCCAGAACCTTCACCTTATCCTTATAATCCTTCTTCATCCCATCCATGATCTCAATGTTTCATTGAATGCTCTCAGCCATTGACCTAATATTCTCCTCAATGCACACAACCTCAACAGTATTATGGGTAGCGCCAATAGCTTTCAATTCTTCCAATTTACTGGTGACAACCCTATTTTTTAAGATAAGGTCCTTCATCTCATGAAAAACCCATCTCATAATCCTGAAATAATCCACGGCCCCATTTCCAGCATTAGCTAAAATTTCATTAGGATACTTTGGGTTGGGCTTAAAATAGTGATCTTCAAGGTTAAGATAACTAAGGAATCTAGGTATATTTTCTTTGTCCATGGGAGGGTAAGAAGTGTAGGACTCCTCACTGGCTTTGGGGGCATCACTTTTATCCTCTTGGGAGTCCTCAAAATAGGAGACTAGCTTGTTAACAGGGGTATCCTTCTTCTTTGAATCTTTCTAAGCAGAGCCAACGGGGGTTTTCACAGGGTCCACTTTTTTAGCGACATGCTTTCTCAGCGAAGTTTTCTTACCCAACTTCTTAGGGGAAGGAGGGTCTTCCTCTTTCCAATCAGAATCCTGGTTGTATTTTTCCTTAGACATGCTATCATCAATATCATAGTATTCAAAGGTTGAAGCCAAGACAGGATTAGACAAAGCTGACATATGTTTAAAATGTTCATAAATAAGCTGAATGAGGCTAGTATGCAAGACAAGGTATTTCCTAGGACTCTTTTTATGATATTCCCTACTATTACTCAAGGAGCAACACAAATAGTGAGGGAAGAAACCCTAACCTTATGGCGAAAATGATTGAGGGAAAAATGGTAGCCATAGACTCTGGTAAATTTGTTATCTAGTATGATGTATTCCATTATAATTCTGATAACTTTCCTCCATAACGCCTTGATAGAATCAGCATCAAAATAGCTGCTGAAAATTTTGATCAACTTGTTCTCTTCCTTATCTTTTTTGGGAAACTTAATGACAGCCTCATCAAAAAAAAAATTGTCACAAAAGAACTTCATCCCTTCCATCGAAAGACCAGTGACCTCCTCAATGAGATTCTCATCCACATTGACCTTCTTGCCAAAGTGAACAATTTCTCCATTCCTCTAATATTTAGAAAAATACGTAGTGGCTTTTGGGTCTGAGCTGTGAAGCTTCTCAATGAATGGGAGAAGCCTCCCACACTCTATTTTCCTCCATAACTTTGGGTTTTTTTATGCATTTCACATTTGGTCAGCTCAACTCTTTTCCTGCTTCCCCTCATTGTCCCATTCACCTTACTAGCATTGCTAGTAGAGCTAATACCCTGAATCAAAATGCAATAGCCAAACCAAAGCACCCACAATACGTGTCAATTCTTACATCTAGTAGAGTTAATTATTGTGGCCTCATCAAATCTATTGATGACTTTGTACTTGGCCTTATTCTCCTTCATCATTGCAAAAAGTAGAAAATTTCCCATGGATACTATCATACTTGATCAAGGCTTTAAGTTAGCTCCCAACTCATTGAGGTTCTGCCACATATTAAACCCTTTTTGTTTAGCTCCCTCATTAGCAAAAAATTGATGACACTACTAGCTTCCCTAAAGGCATGAGTAACTTTGACTTAATCAAACTTAGATAAAAGAGTCTTAGCATCTTCGATCCAACATTTTATGGATCATGAGGGAGGGGATTTTCCTAAAATGGAATCAATAATGTTTTTTGAATCACCCTCTAACCAAATATTTTTAACTTTCATCCTAATAGCGAGGTCAATGACCTGAAAAGCCCCTATGGCTTCAACCACATGGTTAGATTGCATACCTAAGGATATGGCCACCACTACAACAAACTTACCATTATAATCCCTTATCATTCCCCCACTTCCATCCAAACCTAGGTTTCCCTTAACCACCCCATCAAAGTTTTCTTTTGATGAGCCTATGGCGGATGACTCCAACACACTGCTTGCTAATCCTTTTTAGCAAGTTTAGAGGCCTTAGACACATCGTTTTCTCAGATGTTGTAGTTGTAACTACCCTGGTAAAAATGTATGTAGAATGGGCAAGCATAGAGAAGGCACGTGAACTATTTGACAAAATGCCTCAAAGTAGATGTCATCTCATGCAATGTGATGATTGAAGGATATTCATGGAATACAGTCGTAGATAAGGATTTAGAAACTTTCACGAAAATTCAATTGGTAGGTGTAAATTTGTATTCCACAACATTTCCCAACATCCTCTCTACCTATGCCAAAAAGAGAGCTTTGGAACAAGGCATGTGCATCCATCAAAAGCATAAAAGATGCAAGTGCCCTAATAGACATGCATGTAAAATGTGCAAGCATAGAAAAGGAACATGAACCATTTGGAAAAATTCCTCAAATAAATGTGGTCTCATGGAATGCCATCATTGCAGGATATGTTCAAGATGGCTTCGTTGAAAAGCATTTAGAAACTTCTAAGCAAATGCAACTGGCAAGTGTAAAGCCAAACTCCCTAGCCTTTACCAGCATCCTCCTTGCCTATACTCAAATTGGAGCTTTGGAAGAGGGTCTAGACATCCATCAAAGCATAATTGTTAGTTGATTATTTTTAGAAATTGTAGTTGCAAGTGCCACAGTTTCCGAATACCATAGCCTTCACAAATACTTATGTACAAAATTCAATAAAGAAAAATTTATGCACAAATTCTCTCTTGATTGATCTCATATTGTAACTATTTTTCTCTAAATGGAATTTGAATTTTTACTAGAGAACATTCCTCTTGCATTTTCTCATGCTCATTGATGAGAGTTAAGATATTTTTCCCCTCATGCTCGTGCTCTTACTAATAAATAAGCAGACTTTATTGTTTTATGAGAATTCAATGCAAATTTCCTTCTAATGTTGGTTTATGAGAATTCAAAGCATTTTCCCACGTAATTTTATTTGTTGTTGTGATAAAGGAGGAGAATTTGTGGCTATTGTTGATGGGTATGTGTAGGATCATGATGGGCCAAAAAGTGGTGATAGGATGGGTATGTGTAGGGTATGTGGTTGATGACTTTTTTTTAACCTAAAATTGATGAAATGAAAAGGGTTTTTAAAGGAGATTATCAGATTTCTAGCAATATAAATTATGCTTTACTTTGAATTTAATAAATAATTATTATTTATTTTCTATTTGAATTATGACTAAAGTCCTGATTGATAGGTGATTGAAAAACATCTATAGCTTTCAAATGGTATCACATTTTTGAATCTGAAACATGTCACATTCTATGCTTCACATACTATAGGATTAAAAAAATTGAATTTCATGAAGTTTTGACCAAGTTAAGGTGGTTAGACATACGATTCTTTATTTTTTTTAAAAAGTTGTAATAAAAAATTCATAATTAATTATTTACTTGGAAAAAAGTTACAAAAAAATATGCATCACATTTGGGCATGAGTCCTCTACTTATATCTAAAATATTATAAAAAATAATTATTATTTTATTGTGGCTAGGGTGATCAAACAAACACCTAATTCTTATTTTTTCCTTGAAATTTAGGTACTATTGCATTGAAATTTCAATTTTTCACCAAATAGATTTATTTATTTTTTAAATAAACTTAGTAGTTTAGAAACTAAATTCAATTTTCTATAGATTCTATTCTTACATATTTTTGAAATAATATGGATAACTTATTCAAATTTTTATATCAAGTTTCCTAACTCTGTTTTTCTAAATTTTTTGCCACTTAAGGGCCTATTTTTTCCATGATGATCCTCAAATACCCTAATAACTAATATGAATTGGCTGATTTGTTAGAATGGGAAAGCATAGATAGATATATAATTCATATAACCAATATGAATTTGCCGATATATCCCACAAACTCTCTTTATATATACATATATATGTGTATATATAGAGATATATATAAACACATACACACCTGTGTTGGACCAATTACCAGGAATATATAACATGTAAATTTATTCTAGATAGATTGGGGTATATATAGATATAATTCACATATATACACATATTTTGCACCAATTACTATCCAATATAAAATGTAAATTCATTCTAGATAGCTTGGCCTACATCAACACCTTCTAGATAGCTTTTCTCAGATGTTTTAGTTGCAACTACGCTAGTAAAAATGTATGCAAAATGGGCAAGCATAGACAAGTCATGTGAACTATTTGACAAAATGCCCCAAATTAGATGTCATCTAATGAAATGTGATGATTGTAGGATATTCATGGAATACATTCATAGATAAGGCTTTAGAAACTTTCAAGAACATTCAATTGGTAGTTGTAAAGTCGTATTCCACAACATTTCCCAACATCCTCTCTACCTATGCCAAAAAGAGAGCTTTGGAACAAGGTATGTGCATTCATCAAAAGCATAAAGGATGCAAGTGCCTTGATTGACATGCATGAAAAATGTGGAAGCATAGACAAGGCACATGAACCATTTGGAAAAATTCCTCAAAGAAATGTGGTCTCATTGAATGCCATCATTGTAGGATCTGTTCAAGATGGCTTTGTTGAAAAGGACTTAGACTTCTAAGCAAATGCAACTGGAAAGTGTAATGCCATACTCCCTAGCCTTTACTAGCATCCTCCTTGCCTATACTCAAATTAGAGCTTTGGAAGAGGGTTTGAACATCCATCAAAGTATAATTGTTAGTGGATTATTTTTAGAAATTGTAGTTGCAAGTGCCACATCTGAATACCACAACCTTCACAAATACTTATGTACAAAATTCAATAAAGAAAAATTTGTGCAAAAATTCTCTCTTGAGTGATCTCATATTGTAACTAATTTTCTGTAAATAAAATTTGAATGTTTACTACAGAACATTTGTCCTACATTTTTTCATATTTATTGATGAGAGTTAAGGTATTTTTTCCCACATGCCCGTGCTCTTACTGATAAATAAGTAGAATTTATTTTTTTCTGAGAATTCAATACAAATTTCCTTCTAATTTTGGTTTACATTATTTATAATGTTGGTTTATGAGAATTCAAAGCATTTTCCCACATAATTTTCTTTGTTCTAGTGATAAAGGAGGAGAATTTGTGGCTCTTGCTAATAACTAATATGAATTGGCTGATTTGTTAGAATGGGAAAGCAAAGACAAGGCACATGAACTATATGAAATAATGCCTCAAAGTAGATGTCATCTCATGGAATGTGATGATTGCAAGATATTCATGGAATGAATTTTTTAATAATGCTTTAGAAACTTTCAAGAAAATTCAATTGACAGGTGTAAAGCCATATTCCACAACCTTTCCCAACATCCTCTCTGCCTGTCACAATATGAGAGCTTTAGGACATGACATGCACATCTATCAACAACATAAAGGATGCAAGTACCTTGACAGACATGCATGCAAAATGTGGAAAAAGGCCTCAAAGAAATGTGGTCTCATGGAATGCCATAATTGCAAGACATGTTCAAAATGGATTTGTTGGAAAGGCCTTAGAAACTTCTAAGAAAATGCAACTACAAAAGTGTAAAACCAGAATCCCTAGCCTTTACTAGCATCCTCCCTACCTATACTCAAATTGGAGATTTGGAAGAGGGTTTGGACATCCATCAAAGCATATTTGTTAGTGGGTTCTTCTTAGAAATTGTAGTTGCAAGTGCCACTTCTGAATATCACAACCTTCACAAATACTTATGTACAAAATTTGATAAAGAAAAAATTATGCACAAATTCTCTCTTGATTGATCTCATATTATAACTAATTTTCTCTAAATGGAATTTGAATGTTTATTGGAGAACATTCCTCTTGCATTTGCTCATGTTGATTGATGAGATTTAAGGTATTTTTTCCCTCATGCCTATGTTCTTACTAATCAATAACCAGACCTTATTGTTTTCTAAGAATTCAATGCAAATTTTCTTCTAATGTTGGTTTATGAGAATTCAAAGCATTTTCCCACATAATTTTCTTTGTTATAGTGATAAAGGAGGAGAATTTGTGGCTCTTGATGATAACTAATATGAATTGGCTGATTTGTTAGAACGGGAAAGCATAGACAAGGCACATGAACTATTTGACATAATGCCTTAAAGTAGATGTCATCTCATGGAATGTGATGATTGTAGGATATTCATGGAATACATTCGTTGATAAGGCTTTAGAAAATTTCAAGAAAATTCAATTGGTAGGTGTATATCCACATTCCACAACCTTTCCCAACATCCTCTCTATCTGTGCCAAAATGAGAGCTTGGGAACAAGGAATGTGCATCCATCAAAAGCATAAAGAATGCAAGTACCCTGATAGACATGCATGTAAAATGTGGAAGCATAGAAAAGGCACATGAACCATTTGGAAAAATGCCAAAGAAATGTGGTCTCATGAAATTCCATCATTGCAGGATATGTTAAAAATGGATTTGTTGAAAAGGCCTTAGAAACTTCTAAGCAAATGCAACTAGCAAGTGCAAAACCAGACTCCCCAATCTTTACCAGCATCCTCCATGCCTATACTCAAATTGGATCTTTGGAAGAGGGTCTGGACATCCATCAAAGCATAATTATTAGTGGATTTTTTTCAGAAATTGTAGTTGCAAGTGCCACATCTAAATACCACAGCCTTCGCAAATACTTATGTAGAAAATTCAATAAAGAAAATTTATGCACAAATTCTCTCTTGATTGATCTCATATTATAACTAATTTTCTATGAATTAAATTTGAAACTCCTTGGAGTTTTCTATGGCATTCACTAAAGTGGTTCATAACTCCAAACACGTAAGGTGCAGATACATTTCAAAGAGCTTGGAGTGCATGCACATCATCCCATAAAATATGTTTGACAAGAAATTTGAGCAACTTTAAGCAATTCTTAGATATATTTGTACACATATATGTCATGCCCCAAATCCCAAACCCTTGTAGCCTGTGCTACACTAGTAATAATAGCAGTGATTCCCTATCTTTAAATTAAAGGTAGACCTCTATTAAATTGTAAAAATGAATCGCAACTATAATAAATCACAAAATCTTATGAAAGGATAGACCTCTATTAAATTAATAATAATAATTAATCAAGATAGGTAGTGCTCCATTGAGGAAAGGCATGACTCTTTGCATGGGATATAATTTATGAAAGGATGTGACTTTTCTCCTCAAGGGAAATATATTAAAGAGAAAAAAATTTATTGGAGGAAGGCATCAATTAGAAATCTAGATAAAACCAACACCTTGGAAAAAAGGAAAAAAGATTTGATAATTTTGTTTTGCTTGCTCCCAAGGTTATTTGTGTCACAATTTTCCTGACAACATTATTTAGTATTGAATGTACATCAGCTATTGCTGAAGCTGTAAATGTAATGGTTTCCAGAGCTATTTTCACATAGAGTGAATAGTAGAGGTTCGATCATCTTCATATGTTAAACTTAATGCATTCTTCTTTACAAAGATTATACATTATACAATAAATATTTCTTCATAGTTTTGTGCCATTATACTAGTTTTTGTATGTTAAAGACCAAATGTCAAAAGACAAGGGATTGGCATGACACAAAGAACTAAAATTTTAAAATATTGTGATGAATAACTGAAACAACTTGGTTTTCCAAATGGATACATCCTCTCACATGGTTGGTTACTTTAGGTATGAATATACTTTTGATATTATTATACTCTTTTAAACCACGTGTCTATTACTTCAACAAAAATAGTTTGAGAGATCATCTTCCGTGGTAACACGGGTAACAGTATTGTAAGGCCAACAGTATCCCAACTAGATAAATTTGGATAATTTTGTTTTGCTTGCTCTTGAGGTTATTTTTGTGACAATTTTCCTGACAACATTATTTAGTATTGAATGTACAACAACTACTACTGAAGTTGTAAATGCAATGGTTGCCAAAGCTATTTTCACATAGAGTGAACAATAGAGGTTGGATCATCTTCATATGTTAAACTTAATACATTCTTATTTACAAAGCTTATACATTATACAGTAAATATATCTTCACAGTTTTGTGCCATTATACTAGTTTTTGTACATTAAAGACCAAATGTCAAAAGGAAAGTGATTGGCATGACACAAAGGACTAAAATTTTAAAAAATTGTGTTGAATAATTGAAATAGCTTGGTTTTCCAAATGGATACATCCTCTCACATGGTTGGTTACTTTAGACCTTACCAATATACTTTTGATATTATTATACGCTTCTAAACCATGTGTCTATTACTTCAACAAAAATAGTTTGAGATCAATCATCTTCCCACAGATGAAGAGAGCTAGCATCTTTGCATTTGAATCAATTTGCAATAATTCAACATCATCTCAATGCAATGAGTGCTGAGTGGACTCTTCATTGTCATGAGTACATACCTCCTACTTATCAATCAAACTGTATGCATACAAGCTGTGGGAACATGGTAACAGTATTGTAAGGGCTGGGAACTTGTCACCAACCCTCACTTCATAATCTAAAACAATAAATAGTTACATACTTTAAGGATAGTGGAATTAGAAGTCAATTTTGACTAATAGAATAACGAGGAAGCAAACAACAGGAAGGCTGGGGATGCCTAAATTTAGGAAATTTTAATTTAAATTGACTCAATTTTAGAATGCCCACTAACTACAAGAAATATTATTTACTCAGGCATTAATGTGCTTTAACTTATTCTAAAATCAAATATATACATAGAATGTAATCCATAGCATTTCAATCATGAGATGTATTGAGAATATATATAATGATACACGTACAACATGAATGATGAATGGAATACTAGATGACTTTGTTTAGACACTGACAAGCTTCATAGCATAAGCAAGGATTCATAAAAATCCTTACTTGTCACTCATGTATGCCATGTCGGTCATGCTTTATCAGAGTTGCTTCCCTTTACAGTATCACCATAGTGATAACAACACTGAAAAATGTTGCAATTGTAGCCCTTCTATGATGGGTTCTATTAAAATTTTAAAAAGGAAATTATACACAAATTTAGTTTTCATTTTAAGGAGAAAAAGTCACAAATTTGAAAAAGAAAAAATAATGGTAACCTTAATAAAATAATTTAGCATCTTTGCGGTATACATTTTATTCTTTGCGATACACATTTTGCTTCAGCTTTTTGCATTGCAATAGGCATCTCACAATGAAGCAGCTTGAACTGGTCAAACCAATTGGTTGAAGGTTCACCCCTTCTTAGTTAGAAGAAATAACCCAACACCACTGGTAGAAGCAATAAAAGAATAGAATCCATTGAAAAATAATGAAAGGCTTTTAATTAAAATAGTGCATGAAGCACAAAACTAGAAATTACCTTCACCCTTCTGATGTTTCCTTGCCCTCCTCCTGTCATAACCACCATTTCCATTTCATTCTAAAGAAGACCAATTGAAAAAGCAATGGAAATAGGAAAATAGGGAATACACCTAGACATTTTCATTTTAAAGAGAAAAAGTCACAAATTTTGAAAAAGGAAAAACAATGGTAAGCTTAACATGATAATTTCTTTGTGGTATACATTTTATTCTCTGTGATATACATTTTATTTCAAAAATAAAATTAAAACAGTGGACCTACAGGAAAATACCTTGGAAAGCGACATTTACTTAAATTGCAAAATTTCTCCAACACTAGCGGTAAAAGGAATGCATAGTTAACAGTCATTGCCTTAATATGAAAGGGTTTTTTGTAGTGCAATAGGCATCTCATAGTGAAGAAGCTTGAAACTAGTGGAACTAATTGGTTGAAGATTTTCCCCTTCTTAGTTAGAAAAAATAACCCAACACCACCGGTAAAAGCAATAAAAGGATAACAACCATTAGCATCCATTGAAAAATAATGAAAGGGTTTTAATTAAAATGGTGCATGAAGCATAAAAATAGAAATTACTTTCACCTTCTAATGTTTCATTTCTCTCCTCCTGCCATAGCCACCATTGCCATTTCATTCTAAACAAGGTCACTTGAAAAAGCAATGGAAATAGACGAATAGATAATACACCTAGACACAAGCCTACTTAATAAAATATTACTCGCCTGATGCAACCATTTGCTCTTTTCTTGGAAACTCTAGGGTAAAAACACTCCTCACTGCAAATTCCTTAAAATACGAAAAGAAAAAGAAAAATACAAAAAAAATTAAATGAAAATAAACATTTCCTTGCACATCCATTTGTTGTTTTCAACCAAAGCTAGGTGGACAACCTCTTCCTCACCTCTGTGAAGAACCGAGAGAGACCAAAACCATATTTGATGATGATGCCATGAGATGCGGTAGAGCCAATGTCATGTCACCATCTAGCTCGTACTTTCTTCGCCTTTCCCTCTTCCTCTTCAACATTATGGCATTTGAAACCCCCTGCATTACAATAGCATTTAAAGCCAAAGCCAAAACGGATGAAAGGGTTTTAATTAAAATAGTGCATGAAGCATAAAAATAGAAATTACCTTCACCCTTCTAATGTTTCCTTGCTCTCCTCTTGTCATAACCACCATTACCATTTCATTCTAAGGAAGGCCACTTGAAAAAGCAATGGAAATAAGCTAATAGGGAATACACCTAGACACAAGCCTACTTAATAAAATATTACTCGCTTGATGCAGCCATTTGCTCTTTTCTTGGAAATTCTAGGGTAAAAACACTCCTCATTGCAAATGACTTAAAAATGCAAAAAGAAAAAGAAAAATACAAAAAATAAAATAAATAAAAATAAACATTTCCTAGCATAGCCATTTGTTGTTTTCAACCAGATCTAGGTGGACAACCTCTTCCCCACCTCTGCAAAGAACCTGGAGAGACCAAAACCATATTTGATGATGATGCAATGCAGGCCTAGAATTTGACGGTCTATTTTACTATTTTTTCAATTTTAGAATGTATATTACAGCTATAAAATTTAATAGACCGTATAGTTTAACTTGCTATATTTTTATTAAACTATAAAAAATTATTATAATATAGTATTTTAATTTATAATATATATCATTTTATAATTTTTATTATAAAAAGATAAATTAATTTAGAATAGAATATAACTTTTTTGAATATTTTCTAATATGAATTTAGAAACTTTTGACATTTTTATAATAGTTATACTTTTTTATATTAATATATGCGATTTATAATATTATTATAAAAATATATATTAATTTAGAATCTTTTCAAAATAGAATATAATTATTTTTAACTTTTACAATATATTTAATAAGATTTTTTTTTAATATCAACTTAGAAACTTTTGTTAATTGTTAATTATAACAGTAGTTTTATATTTATTACTAATATTTTTCATTGTTTTCTAATTTTTCAAGATATTACATTTATAAAAGATTTATATAAAAATTCATAAATTAAACAATTATTTGACATGCATTTAAATGACCAAACCATCATAAATTTTTCATATGATAGGTAGGGGTGACCGTCAAATTCCAAGCCTGATGCCATGGGAGGTGGTAAAGCTAATGTCATGTCGCCATCTAGCTTGTACTTCCTTTGTTCTTCCCTCTTCCTCTTCAACATTATGGCATTTGAAGCCAAAGCCAAAATGGATGAAATGGTTTTAATTAAAATAGTGCATGAAGCGTAAAACTAGAAATTACCTTCACCCTTCTAATGTTTCCTTGCTATCCTCCTATCATAACCACCATTGCCATTTCATTCTAAAGAAGGCCACTTGAAAAAGCAATGGAAATAGGAAAATAGGGAATACACCCAGACACAAGCCTACTTAATAAAATATTACTCGCGCTCTTTTCTTGGAAATTCTAGGGTAAAAACACTCCTCACTACAAATTCCTTAAAAAAACAAAAAGAAAAAGAAAACTAAAAAAAAAATTTAAATGAAAATAAGATTTACTTAGAGTAGCCATTTGCATTACAATAGCATTTGAAGCCGAAGCCGAAACGGAGACCCCCGATTATTATTAATATTGTTATTGATGTTAATTGCGGTAGAAGGCCTTGCAAAAGCAAAAGAAGGCACCCCCTGCTACTACAAAGCCACAGAAGATTCCCTACCTTCCATCATAATAACTACATAGAATTCAACTATTCAAAAAATTTACTCTACAATGCCTATAATTCAGAAATTTTTCCATCGAGACATTCTTTTCTTCATCTTTTTCACTATGGTTTCACTCAAAATCCCAATTCATTGATATTTTTGGGCAGGTGGGGCTGTAAAGGTCTCTAAATGGTGGGCCCATGTTTGTTTACTACAACAAGTGTATTGATAACATTATCCCAAAAGTCTCATGTATGTGTATACTTGTTTATTTATTCTTTTTCATTCAATTATTCTTAAACGTGTCTTCTAAGTTCATTTATTAGCTGAATGAGATAAATTTAAGTCTATTTTTTTGATCGAGAATCATGCTAGAAAGATGAAAAAGTGGGAAGTCTGACAAAAATTTTGAGCAAAGTTCACACAAATAGCTATCAGCTAATTATATTCGATGGTAGCTCGTTTTGAGGACTACCATCATCCAATTGGGTCTATGAAGTCTCCTCCATTTTCATTCTCAACCCAAGCTTCGAAGGGAAAATTTTTGTAGAGATTTGGTAAAAGAGTGGGAGAAGGGGGAAAAAGGGGGTGTCTAGCAAACTAGGGTTCACTAGAACTAGGGGGTTCACTAGAACCCCCCTTCTAGCAAACCCCCCTTTAAATGCAATTAAAAAACAAAACTCAATAAAGGGGGGTTCGCTAGAAGGGGGGTGGGGAGGCGGGGGCGAACCCCCCTAGTTCTAGTGAACCCCCTAAAGTGTTTTCCATCCGGAAATGCATTTTTCTTTCCTCAATAGAATTGTAAAGTAGTTTTGTAGGTTTACCCCATGGGGAGATATGTATCAAAAAAAATGAATTCAAACTCAACACATGTAAGTGTTGTCACTTGTGTAACAAATCCAATTTTATTTAAAAATTAGCCCCCCCTCTTTTGATGTCTATGTCAAAAAATTGTTTAAACCTAAGCTCTATGTGAACCCCCTAGTTCTAGTAAACCCTTTAAGGGGTTTTAGTGAACCCCCAGTTCTAGTGAACCCCCTAAAGTGTTTTCCATCTAAAAATGCATTTTTCCTTCCTCAACAAAATTGTAAACTAGTTTTGTGGGTTTACCCCATGGGGAGATATGAGTTAAAAAAAAAAGAATTCAAACATAACACATGTAAGTGTTGTCACTTGTGTAATGAATCCAATTTTATTTAAAAATTAGGCCCCCCTCTTTCGATGTCTACGTCAATTTTTTTTTTAAAACCTAAGCTCTATCCCGCAAGGTCTTTTATCTATGTCTAAATCAAGTCCTTGGGCAAGATATACACAAAATGGATTTATTAGTCAATTTAGTCCCCGATTTGTACTATGTAGAGATATATTAGGAGTCCATCAAAATTCAATTATTTATTAAGAGGTATATTTTGAGAATTTATTTCATAATTGAATTATACTTGTGTTATGTACGTGTCATCACATATTGTCTATTAGTTTTTGTTCTTATTATTATTCTTCTATTTAATGTTGAATAACTCTAGTTATCTATTGATTAGCTATAGTTGCTATAAAAAATAACACTATTATAGGATGTTATGAGGTTATTTGTAACTATATGTGTACTATGTGATGAATAAAATGTGTGTGAGTTTTATATTCTATTGTCTGTCTTCAAACTTTAATTATCATGACATTCCATGAGACCACATTTATTTGAGGCATTTCGTCAAATAGTTTGCATGCCTTGTCTATGCTTTCACGCATTGGATACATGTCTACTAGAGTAGTTGCAAGTACAACATTTGACAAAATTACTCTATCCTTTATTCTTTGACAACTATCCATACCCTACTCCAAAGATCATTTGGCAAAGGTTGGAAAGATGCTGACAAAGATTATTGAATTTGGATTTATAAATTTCGACAAATGTACTTTGTGAATATTCCATTAGAACACATTTCTTCAAATAATTTTATCAAACAATTCACATGCCTTGTCTATACTTCCACATTTTGGATACATGTCAATACAAGAGCATTTCCAACTACAACATCTATTAAAATTTCCCTTATCCATTATGTTTTTATGGATACCTATACCTTGTTCCAAAACTCTTGTTTTGGCATATGGTGGGAGTACATTGGCAAATATAAGCTGATCGAGTGAGAGACCCATTTGTTGCATATGGTGAAACCATGCGACTACCTTGTGAAGACAACCATGTCTTCTGTACACTACAATAACCTTATTCAATGAGAGGCTATCTTGTTCTTTTATGCGATCAAATATAGGCATCACCAAACTCCTGCAACGTGAGAACAGTGAGTTTGAGTTTGGTTATGCATGGGAACTGCTTGCTTCTTATTGTTGATTGTAACGGCCACTATTTAGGGGAGCTGCTGATCGTTGATTATAAAGATGACTATTTAAGGGAACAAACAGAAACGTTGACGAAAAGAATAGGTTAAGTAGGTCCCACATTGTCAAGTCCGCCAGTCAACACTTAGAATGTATAATTTAAGCTCAACCATTTAATATTACTTTGTATAACCATCTTTACATACATATGATCATAAAATCTCAGAACATATTGGAATTAAAATTTTCGATATCATTGATTTATAATAATTACCTTTTAATAATATTCAATTTTTATTTTATTTAATCAAACATAAAGAATAATTTTATACCTCATTTGTGCTCAATAAAATATCTCCATCTTGTATAACATTTTCTAGTAGTACAGTCACCATTGCTGCAAGTTCAATGGCTCTTTCAATCTTCTTTTCATCTACATTCTGTGCCCACTGCTTTGTGCATTTGAGTATCAGATCGGGAGCTTCTAACAGACCGGAAACAATGACATGGCCCACCAATGTGCGTAGCATTTCACCCAATTCCTCCAGATTGTAATAAGCACATTCATCAAGTCTGATCAACAGACTGTTGGACGCTCTTTCATCAGACCGTTCCAATTTGTGCCTAAACTCTCTAACCATCTCGGCTACTCTCTCTCGCTCTTCTGGGGTAACCACTCTTTCTACTCTCGCCCGCTCTACTGTGCCCAAACCCTGCTTCAACCTTCTTTCTACCTCGCGCATTTTTCCTTCGAAATGTATACTGTCGCTCAAGGCATAAAAATTCAGCGTGCCCAACGTGTTGAAGGGATCCACAACTATGTTCTCTGGATAGTCCACAAACTTGAGCACATTCAATGTCTCCCTGTAAGCTGCCAAGGCATTCTCCATATCCACACCTATCTCAATATCGGCTATATCACTAAATATGCTTGATATTGTTCCCATCCAACTCTTATTGATGGACTGAAGATGCTGACTTTCAGCCAGTCTACCGTTTCCCATTATTGAAAGCAATCCTGTGCAGCGTTGTCTCATTTTACAATCATCCATCCTACGGTTTATTTTTTCATATGATCTTTTATTAACCTTCCAGAAAATGTGTTGGAAGTCCACTTCAGGGAGCCCCATGGCAGTCAGTATTGACTGGTATTTCAGATGTTCATCATTTGATAATACAGATTTCTTGTCAAGTTTGAAGAGACGCTGAACAAAGTGGCTGCTGAGTACCAGAACCGAGAAATACCGACAGATGAAGCAGAACAAACACAGTAAACTAATTGGTAAAATCGACACACACAATGGAAGGAGCGGTACAAGGAAGGAAACGGAAATTAAAATGTTTCTCAACCTATATTTCGGATTCAGAAGAATATATGCCAGCCGAGGGGATATCGAGCTCACGACAACGGCAGCTGGCACTGAGAAAAAGCGTCTTGCTCTGCTGGAAGCCTTGATGAAATTCATTTTCTCGATTGAAATTGAACAATACAGCCCCGCCTTGAACCATCTGTAGAGCATGAGCATCCATCCCAACAAAATGAATATGCACTGAAGATAAAATATCAGATTATCTCCTCCATTATTATGATGAAGAAGAGATGAACGACATCCCACTTTAGCGGCCATGACGGCAACACAAATTGTGACAATCATTCCCGCACCTGGATTGAACGCTGAGCTGGTAATAAAGTAGCATGTCTTCCATGCACGAGCTGCAACCCATGACTTCATCACCTCACTTCTTAACGTCTCCCATCTATCACCTTCATTTTCTACTTCTTTAGAGAGTACTTCGGAAATACCGTAACGGACGCCATCACGCGCAAGCTTCCCAGATAAGATGACTGCCCCTAACAAAAAGAGGAGCGATGAGGCTCCCAGTAAGAGAAGAGCGCCGGATGATATGAACCACGGACCCGCTTCCCTTTCGACTAGGGAGTTATCAACGTTCTGCAATGCATAAATCTCTGTAGCGATGTGAAACGACAAACTTACAAACAAGGCAGCTACGTTGCTCCATCTCCCTTGGGTGCCCGCCATGGCCATCCCAGGCAGAAGACATCCCACAAAAACACACATTGTCAGTCTCGCAGAATCCATTTCCAGTTGCCTATCAACCAACACTTCTAAGTCCTTTTCGTTGGGCCGACCAAAAACATTGACTTTCTGAATTTGAACATAGCCTAAAATTTGTATCGTCAGAGCACTTAAAACAAAGAGATTGGTCGGGATCCAGGGAGTTATTTTAAGATAGTGTTTGGCTACGCCCACTGCAACATCCCATAGCATGCATATGATAAGCGCAAATGTAGCCAGTATCATCTGCCACTCCTGCAGATCATAACCCATTTGAATCCCAACCCTACTAAACTCAATACAAGCAAAGAAGAATGTCAATCAAATGATTTAATGTTTAGAAATACTAATTGATTTATCAAATATTCTAATTATCTTCCCCGCTAAACTGCTTGTCTTTTTTAATCCAGTTCATTTTCTAGGGACACGTTAAATACCTAGGTAAACAAATCTAGTGTACATTTCTACATATAATAATAGAGCAAAGATTTGGTAAACAAATCTATTGACTCTTTGTTACGAAAGAAGAAAAGAAATCCCTAACGTCTAAGAAAAGAAACGGCGCCACTTTATCGAAAGGGAATCTTAAACTTTTTCTTTCCCTTATATTAAGAAGCGACTGGTAACGGTGAAAAGCAATGTATACGATTTATTCAAAGTAATGGCACCAATTCTTGCTTTTCCAAAAGTGATGGCTTGTCATTCTTTACTCGTCCAACATGTCTGACGACTGATGATAGTCTTCATTGTGTCCATTTTACTAGAACTTATCACCACGTTAAAAGCAGGCTGCAATCCATACTTTGCTATCCACATTCGAAAAGGAAAAATAGCCTTTCTTTAATCTTAGTTTAAAAAATATATAAATACAGGCTCCAAACAATATTTTGGACCAGTCACATTCCAAGACATAAATATCAGTTGTTTAGAATAAATTTGAGTTCGTTATCAAATAAATGCAGGTTGCAATCTATATTTTGGGCCAGCGGTGCTCCAAGACATAAAAATAGGTATTTGATGATTTAGAAAAATATTTTCTTATTCTTAATTTAAATCAAATAAATGCAGGTTGCAATCTATACTTTGGTCAGCCGTACTCCAAGACATAAATATGAGTTCTTTCAAACAAAAAGAATAGAATAATATACATATAAGTGAAGTGGGGTATTTGATGATTCATGTAACTTGTAAAGAAAAATAGCATTTCTTTAATTTTTGTTTAAATTAAATAAATGTAGGAGAAGAGTATAAATAAACCTTTAAAATTAATTAATTTTAAAGATGGAAATGTGTAAGGGAAAATGAAAATGAATTTTCTTTAATAAGATGTAAACAAGTATAAAATAATTTAGGTTAAGAAGTCATATGCAATTTTTTTAGAATTAATGTTATTTTACAAAAGTAAATATATTGGATAACGTTTAGTTTTAAGTTTAAGGATGAATAATTTTGAGAAAGGTTTTGAAATTTTTGAGTATCATTTATTTAAAAGTCATTTCTCTTTGTTTGGAAAATGTCTCAAGATTATTAAATGTCTTTTTGTCTTCCGCACATTTTGAATTGGTTTTTCAATCATCTTTGCATCTATAAATTTGATTCTATACTTTGTGTGTTTTTGCTTCTTAATTTGTTTGGTTCATTGCACTTTTCTTTTCTCTAAGGACTAGTGTTTATACATACTTTTAGAGGCTATTAAAGTATTAAGAGACAAGTTCCACTCAATCGACCCTTGAAAAAGATTGGCACAAACACTCTAGGATGAATGTGTGTAGATCTATTCCTTTTAGATGTTCTAATTAAAGTGTTCCTAGAATGTCCCTTCCTTAAAAGAATGATATTTGAATGATGCTTGCTTATCATTAATAAATACAATTGAATTCCTTCAACTATAAGAAGATAATAATAAATCAATCAAACATGTAAACTTTACTAGCTAATAGTGGTTAGTAAAATAGGTGCTAGTTAGCCAAAATTTAAATTTGAGTATTTAAAATTTAAGGGTCAAATATATGGATGCGAGACATACCTAGAATAACATAGTGATAAAATCTATGAACATGATGAATGCCAAAATATGGAGGGTGCAATAACTTTGGATTATATGGATTGTGTCATTTGTCAACATTTAACTAGATTATGGTATTTTCTCAAAATAGACATACAATTAAATAGAAATAAGCATGATTATGCAAATTTTACCATTACATTTTTCCTTCACTTTCAAGTTCATGTGAACATGTATCTCAAAGTGTGTAAAACTCACAAACATGCATTTAAATTAAATATTCAACTATAAAAGTATGTCTAAGTCAATATAAGCAATGGACCCTATTGGTATCATCGTATAAGTCCATGCTTTAAGATGTGTTCTCTATGAGAACCTTCAAGATGGAGGGAAAAATTTTAGTGGGCAGGTTCTATCTCACAATTGCAAATTAGGCACAAAATACAAGCCTTTCTTCAATATTTAGGTAATAAGACAAATGAGGGTTAGAAAAATTCTTCTTGTATAGAAAGTGGTATGATTAGCTACATGTGATATGTTAATCTTTCATGTTATGTGATAATACCATATGTTTCCATGATGATGGGTCTTTGTGGAACACTTGCCACTACCTAAGAACTTGAAAAATTAATGTTAATAACAATAAATACCCCTTCTATAGTTGGTTACATCTATAGGATCAAAGGAATTACAAGAGAGGGAAAATAGTACATGAAAAGTAAAGTAATAATAATAATAATAAATATACCATGCATGAAGTAAGTGTAACATCAAAAAGATGAGGCATGGTGTTGGCACATTATTTTATCAGGGTGCATTTAGTTAATCACATTAATATAACATATGCATCTAAGATATGATATAGAATCTACTGGGTAGGTTGCAGTTACATCATGTGACTTAAATTAATTCCCTATTTTGATAAATATGTTGTGCACACATGTGAGTTCATCTCTTATTATTCTATATCAATTGGTTGTATATTAACATCTATTGGTGATGTATCTTATATATACCCACTTTTAGCTTTTATTTAAGAATCTAGAATCATCATTATATATTTGCATACATTGATACATTAGAATTATTCTCCCATTTTGTGTCTCTTTTATACTTTCATTGAAGATCCTTGACCTTGGGCAGCTATCTCCATAGCCAACATTACACATGGTAGGCACATGTGGACTATTGATAACATCAAGGTACAAAGGTTTCTCCTAGCATGGAAAAATAGAAAAGGTGATATGGCCCTTAGTCACCAAACACACTCACATATTCACTAAATTATTTAGAAAAAATAGTAAGTAATTACCTTTGAGAATATAACACAAAGTGTACAAATGTAATTATCATAAAATTATAGACATATGATTAACCATCAAATATGAAATACAATATGGCTAAATAAGTTTATGAATGTAAATTAAAATAATTTAACACCTATGACACCAAAATTAAATGGAGAAAACCCTTTTGGGAAAAGTACATGATCAAAGATATATTGATCTTATATTAATAAAGAATAAATCTCTAGGTAGGTGCAAGAAGGTGGATCCACTTTTTGGCCAAAAAGTGGAACTATTTTTCTTCAAAATCATTGTTTGTCATACTTGGAGTAAAAATTTGTAGCACTTACACATATAATCTTAAGAAAGTATAGTAATATGAAATGTCAGAGTCTAGTTTTCAAATATGTAATTTATTCAAATACCCAAATGATACAAGTTAATTATGTATAAGATGTAAAAAAAATATATTTTTAAAATGACTTTTTATGGCCATAACATGCACATGCATGACAAGCATAATTTGACCTAAATAAGATTATTTTTCTAATTCATTTTGTGAAAAATGTGTATTATAGTGAAGCTTGATGCAGATATTTGTTTATAATTTTTTCCAAATATATGTTTTTAATTATTTGTTATTATCTCTAATTGCTACTTTTGAAAACCCCTTGTGTACAAACAACATAATTTGAGTTAAAATAATCATAAGATGGTTTCTTCATTGTTTAACAAATGATGTTTAGATAGATGACATATAATTTTATAAAAAGGCTATAAAAATTAAAACATTAAAAAATACTAATACATGACATTTCAAGATTATGGATTAGTCTCCTCATAAATTAATTAATTAGAAAAACACAAGTCCAATAAAAAAAAGTATTTTAAAACTACAAATTTCCATCTATAATGGGTTTGAATTTTGTAAAAAAAATATTTTGAAAAGAAGTTGTCAACCATATTGTTAAATTCTGATAGAGCGAATAACCCAAGATCATCAACTATAGAAAACCTTCACAAAATAGTGAGAGAGACACAAGTCCATTTCACCAAATAAGGAGTGAAGAATATGAGGTGATAAATCACATAATGTTACAGGCTCTTAAAGCCATGAAAATGCTAATAGGTAAGAAAACTACCCACATGGGAATAAACCACCCAAATTAATAAATGCTAAATTATGCCTAAGTTTTAACTTAAGTTGGTAACTTTAATTTACTCTAACAAATTCAAATTCTCTCTTATTGTTTGGCATTGTACTTGTAGGTCTAAGATTAAGGGTGGGTTTCCAAGCCTGGGTGAAGCCACAATAGTGGTTTACAATTTGATGGAGGAAGGAAAACTGAGAAAAAATGACCCCATGGCAAAAAAATTGGTTTTAGGGGTTCAAATGAACCTACAAGTTCGACCGAACCAAAAAGGGGTTCGAACGAACTAGGGTTCGAGCAAACCCATTAATTACCGAGCCCACATTTCCCGTCCAAAAAACAAAAGGAAAAATGCATATTGAAGGGTTTCAAATTAACCCTGGTTTGCTCGAACCCTTGGGGATTCGCTAGAACCACCTGGTTCTAGCAAACCCCCCTTTCCCCTAATTTTTGACCTTGTTCACACAAAAAACCTAAATTTTTACATTTTGAAGCTTGGGTTGAGGATGACAATGGGGGAATCTTCACAAACCCAACTGGAATCAGGTAGTCCTTGGAACGAGCTATCCAACGAATATAATTTTAATATGTTTTAGTTTTATTATGTATTTGTTTTTCTAGTTTTATTAAACATAGGTTTTTCATCAAAAATGAAGGTCTCTATTCTGCACATGTGGAAAAATAGCAGATTATAAAAAAAAATGAAAAATATGAGTGCACTAGATATTGAATTCCCTGATCCAACAATTTTTTTTTGAATTTTTGATATATGCAAAAAAAGTACGCATTATGTGGTCGCGCTATGTCTAAATTGTCATTGGTTTGACTTCGAAACTTGATTAAAGAAAAAATATTCAATAAAAAACTATCTAACCAAGTGGAAGCACTAGTTATAAGAGTTGTAAATCTAAATTGGAAAGAACTAGAATTTTATCCTTCATGGAAAAAAAGTTATGCATTATATGGTGTGTGTCACTTTTTAAAAATGTTGTTTTCTGAAAAAAACTAGTTTTGTGGGAGATGGAAAAAAAGTGCAATCTAATTCCAAAAATTTTGAAAAAAATATTTTTAGAATCTACAGACAAAATGTGACGAGACTGTAGTTTGCATCATCTTCAAATTCCTCATAGTTTAGCCAATATAGATGCCTGAATGTGAAGATTTAGTTAAAAATAAAAATTTCAGTGTCTAGTTTGGCCAAAAATTGTAAACCACTATTGTGGGATCACCCGCCTAAACAAAAGTAAAAACATAGGTTTCAAATTTTAAATTTTATGCAACACATAACTACTCCAAAACATGTACCTATTCAAGAAAAGATCAAGAATATGATGTAAATAGAAATGGGTACCCAATTTAAAAATAAAAATGGGTACCTATTTCATTCAAGTAGAAATTTAGGTTTGGGACCCTGATCCTAAGTGAGTACCCATTTTTTACAAAATGGGTACCTATTCCTGTTAGTATTTTTTCAAGCTCAACACTTCCACTAAAATTGGACCCATTAACTTGCACTTTCCCCTTTACATTGTAATAGAATCACTCTATCTTTTTTAGTTTAGCAACATAAAATTACTTGAAAAATATCCCATATAATACCTCTATTTGGTGCCTCTTATATATAGACTTAGTGAGGACAAGGAAACCACCAAAATTTAATACCATATAACCTAACATGGTCCCAAAAGACCATGGTGTAGACACGCAAAAATTAGCATTATGCATAGTCATCCGATCATTGAATAAATCAAACGCAGCAAATCCATTCGCTAGGAAAATTAGGTCTTTAGTCCTAAGGTTATGCATTTAAATAAATCAAAGGCTCACATCATCCTTTAATTAAATAAATAAAACTTTATTTAATTAAAATCTCAAAAGTCATTTCCATCCTTTTCTAATTTAAATAAATCAAATATTTAAGTCCTAAAATTCAAAATATCTAAACACCATGTTAAGCTAACCTAATCGTCATTAATTTAATCTAACCATGATCAAATGCTAATGTCACCCACTTGCATTCTCTAAGATTTTGCAACTTGCACAAATAAATCCATTTATTGATTTATTAAATCCAACATTTTCACTCAACATGGAATATTCTATCAAGTTTGAATTCAAAACCAAGTGGGCATGTACATCCAACAAAGCAATTAATAAACTCTTACATGTCCCCCACTAAGCATTAACTCTCAAATTTGAATTCAAATTTCCCCCCTCTTGGACACATTTCCCAAATCTTGCACATGCATCAACCACCCACATGATGACAAGTGGCCTCTTTTCATTGGCCTATTTCTTAGTCCCACATTGGTCCCTTTTCAACACTCAACATTTGAAAATCTACAAATAGAGGCTTCATCCTCAAGCAAATCCTCCACAACTCCACAATTTCATCCAAGAAGCTTATGCAAAGTCACTCTTCATTGAAGAACTGATTTTGTCTATCTCATTTGATCTTCAAAGCATTGCATCATTGGAGCTTAAGCAAGGATTGGGAAAGGGCTATTTTCCACAATAACACCAATCCACTATGAGATAAGTATACTTCATGTTTTCATATACATTTTGCTTGGTTTTGTTGCTTATTTCATTTGCATTTAGAGTATTGAGGTATCATTTCATAGGGATGTTCTTATCTTGTTTTGTTTTAAATGGCATACTAAGGTGTGTATTTGAGCTAATGCAGATTTTGACATCTACATTCTGGCGCTAGAGGGAGGGCTGAACCTTGGGTTGCATTTGATTGAAATTTAAGTCTGTTTGTATTGTGGTTATTGATATTTGGGTTTTGTTAATAATTTCAATGCAACCAGCTTCTGGATCTTGTATCACACTGGTGTTTGCATTTGAATAATCTGCACAACACAAGCTTTATCAGTCCTTTTATTTTCCAAGATTTCAACCTGCATTATTTGTGTTGTCTGCATGCTTGACTTTTACTTAACAGTTCTCAATGCAAGAGTTTTTGTTTGTCAACATCAGCCATCAATACAATATCTGCATTTGTTAATAGCAGCCAATGGAAGAGGCCCATCAATATTGACAATGGGCCAGAAATATCTCACGAAAGGGTCACTGCCAAAGACTGAGATTTGAATCTATTGCTGTTAATTCCATGAGTGTCAAAGCTTTCCTTCTTCCTTAGCATTTATTCTTTCTTCATGAACCAGATCGATGATGACAGTATTATATTATTTTTAATACTGTTAAGCTCCTCTTTACTCACTGTATATTAGGCTCTTCTTAGTATTTATTGCTAATGCTTTCAAAATATTACAGATACCCGTGATTTATGCTCCTCCAGATCTGTCGCCCTTGTCCCAACGTATCATGTCATTAATGTTGACCAGTTGAGGTTGAAGTTGTTGTGATGAGTTACTTGACTGCATGTAGTGTATTGGAAACATAGGTATATGTTGTTATTGTGTCATTTGTATTGGATACAACTGCTGGTTCACGCCAAGGAGCACTCGAAAACGCCCTTTACAGAGATAATGAATATTTCTTTTATCGCTGATTAAAAGTTTGGTAACATTGTCATGCCATCATCGCTCAGTATGGAGAGTTTCAATTGCCACGTACGATGATTCCCAGCAATATATCTGCTATGCTGAAAAGTAAACACATTATATCTCTTCAATACCGATTCAATGCATGTGTGCTTGGCAGCCTATGATTTAACCTTCTGCGTTTTGGGAAGATGTGATATTCATTGTCTAGATCTGTGTCTACTTAATTTTCCCTGGTCAGCTCAATCCAAAAATTATGGTATTAAATACCACATCCTATTCTCATCTGTTCATTATTTTTCAGTTGACTTTACATCTATTCTTCTTGATGTTTCAACTACGCTAGGTCTCTACTATGCTGTAATAAGTCTGACATAATCCTTATCTTCCTTTTAAATGTTTCTTGATTTTGTTAAATGATATATACCAATGTGCTGCAGGTGGCCTTTTGATATGATGAGATTTGAATGATATTAACTTTTATGTAGGGTATTGATTCTCATAAAAAATTGAGAAATGCTACGAAATCTGTCTTTACACTTGACACATGCATTCACTTTGGGTGCCTTTCAAATGACTTTTTCCATCCCTACAGAAGGCGTTGTCACCTAACCTTTCCCAAAGGACAATCTTCACTCTTGCAGGAGATGTGTTATGTCCTCTTCTCGCGCGGCACTCAAGGTACAGACTATTAAACTTTTGTTACTTTTACCACTGGAGTAGGATAAATTTTGCAGTTGAAGTAAATATCGCTTTCCAAAGTTTCTAAAGTCTTTTAATTCAAACTTATTCTACACATATCCTTCAAATATTACATCTTTTTGAGGCATCCTGTCAAAAAAATTATGAGCCTTAACTACTGCAGTTTGTCACTTGCCCGTTATTGGTCATTGCGTCCGCTATTATAGTTTCCTTTGTACGTGCTTCTAGGAGGCGTCATGTCAATGTAAAGTGGGTGAGTGTGCAAATATGTTTATAATTTGTCTATAACTGTTAAATCAAATAATCTTGTAATAGGAAGAAGCGCAGATTTACAAAGAGTTCATTTATACCAATTGTGTATTGTTGTTTCTAATCCTTTCTTCTTCAGCCTGCGATCTTTGCTTTACTCCTTGACTGGATGGTTAGAAAGAACACATGCAATGATCTTGGGAGAAATCCCATCACTTGAACTTTGGGCACAAGCAGCGAGTATTCTGGAAATAGTTTATCAAAATTGGAGTTACACATCCCATTTGCATTCACTATGGAATAAGAAAAAGTTGCGCTGACAATGGAGAATTAAAAATTGTGCAAGTGGAAGGGACGCTGATTTCATGACATTAAGTCAAAGGCTAATGCTTGAGGGGAGTACTGGTTACCAACAAAGATAAAAAAAGCTAGGGGTGGGAAGAACTAAATGCTCGACTAGAGCATACTTAACACTAAATGTCAATATCTACAGAATAAGCAAATCTGACGTGGTTACCAGAGTATTGGTTTCCTGCTGCCAATGATATTTGTCGATAAAGTTTGTTGTGGAAACATACAAAAACCTCTGATCGTACTGCTATAAGTATTGGTGATTGCAATTATGGTTGCAAATTATGAATTTGTGTGATAATGGAATGTTGAGAACCTCTGCTTACCTCTGCGTGATAAAGTATTAGACGTGGGCTTTTGCATCCAGCAAGAATGTTCATTAATGAGGAGAGATAGAAGCAGCGAACTGACAAATATGGCACTCCCAGGGAACAATACCTCCAGGAATTAGTGAATGAGTTCCAGCTGCGATTATTGTTAAAAATTGTGGTATCCTACTTATAATATCTTGCATGTCCAGTCCAGTACAAAATACATTTGTTTCTATCAAGATACTGTCAAATTATATTTTGTAATCTTGTGTGCGCAGTCAATGCATGTTTTATCACAAATTGAAAAGACATACTCTACCATTTATCTAACGCTGCAGATAAGCCTTGTCAATGCTTATGGACGAAGACCACAGTTCAATATTCAATACGATGCTAGAAGACGGGCACATGCTTAGCATGGGATTTCTTTAGAACACTCCACCAACTTGCAGAGCTTCTGAGAGCTCGGCTGTGCAGAGGAATGAAGAGGAAATACACGGGTAAACAATTATGAGGGAGACCGACCCTATGCAGTTTTGATTCTCGAAGGCAGGAAGCTCATTGAATCTACATTTTCATTTACTTTGGGGCTTGTATTTCAATAAAGCGCAACATTTACTTTTAACCAATATTTCATTTATGGCAGTGTCATGTCTCCCTCTAATATGCAAAAAAAAAAAAGATATCTTTAACATTGGCTGCGCACAAAATTTGCTCATTCATCTTTGGGCTTCATTTAATACTGACAGAGGAAGGTGCTGGCTAGGCCCGTATATCTGATGAACTTTCAAACAGTTTAAATTTGCATCAAATATTGGGAAAAGTGCACTAATTACTATTGAGTTTTATACTTCGTCTTGTGATTTGAGCTTACGTTTTGGAGCACAATTAGTTCTAAGCTTGTCTATACTGATTCTTGTGCTTCTACTACTGATTTTTACACTTTGTAGATAAATCAGTAACTTGCATTTTGGGTGTTTTATTTTTTATTTTTGCAAATCTATTAATTACACCATCTTTACATTTAGAATGATGATTTTGCTTCTAACAACAAATCAAAAGCTATGCAGGTATGACATCATTGTGAGGGAAGCTTCTTCCACATACTCTCATTAAATCTTTACATAAATCTATGGTTACTAGGCTTGGTATCTTGTGATGAATTTGCATGACGAGTATGACCTTTTGTGATGATCTATGCTTCATTGATCTCTTGAAATAAAACTTATTTGTCTTATTTTTATCTTGTAGGAGGGAAGGAGGAAGGATTTTGTTAGCACAAGGGATTTGCAACATTGAAAGATAAGAGGTGATCGTGGAAGAACCTTGAAGTTGAAGAATCAGACATTGAAACTTGAAGCTCAAAAGTGTTTTTTAACGCTTGGGGAATCCACCTTATGCTTTAGTTTTCTATTTTAGATCAACTCACATATTTTGGGCTCTAAAAAGAACGTTTCAATTTTCACTACCAAGGCTTAAAACAAACTTTAGGACACAAGCTTACTAAAGTTGGTTTTCGGATTTAAAAAATTGAACAAGGCAATCTTCACACTTAGTATTGGTGCTTTTAAAATGAACCAGTGACTGATTTGAGTGATTTTTTTTAATTTTTTTTTCTTTGAGCATTTTGATTGCTTATCCTCTCCCCTTGCGCTTCGTGCAATCTAGGGTGCAAGAGAAACACTCAAAATGCATTTTATTGCTTTGAGTCACCTTTAGAGGGCCCTGCCTAAGAGACACATCTAAAAGGAGAACTTGAAGGCGAATCCAACTGGTTTTTCATTCAGGCCGGTATATAAATGGATAAGACTAAACTGTCAAGTCCTCATGGTATGTAGGCCTTATCCGTACAGTGTCTTTCAGAACGGGGTACTACCGTAAAACATATAAGAGCCCCTAGTAGGATTGATCAAAGCCTTTAGTGGCTTGCTGGACGCTCGCAAGGTGCCATGTCCCCGATGTTGTGTCATTAAGAACCTTGTTTGTAGTTGCCAACCAGTCCATCCAACGAGTTTATCGAAGTGGTGCATTGGAACTTAGATTCCAATAAGTTACTTGCCATGTCCGATCTTGGTTGAAATATAGAGGTTAAGACTTCATTCTTAACATGCCTTTATATTTTATCCTTGGTTGCATGTAAAGTCGCCTCTTATACTACGAAGGGAATGAGGCAAGCCCACTAAGAAAAATGTACCAATTGAGCTAGGATGTTACATTGCTTGTTTGAAAACACAGTGCATTTATCAAAAACATTGGAAAACCAACATTCAACATCATCATCAAAATTTCAAACCCCTTAGTTAGAGAAAATACCTTTGACAAAACCCAAGAACTATTGCTTACCCTTGGGATTATGTCCTTAGAGGTTTCTAAGTAATTGGGTTTATATCCTAATTTGCTTTTACAAAGGTCAACATTAGGCAACCCTTGTCTTAATTTCTTGGAACTCCCACATAGCACTTTGTGGGACGAAAAGAAGTTGTGACATTGGACATTCAGTTTGAAACCTAATCAAGAAGTGTGTTTGTGGTAAAAAGAACTCATTAAGCAAAGATAACAAATTGGACCCCACACATGTGTTTGATATCTTTTGGTCATACGATTTTCATGCAAAACATTGGTCTTTTGAGTTTGAAATTACTCTTAGTGAAAAGTGTGTTCTTCAATACCTTGGCCTGGTAAACAAAGTCTCTCTAAGTCTCTTAGGATCAAAATCAAACACTTCATCCAACTCAAAAATTTATCAAAATTCACCCATCCAAACAACTTTAGAGCTTTTTGAAAACATCATTCTAGACTTAGGCACATCATCAAAATTGAAATCACCTTGTTTAGTTAGAAGGCATGGGAATGCATCCTTTCTCATACCTCCAGTTAAATTAGCAATCCTTTGAACAAGTTCATCCTAAAGATCACATCCAACATCTTAGGGTTTACAAGTTCATCATCCAAATCAAACAATCAAAATCAAGCCCTAAGTCTAGCATTGATCCAAAGTCCCTAAAAGTTCAACACTCTCATCATTCACCCCATTCATTATTCATATCATCATTGGTACTAAAACACCTTAGAGGTCAACAAGGTCAAAACACAAGGAGAACATGGAATACAAACTTGATCCATACATCTTGAGTAATCCAAATCAATTGAATCTTCAAAGCCTTACAATGTCGATTGATTATCAAAATTCACACTTATACAATCCATACATGGGACCATTACCTTCGAAAAATGTCAATAGAACAACAAGTGTGAGTATGCCCAAACCAAAGATTGGAACACATTTCCCAATGGTAAATCCAAGTCCAAATCTACAATTCTATCAATCGAACAATCAATGCATGAGCCTTCAAATAAACAACGTCATCCCACCAAATCCCTACATGCCAAAGGAGAATGTGCCAAGTACAAGTTTTCGAAACATGAATCCGACAAACTTTGGGATGGATACATTTGCAAATCATACGAATATTCCAAACATGAACAATGGTCAAATTCAAGCTATCATGCCAAATCTAAGTGTCATCCCAAATGAGAAAATTTTCCAAAATCAAACACAAGTACACACTCCAAATCTGCTTAAACAAGAGCCAAATCAACTATATCAGGCGAGTCAAGATCGAAATAAAGAACAAATTTGGCGAGATCAAATTGCGGAACTTTCCAAAATAGTTGAGGCATTGCACCAAGGGAAATCTCCACCACCATTACTGTAGCGCTCGGAAAATTAAAAGCAAAGGCATTTTCAATTGTTCAATCCGTTTCAAGAAGGTTTTCAAGTAATTAATATCATTCATAAAAACTTCCAAAATGAGCTCAATAAAAGAGAATTAAATTGGCATTTTATGTATATAAATAATAACACTGTAATTTATCAAGACTATGCACATGGCAAAAGTACATCAATGAATTTTCATATATATACATATTTATCCATACTCAGAAGAGATCAATAATTCCAATAGAAACATCTTATTCAATGCTACGTCATAAAACTTTAATTCTACATATCAATGTTACATTAGATTCTTTCATGCCATACTTCTATTTCAAAGTTTCAACAATGAATGTAAAATACAAATACATATACAATGGGGCTATACAAGCCATTCCAGAATGTTACACAAGTTCATCAATAGCAAATAAAACTCTGAACCTCCAACTACCATGACACCATTGGTCTGCTTGCGAGCTGGGGCCAATAGTGTGATTCAGGCACCTTTTCCGCCCAACCACGAAGTACATGACTTCCCCGGGTTCCTTCCTAACTCGAAGGAATCCCCGGCCCTGCATAAAGGAGCCTAGTAACCTGACATGATAAAACAGGAGGGAACTCTCGATGCATGCCCGGTGCCTATATGCATTTCTAACATGAGAAAACATATTTCTTGCAACAGGAGGTGGCAGAGACTCAAATACATATACATTTCTAGGCTTTTAAACGAATCCATCTATTTCAATGGTACAAGTGCTTGGCCAAGCATAAGTAAAACAAGCAAATGGTAGTTTAGAAAAGGTAAAACTACCGTCTCTGTGGGTCCACCTTCGGCATCCTGTCCCGGAAGTTACCAAAGTAAAGTATAATAAAGTACAAAAGCAGAAAGTTGTGCATTTTCCATACATGTTTCATGCATTCAATTGATTCTAAAAGAATTTCAAATGAGAATTTCATAACATCTTTTGAATTACATTGGACAAAAGAAAAGAAAGGTTGTAAGTTCAGTAGTAAGATTGCATCTACTCTTTTGTAAGTAATTCTTTTCTGATTTGGTAAAGGACTCTGTTTTTACTCCAAGCTACTCTCTTGAAAATGTAAAAAAAATGCATGTATGTCATGATTCTATCAGTGTACAAACACAAGTAGAGGAATTAATTAATTCTTTTGTATGAAACAATGTTCACAGATTTATGTATATACTTCTACTCTTCCAAATTCAAGCTGATTGAAAGAGTAATTCTCAATTTACTACAGGTTTCTGGTTATTAGTAATATACAGAAACAGGGCAATTCATTCGGAATAACAGAGGTTTGAAAGAAAAACTTGCATTCGAATTTTATAATGTATACTATTATTCAGGAATGTACATCTGTATGTGAGTATATGACAATGTGATCAAGAAGAATTTCAGTTTACATGTTTTCTCAGAGGTACTTTCTTTTGTTCATATTTCCAGCTTCCAATTACTGAGATGTTTGTGTATTTTTGACAGAAATCATATCACATTCTGAAGATGGTTTTCCTGTTCAAACTTGCATTTATGTATATATGTATGAATATATATATATATATATGTATATATATATATATATATATACATATATAGCATATACAGCTGAGTGTAAATATATATATATATGCTTTAAAGAAAGAAATACTGATTTTTATAACTGTTCTCACGTTTTCTGGCTGCACACAGAATAAAAGTATTATACAGGGTTTCATACTGGTGTTGAGCACCACAAAGGGTGCAGGAAGCCCTTGCCTCTCCCATGGGGAGGGCGCGGGCTGTGAGGAGCTCGCCCCTTCCACAGGCCGCGGCCTGTGGAGGGCGCAAGCCTCCCCACAGAGCTGTGCCCTTCCTATGGGAAGGGCTGGGGATTAAAATCCCTCCCCTTCCCCCTATAGTTAAACAATTTCATAACACAAAAGAAATATTTTGCCCAGTATTATACTACATTTAAATTTATTTCAAAGGAATTTCGAATTAATTTCTGGTGAAAGTTGTTCTTGCAAGATCATATGCATATATATATATATGTATATATGCACGGGAATACAGATTCCTGTGTATATATATATGTATATATATATATTTATGTATGTTTTCAAATATAATTGAGAGCAGTTTAATAATTTGCAGCTTTTGCAACAAAATGTAACCCTAATCTGGAAGAAAGAGATTGGGTATTCTTTCTATAATGCAACAATGAGAAGAAGGCTATTACCCAGATTCAAAAATAAAATTGGAAAAGATTTCTCAGATATCTGTAATCATTTTCATAGAATGATGCATTTCATTTCTTCAATTTCTTACTGCAATTTAAACTGATTGAAAACAAGGAATGGAAAATAACCTGGCAGTTTTCTCCAGTGCAGATGCCCAGTATTACCTTCTTGTCTCCCTCTTCCAGAGCTCTGGTTATGTGTCTCAATAATGTTCTATTTTCTCCCTTAAAGATTTATTCCTCCTTCCGAGGGTCATGCAGAGTATTTCCAAATGACAGATAAATTTTACATGCAAAATCCAGAGGTCGCCACTTGCCAACAGCATTGTTGGTTTTAAGGAGAATTTCCCTAGAGCCCAAAGTTTTCTCGGGGCTGTTCATTTCTCCCAACTTTGGACTAAGGTTTTTAAAACATATGCAAACAAAGATATCTCCACCTTTTAATATGCAAACCAATTATTTCTTCCATATTATATGTAAATATAATATTTTTCACTTTATTTTTAATTTCCTAATCTAAATCAGATTTTCCTTTTTATTGCACAAAAATAAATGGAATAAACTAAATAAAATAAACCATAATCTTTTCACAACTTTTATGGATAATTAAATTATATTTTAATTTTGCTATGTTATTATATATATATATATATTTTTATCAATTACTTATTCAAACCATGTAATCAATTTAAACAATCACATTGAAAATAGACATGGCCTAAATGCAACTACATGATTTTTAGGTGATGTGCGTGTGATCGAGAGCTTCTCCTCTTTTACCCTATCGGGAAGCTAGCCTTCTTTTTTCCTCAATCACACTCTTGGTCTTCAACCACCTGCAACTCAAATGCACTCAGGCGTGCAACAACGAAAGTGTATTAGTAACCAATATAGAAGTATAAATTTAAGCAATAATTAAATCAACACTCCTATTTTGTTCTATCTTGTATATTTTTAAAATAAAATGCACTCATAATTCTAAAAACAAATATTTTCCTACATTTCCATACACCAAAGCATTGTATTATATCATATTGCTCTAACACGTATCATAATTCATATAATAAATCCCACAAAGTCATGGTCAAAACAACATCAAAGTCTGAGATGTGACATCCTTCCCCACTTGGGAAGAGACATCATCTCGATGTCTAAAAGCAAGTTACATAACAAAATTGAGACACTAGTATTTTGTAAGTCTCTATAAGAGAAAATAAAATTATGCTAAGGTCTCAAATGAGGAAAGATTCTATCTATATCCTCAGCATTCTGCCAGGTGGCATTATCCACTGAATACTGGTCCCACTGGACCCTGTATTGCATAATGTCCCTATTACACAACTTAACGTTGCGCTCTTCCAGGATCCTGACGGGCTCCACCTGTATCACCCCTGGGTCCTGAACCTGCAATGCACGCCAATCAAGGATATGAGCAATATCTGGATGGTAAGGCTTAAGTACTGAGACATGAAATACATTATGTATCTGGGATAGAGCTGGTGGCAGAGCAAGCCTGTAAGCAACTAGATTCACCACCTCCAAAACATCAAAAGGGCCAAAAAACCTAGGGGCCAACTTAGAGTTCTTGCCGAAAGAGATTGAACTCTTATGTGGCCGAACCCTCAAAAATACCTTATCCCCTGCAGAGAACTGCCTAAAGCTCTGGTTCTTGTCTGCTAGACTTTTCTGTCTATCTGCAGCTTGTTTCAATTTTTCCTTAATGATTTTCATTTGGTCTTCCATTTCTCTGAGCATCTCAGGGCCAATCACAACCCTATCTTCTACTCTGTCCCAACTAATGGGTGTCCAACATTTACGTCCATAAAGGGCTTCAAAAGGTGCCATGCCCAAAGAAGCATGGTAGGAGTGTTGTAAGCAAACTCCACCAAAGGAAAATACTCCTCCCACTTATATTGTTGTTCCATACAGTACATGCGGAGAAGATTTTCTATTACCTGATTCACCCTCTCCATCTGACCATCGGTTTGAGGATGATATGTGGAACTGAAATTCAATTTAGTTCCTAAGGAAGAATTTAATGTGATCCAAAACCTGGAAGTCATCTGAGTGTCTCGATCTGAGATGATCGTTTCTGGCACTCCATGCAACTGGAAGATTTCCTGAACAAATTTTCTTTCTAAAACCATTGAACCATCTTTGAGATTTCCAGGAATGAAATGAGCAACCTTTGTCAATTTATCCACCACAACTAAGATGGTATCATGTCGGTTCCTAGACATTGGTAACCCCTGTATAAAATCCATAGTGATAACCTGCCATTTATACTCTGGTACCCTGTGAGGATATAAGAGTCCTGCCAGATGTACATGCTCAGCCTTGACTTGCTGGCATTCCAAGCATCGGGCTACATGGGATGTAATATCCCTTTTAAGTCCTGGCTAGAAGTACAGTGGCCTAAGTCCTTCCATCATCTTTGTAATACCGGGATGTCCTGAGTATGGAGCATTGTGGAACTCCTCTAGCACCAACTCTCTCAAGTTTGTAGAACTAGGAATGTACATCCGCCCCTGGTATCTCAAGAGTCCATCTGATTCTAATACATAACCCTCATATCGACGATCTGAGGAATTCACCCCTAGGGCTTGTTTCACCTTTTCATAATGTTCATCCCCAAGGGAGGATTGTACTACTTGCTGCCTGAAATCTGATTTTATGGTAACCATGGCTGCAAGGTGCCTCCTTCAACTCAAGGCATTAGCCACCTTGTTTTCCTTACCCTTAATATATTCAATCCCAAAGTCATATTCACTCAAGTATTCCAGCCATCACTTTTGTCGGGCATTAAGATTGGGTTGAGTGAAGATATATCTCAATCCTGCATGGTTTGTCTTTAGTTCAAAAGGCTTTCCCAAGAGGTAATGTCTCCACATCTGTAAGGCATGGACTATGGTAGCCAATTCTAAGTCATGTGGTGCATAGTTTAATTCATGCTGCTTTAACTTCCTTGATTCATATGCTACCACTTGCCCTTCTTCCATAAGAACTGCTCCTACCCCTTCTCCTGATGCATCAGTAATAACTATAAAATGGCCGTTCAGATCTAGCATAACCAGGATGGGTGCGGTAGTGAGTTTCTCCTTAAGCAGCTGAAAAGCTCTCTCACACTTATCACTCCATTCAAACTTCTTTTCCTTCTTCTGTAGTGCAGTGATGGGTGCTGCAATTGTCGAGAACCCCTAGACAAACCTCCTATAATATCCTGCAAGTCCCATGAAACTTCGAACTTCAGAGACATTATGCAGTGCTGGCCAATCCATAATTGCCTTAATCTTTTCTGGGTCCACTCTTACCCCTTCCGCTGAAATCACATGTCCTAAATAATGCACTTTAGATTGGAAGAAAGTACATTTAGACATCTTTCCATACAGCTTATGTTCCCTCAGACGCTGCAACATAATTCTCAAATGCTTCTCATGTTCTTCCTCTGACTTAGAATAGATCAAGATATTATTAAGAAAGATTAGGACAGAGTTATCCAAACAATCTTGGAAGACACTATTCATCAGGTTCATGAAAGCTGCAGGAGCATTACTTAGCCCAAAAGGTAGCACCGTAAACTCGTAGTGCCCATACCTTGTTCTGAAAGCAGTTTTGTGAATGTCTTCTTCCTTCAATCTCAACTGGTGGTATCCTGATCTTAAATTAATTTTTGAGAATACCTTGGCATCTTTTAGCTGATCAAACAAGTCATCGATGCGTGGGAGCATGTATTTATTCTTGATAGTGACCTTGTTAAGCATTCTATAGTCAATGCACAACCTCAAGGTACCATCCTTCTTTTTCACAAAGATAACTGGAGCTCCCCAAGGTGACACGCTTGGCCTAATAAGACCCTGCTTCAATAATTCTTCTAGTTGGGCCTTAAGCTCAAATAATTCTGTTGTATTCATCCTGTAAGGAGCCTTAGACTGAGGTTCTGCTCCTGGAGTCAGATCAATAGAAAATTCAAACACACGCCTAGGCGGTAGCTCAGTCAGCTCAGTAGGAAAAACATCCTCAAATTCTTTTAGAATGGGATGATCATTAATTGAGGATTCTTTCTCATCAAGGTCCTTGACCTTTATTGCAAAGATAGTGCATCCCTTCCGACTTTCCTTTTTCAACTGCATGGCAGAAACTTGCCTAAGCTCTAAAGGCATTTTAATGCCACAAAGCTCCACATGGTTTCCTCGATCATCAAGACACTTTATTGACTTCTCTTCGCAATCCACAAGAGCCTTATGTTCAGAGAGCCAATTTATCCCTAATATCACATCGTAAGACCCCAACGGTGCAACATACAAGTTTACTTGTGTTTGAAGGTTAGGGAGTTCAAGTTTACTGAAATACATGCATTGCTCTACCTTCCTCTCTATTCGGTTTCCATACTAAACTTTCCAAGAATTCGCCATAAAACTCGGTCTAACTGATAACTTAGCCAAAACATGAGGATCTATAAAACTATCAGTAGCACCAGTATCAATCAAAACAGAAACAGGGCATCCAAATAATTTACCCGATAACTGGATGGGAGTTGCTTGATAATCTGCTTGGCGATTGTCAACCGCTGCATGAATATGATGTTGATTCCTGTTATTCTGTTTGTTATTTCTCTGAGGGCACACACTGGCGTAATGCTCCACCACAGGTATAACAACCTCCACAAGAGAAAAATCTCTCCTGTTATTATTATTCCTTTTATTGAAGTTGCCCCTCTTGTTGTTATTGTTCCTGTTTCCATCGTTGCGATCCTGAGGACTACCATCCCTCTTCAGATTTCTGATTTGCCTATTTTCATTCCCTTGATTGTCCTGTTTGCTCTGACCACCCTGATTGCTATTACCTTGACAATTCCCCTGGAACTTCTTATTGCCATACTTGGCTTCCCTGCTCTTCTTATAGTTAGCAGCTTGCTGTAGCTTGTGCTCCTGTTTAATTGCTAAATCAAAAAATTCATCCATGGTGGCTGGATTATGCAGATCTATTTCATTTCCAATTCGAGGTCTAAGCCCCAAAATAAATTTTCAAACTCGAAACCTCTCATCATGCTGGTATTGGAGTGCGTACTTGAGCAAGTGAGAGAATTTCTCCCAATACTGAGTCACTGTCATGCCACCCTGTATGAGTACCTGGAATTCTATCATTTTCTTATCAAAGTGAGATTGTGGTAACCACCTCTTCCTAAATAGTTGTAGGAACTTATCCCAAGTTACCTTCCCATGCATAAACTACTTATCCGCCCTTTCATTTTCCCACCAAGTAGCAGCCTCACCGGTGAGTTGATATGAACCCCATTCAGCCTTTGTTTCATCTGATAAATTTCGTAGGGCAAAATACCTTTCCATTTCTATAACCCAAGCTTCTGCCCCATCTCCAAGGGTTTTCCCATCAAACTTCGGAGGAGCGACCTTCTTTAGGTCTTTTCCTAACTCCTCGGCCACCCTATTTAGATTTCCTTCATTTCCAGGTGGCTCAGCATTTGTTTCTCCATCAGTTTCATTTGTATTTAATCCTTGATGGCCATTTTGCCTCCCTTGTTCTAGTTCTTCAATTCTAGCCCCCTGACTTTGCAGCAAGGCCAAAATTTGATCCAGTTTATCATTGGGACCTCCACGAGATCCGCCAATTCACTGGTACACTCAATTCTCCATTTTAAGTCACCCTGATTAAGACACAATGTCATACGTAGTTAGGCATAGGTCCTAGAGTTGAACCTTGTTGCTCTGATACCAAGATGTAGCGCTCAGAAAATTAAAAGCAAAGGCATTTTCAATTGTTCAATCCGTTTCAAGAAGGTTTTCAAGTAATTAATATCATTCATAAAAACTTCCAAAATGAGCTCAATAAAAGAGAATTAAATTGGCATTTTATGTATATAAATAATAACACTGTAATTTATCAAGACTATGCATATGGCAAAAGTACATCAATAAATTTTCATATATATACATATTCATCCATACTCGGAAGAGATCAATAATTCCAATAGAAACATCTTATTCAATGCTACATCATAAAACTTTAATTCTACATATCAATGTTACATTAGATTCTTTCATGCCATACTTCTATTTCAAAGTTTCAACAATGAATGTCAAATACAAATACATATACAATGGGGCTATACAAGCCATTCCAGAATGTTACACAAGTTCATCAATAGCAAATAAAACTCTGAACCTCCAACCGCCGTGACACCATCGGTCTGCTTGCGAGCTGGGGCCAAGAGTGTGATTCAGGCACCTTTTCCGCCCAACCACGAAGTACATGACTTCCCCGGGTTCCTTCCTAACTCGAAGGAATCCCCGGCCCTGCATAAAGGAGCCTAGCAACCTGACACAATAAAATAGGAGGGAACTCTCGATGCATGCCCGGTGCCTATATGCATTTCTAACATGAGAAAACATATTTCTTGCAACAGGAGGTGGCAGAGACTCAAATACATATACATTTCTAGGCTTTTAAACGAATCCATCTATTTCAATGGTACAAGTGCTTGGCCAAGCATAAGTAAAACAAGCAAATGGTAGTTTAGAAAAGGTAAAACTACCGTCTCTGTGGGTCCACCTTCGACATCCTGTCCCGGAAGTTACCAAAGTAAAGTATAATAAAGTACAGAAGTAGAAAGTTGTGCATTTTCCATACATGTTTCATGCATTCAATTGATTCTAAAAGAATTTCAAATGAGAATTTCATAACATCTTTTGAATTACATTGGACAAAAGAAAAGAAAGGTTGTAAGTTCAGTAGTAAGATTGCATCTACTCTTTTATAAGTAATTCTTTTCTGATTTGGTAAAGGACTTTGTTTTTACTCCAAGCTACTCTTGAAAATGTAAAAAAAATGCATGTATGTCATGATTCTATCAGTGTACAAACACAAGTAGAGGAATTAATTAATTCTTTTGTATGAAACAATGTTCACAGATTTATGTATATACTTCTACTCTTCCAAATTCAAGCTGATTGAAAGAGTAATTCTCAATTTACTTCAGGTTTTTGGTTATTAGTAATATACAGAAACAGGGCAATTCATTCAGAATAATAGAGGTTTGAAAGAAAAACTTGCATTCGAATTTTATAATGTATACTATTATTCAGGAATGTACATCTGTATGTGAGTATATGACAATGTGATCAAGAAGAATTTTAGTTTACATGTTTTCTCAGAGGTACTTTCTTTTGTTCATATTTCTAGCTTCCAATTACTGAGATGTTTGTGTATTTTTGACAGAAATCATATCACATTCTGAAGATAGTTTTCCTATTCAAACTTGCATTTATGTATATATGTATGAATATATATATATATATACATATACAGCTGAGTCTATATATATATATATTTATATATATATATATATAAATACATATACAGCTGAGTGTAAATATATATATATATATGCTTTAAAGAAAGAAATACTAATTTTTATAACTGTTCTCATGTTTTCTCGCTGTGCACACAGAATAAAAGTATTATACAGGGTTTCATACTGGTGTTGAGCACCACAAAGGGTGCAGGAAGCCCTTGCCTCTCCCATGGGGAGGGAGTGGGCTGTGAGGAGCTCGCGCCCCTTCCACAGGCCGCGGCCTGTGGAGGGCGCGAGCCTCCCCACAGAGCCGTGCCCTTCCTATGGGAAGGGCTGGGGATTAAAATCCCTCCCCTTCCCCCTATAGTTAAACAATTTCATAACACAAAAGAAATATTTTGCCCAGTATTATACTGCATTTAAATTTATTTCAAAGGAATTTCGAATTAATTTCTTGTGAAAGTTGTTCTTGCAAGATCATATGCATATATATATATATGTATATATGCACGGGAATACAAATACCTGTGTATATATATGTATATATATATATATTTATGTATATTTTCAAATATAATTGAGAGTAGTTTAATAATTTGTAGCTTTTGCAACAGAATGTAACCCTAATCTGGAAGAAAGAGATTGGGTATTCTTTCTATAAAGCAACAATGAGAAGAAGGCTATTACCCAGATTCAAAACTAAAATTGGAAAAGATTTCTCAGATATCTGTAATCATTTTCATAGAATGATGCATTTCATTTCTTCAATTTCTTACTGCAATTTAAACTGATTGAAAACAAGGAATGGAAAATAACCTGGCAGTTTTCTCCAGTGCAGATGCCGAACATTACCTTCATGTCTCCCTCTTCCAGAGCTCTGGTTATGTGTCTCAATAATGTTCTATTTTCTCCCTTAAAGCTTTATTCCTCCTTCCGAGGGTCATGCAGAGTATTTCCAAATGACAGATAAATTTTACATGCAAAATCCAGAGGTCGCCACTTTCCAACAGCATTGTTGGTTTTAAGGAGAATTTCCCTAGAGCCCAAAGTTTTCTCGGGGCTGTTCATTTCTCCCAATTTTGGACTAAGGTTTTTAAAACATATGCAAACAAAGATATCTCCACCTTTTAATATGCAAACCAATTATTTCTTCAATATTATATGTAAATATAATATTTTTCACTTTATTTTTAATTCCTAATTTAAATCAGATTTTCCTTTTTATTGCACAAAAATAAATGGAATAAACTAAATAAAATAAACCATAATCTTTTCACAACTTTTATGGATAATTAAATTATATTTTAATTTTGCTATGTTATTATATATATATATATATATATTTTTATCAATTACTTATTCAAACCATGTAATCAATTTAAACAATCACATTGAAAACAGACATGGCCTAAATGCAACTACATAATTTTTAGGTGTTGTGTGTGTGATCGAGAGCTTCTCCTCTTTTACCCTATCGGGAAGCTAGCCTTTTTTTCCTCAATCACACTCTTGGTCTTTGACCACCTGCAACTCAAATGCACTCGGGCATGCAACAACGAAAGTGTATTAGTAACCAATATAGAAGTATAAATTTAAGCAATAATTAAATCAACACTCCTATTTTGTTCTATCTTGTACATTTTTAAAATAAAATGCACTCATAATTCTAAAAACAAATATTTTCCTACATTTCCATACACCAAAGCATTGTATTATATCATATTGCTCTAACACGTATCATAATTCATATAATAAATCCCACAAAGTCATGGTCAAAATAGCATCAAAGTCTGAGACGTGACAATTACCAACATCATTCCTTGGTTTAGGGCTTCCCCCTTTACCTACAACCAATCACTCCATTGAAATCAATCCACCTAACACCAATCAAGCCATCACATCAAATCCTTTGAATATACCATCGACATCACACCAATGGATGGTATCTAATCAAACAACATCAATCCCAAAAAATCAAAATATGGTCTCCCAAGGACCTATCACCTCGATCATTCCAACCATCACTATCCCTTCAATCATTACAAACACCACTATCACACCCATCACATCTCAACCCCTCACTACCATGATCACTCTGAGCATATCTCAAACACTTGTCACTACATCCAACATGATCCTGAATCCACCACCATCCCCACCACCACCAACTTCCACCACATCAAACCAATACAATGCGACATTACAAGCTGCTTTTCAAGAGGGATTCCAACAATATCTAGCCATGCAACAAGCAACACAAGCTCAACAAATGCAACAATCCTCTCAAGTTGACCAAGCCTCTCAAGCTACCCAACAAACACAAGCACAAAACACAAAAAATGATAACTGTTGAGAACAAGGATCAAGATCAATCCATCACTAAACACCTTGAAACTATGTCTACTTCATCCAATGATCAAATCAACATATGTCAAGAGTCACTTCTCAATCGTGATCAAAATCTACCAACGATACCCAACAATGATCCAATTGAAGAAATGTCAACATCACTTGACCTAATGGTTGAAGATATTCACAATCTCTCCACCGCATTTGTTGAAAATGATGTTCAAAACCCATCCATCAATGAGCACATTGAAGATGTTCCCACCTCATTCGATGACCAACTCACCATACATCAAGAGCCACTCTTTAGTGATCTATTTAAAGGAGTGTTAGGATTATTTGATCCTATCAACATAATGCATGATCATGTTGAAAATGTCTCTACATCACCTTATGAGTTAGAGGACATATCTCAAGAATTTATCCCAAAGCATGATCAAAATCTTCCACTAAGGTCTAGCAATGGTCCTTTCCAAACATGTTGACCCCCTTTGACCTCATGGTTACAGATACTGAAGGAACCTTGAAATCGACACTTGAGGATATAGAACCACTTGCCATGTCCAATGACGACATCCAAGAACCATTTGTAAGCAATCCATCCTTTGAAACTAGCCCATGTCAAGAATTTGATCCAAAGCATGATGAAAGCAACTCTAAAACCATTCAAGATCAAGAATTTGTATCTTCACGATACTACAACAATCTAATGGAAACTCTCCTATCTATGGAAGATGATCATGTCCACATAGCACATACTCCTCCATCTACCCATGAGATACTTTATGTGGATGGACATGTAGATGATCTTCATTCAGAACAGGATCCCTTTATTCCTAACACAAAAAGAGCAGGTTATTGATTCCTACAATCAAACAAAGTTATCAACATCGGGATCGAATATATCCCAAACTCAAATTAAGGACATCATGAATAAAGATATCAAACATCATCCACTCAAGGAAGCAAATCAGACAGAACATTATAATTCAGAGTTAGCGGAGCAACAAATTGAAACATCGCCTATGGTGGTCATTTATCAAAGAGTACATTCTAAAAAAAAAACATCTCAAAGCAAGCAGAATCAAGGAATGAAGGTGCTACTACCACCATACTGGGGGCAACTTCATCTCAAACAAATGTCAACATAGAGAGCACAAAGAATCCTTATGGTGAAACCATTTCCAATACTACAACCAGCCACGTCACGAATCTTCATCCACTCATCACCACATCCACGAATTGGGACCAATGTCAAAAGAAGAATTGAATCAAAATACAAAGAACATTATCAAAGCAAAAGAAGCAAAGCATGTCAGAAAAATCAAATACAAATGGATACCAAAGAATACAAAGAAATATCATCCCTATCAAACTCTATTAGTCAAAGAAACTATGGGGCAAAATAAAAAAGGGAAAAGTATCCATCAAAGATGTCCGCAAAAGAAAAAGTAGACTTTTCAAGCGACATACAAAGTATATCAAGCAGTTGGTCCTAATTCCACGCACACTTCTGTATCCACCCATCATTGCTCATCTTCCCAAGATTGGGGAGTCAAAAGTTCCAAACTGTCAACCAATCCATCTCTTATCCCTAAACACACTCCATCACGCCTCCACACATGATATCCAATTATCACATCAACCATGTATTGGCAATGACCCTTTATCATAAGGATTTAGAAGGCACTCTATCGCGATGTGCACACCAAGACGAAGTCAACTCTAGTATCAACAAAGAAGATCAAGAATCTCAAAGGTTGCATTCAAATGCACATATCTTAGCAAAGCAACTTCTTCAGGCAGGATATCGATGGAACATTATGAAAAAAGCGTCTACATCAACACCACTAGGTGGGTCAGCATGAATCTTTTGGAAAAAAACCAAAAAAATCAAAAAATATGAAAATCCAAAAAAATCAGAAAAAGGATTGAAAATAGTAAAGAAAAAAAAAGTCGTCCTCTAGTGAAAACTGCATGTGCGGCGCTTTGGGCAAGACCATGATGAAAACCTGGCAAATAGGCATCATGTGTAGAATTGAGCATCTACATGCACCACTTCAGGTGAAAGCATCTCATCCCATATGTAATAAATTGAGCATTCCATCCATCTTATCCATAATAAATCCATTCATCCATAAACCATTTATCCAATCCGTTTTCATCCATCTGCATCCATCATCTGAGTTATCTTGATCTTGATAAAAATTTTGGGGCATGCTTTACGCTTGCTTATGGTAAACATCTTAACATGGGTCATTTTCATTGATCCCATCCTATGCAGCATTATCTGAGCCATGAAGCATTATCCAAAGAGCTTTCTTTATCCAAACACCTTATCTTATTGCAAGATAATCCTTTGCATCCTTTGCGTGCTTATCCACATCCATCCATACACCTATCTGAGCATCCATCTACGACATTCCCTACATTGCTAGACACTGGGGGGCAGATATTGGCATCTTGCTTCGAGAGTAAATCTTGATCTATATCCTCCAACTTATGTGGCGATCTGAACATTGGAAAACATGAAATAAAATTGGTCCACCACTTGTGAGCAAAAATCCAAATCACTAGCCCATGGCATATTTTGACGAGAAGACATTTTGTATCAGTCTTCATCCTTCATCGAACATCGATCCAGACAATCAATATCAGTCGCATCTAATGCACCCATCAAACGTCACATCAAATCATTTGAACAACTTTTGTTCCAAATCAAGCTTCATCAATCATGATCAATCAAATCCAATCAAAAAATCATCATCTCGGGATATCCTTGTGTTGCTTAACACTATCCTGCATTGTTGTGTATCCTCAACAATGTTATCATCATCAATTTGATCGACACATCAATCCTATCCTTGCATTGTTGTGTATCCTCAACAATGTTATCATCATCATCAATCCATCGACCCGATTGATTGATCTTAGCTTGGTCTTTAACAAAATCCCAAAACAGAGCATTGATAGCATCAAAAACATCCTTATCCGAATTGTCAAAATCATGCGAAAATCCAAAAACATCCAAAACACATCAAAATCCAAAAACATCCAAAACATCCAAAAATCCAAAAATAAGTCAAAAGTTAGAAAACATCAAAAACATGAAAATCTGAACTACGTTGTCTCTTAGCTTAAACGTAGGCAAGGCTCATCTTTGATCAGCCCCCGAAACATCAAAAAATTCAAAAACATCCAAAATATCAAAATCCAAAAACATTCGAAAAACACAAAATCCAAAAACATTCAAAAAATCACACAAAATCCAAAAACATTCAAAAAATCACACAAAATCCAAAAAATTCAAAACACAAAACCCAAAACATTGCAAAATTCAAAAATCAAAACATTTGAAAAAAAAATCCAAAAACCCAAAAACAGCCTCAAAACATTTCAAAACGTCAAAAACATCCAAATATTTGAAAAAATCCACCCATCCCGTTTTGCTTTCACTCACGATAATCAATCATCCATAACAAACTGATCATCATCTTCATCCTTTGGCAATGCAAATAGAAACAATCATAGCAATCAGCAAAAGCAAGCGCCAATCGTATAATAAAAATTGAAACAACAAACCTTTAAAACAAAATCAAACTCTTGATCATTTTCAGACATGTCAATCAAACTTATATCAATAGCCTATCAATAAACTTATCAAACCCATCATCGTCCTATACAATGCATGTCCTAGGATATATCATTTTGACAATGGGCATCATTTTGGATATCACTTGGATTCTTATCCTATCAAAACACATCCCTTTGGCTGAAGGTATGAAGAACATTGGCTTGTTTGCATACTTGATCTTTTGTTTTGATTTATCTTATTGTGCTTATTCCAAGGACCTCTCGATGATATCCGAACGAAGGATTTAGAGAGATAGGAATGGGGCAACGATCATTATCTTTTGTTTGCTGTGCTTGTTGGACGTTCTTGTAAAATAATTTGGTGAATACTTGCTTTGTTAGGTACGTCCTAGCAAGGTTTTTGTATGTCAAGTGTGAACAAGAATAATCCTATCTGCTTGTCAAGTCAAAGTTCATCGCACTAGGTACAACGCCATCCTGGTTCTTTATACCTTGATGCATCATACCTACATGTGTAATCAAACATAGGTAAGTAGCTCTTTTAAAATCCCAATCCTTGATAAGAAAATCATCATTTATCATCATCATCATCATTTATCATCATCATCATCTCTAATAAAGTCTCGTTAGATCATGGACTTGTGGGATCCTCTTGTCATCATCTCATTTCCTCACTAACATCATCATCACCAATGCATCCAATGCATCCATTATGCATCCATCCTACATCCATCATGCACCATCATACATACATCCTGCATCCACAAAACTGTTAGTATACCACATATCATTCATATCATACATAATAGGAAACACTGATCATTTCACATGCATTGCCTAATCATCATCATAATATAGATCTTTTAGTCTAAGCATCTTAAAAATCATCTCATTTGCATCATCATCCATAACCCTCCATTTTGAACCTCTTTATCGCGAGATCGACCCTCAAATCGAATCTTTTCACTCGATCTCTCGAGAGGGAAATGTACCAGTGTACTTCTTTCCGCTGGGGCATCCGAAAAATTAGAAAAATTTTAAATTTTGATCATGGAAAGTTTATTCTTTGAACCAATGCAACAAGTACATCGCTTCAAAGAGGGGAAAAATGTAGACACGCAAAATTAGCATTATGCATAGTCATCCGCTCATTGAATAAATCAAACGTAGCAAATCCATTCGCTAGGAAAATCAGGTCTTTAGTCCTAAGGTTATGCATTTAAATAAATGAAGGCTCACATCATCCTTTAATTAAATAAATAAAACTTTATTTAATTAAAATCTCAAAAGTCATTTCCATCCTTTTCTGATTTAAATAAATCAAATATTTAAGTCCTAAAAGTCAAAATCATCTAAACACCATTAAGCTAACCTAATCATCATTAATTTAATCTATCCATGATCAAATGATAATGTCACCCACTTGCATTCTCTAAGATTTTGCAACTTGCACAAATAAATCCATTTATTGATTTATGAAATCCAACATTTTCACTCAACATGGAATATTCTATCAAGTTTGAATTCAAAACCAAGTGGGCATGTACATCCAACAAAGCAATTAATAAACTCTTACATGTCCCCCACTAAGCATTAACTCTCAAATTTGAATTCAAATTTCCCCCCTCTTGGGCACATTTCCCAAATCTTGCACATGCATCAACCACCCACATGATGACAAGTGGCCTCTTTTCATTGGCCTGTTTCTTAGTCCCACATTGATCCCTTTTCAACACTCAGCATTTGAAAATCTACAAATAGAGGTTCATCCTCAAGCAAATCCTCCACAACTCCACAATTTCATCCAAGAAGCTTATGCAAAGTCACTCTTCATTGAAGAACTAATTTTGTCCATCTCATTTGATCTTCAAAGCATTGCATCATTGGAGCTTAAGCAAGGATTGGGAAAGGGCAATTTTCCACAATAGCACCAATCCACTATGAGATAAGTATACTTCATGTTTTCATATGCATTTTGCTTGGTTTTGTTGCTTATTTCATTTGCATTTGGAGTATTGAGGTATCATTTCATAGGGATGTTCTTATCTTGTTTTTTTTTAAATGGCATACTAAGGTGTGTGTTTGAGCTAATGCAGATTTTGACATCTACACATGGTATGAATTATTGCAATCTTCTATTCATCGAGATCATCTAAAAAAGTTTCCAAAATATCATAGTATGAATTCACATGGCCCTCTATTCATGGAGAGAATATTTCAAGAATAGAAACTAACTCCCAAGTATGTAAGATCCACCATAATGCCAAAAAGTCAAATTGTAACTCCCAAATAACCTCATTAACTATCTACAAATCATAACTCTTCATATTCTAAAAGGAGCTTTCATCTTTCTTTCTCTCTTTCCATGTCTTGCAATAATAATCCCAAATAAAAAATGTGAATTAATATTTGTCCTCACAACACATGGGAATCTAAGTTCATCCTTTTTATGTACTAGGGAGACAATACATTAATTTTTCATATAAAAAAAACCACTAGACATAGGGATTTACAAGATAAATATCACATATTTCCAACATACTTAGGCAATGTCTAGTCTAGTATACCATCGCATATATTAGACTATATAAAAAACTAGCATAAGACACTATACACATCATCAATATCATTATTTGACTTAGGAAATATATCCTATGAAACCTTAGTTCTTATAGGTAAATGAATACTTACTAGTTTGTAATAATGTATAGTAAACCACTACAAAATTGTATCAGTATAATTGCTTTGACTAAGATGAAGCTTTTTGTGACCTTGGTCCCTTATTATTTTCATACCCAAATAAATTTGCTTTCCCCTAAATCCTTCATGTCACATGCATCAAATGGTTGAGTCTTAAGCTCCCTAATTGTTACCTTGATACCAATAAATAATATGTCATCCATGTATAATATAACAATTAGAATCTAATCACCAATACATTTAATGTGCATATAATCATTCTTATTCACTTTTAGAAAAACTCAAATTCAAAGAAAATGCATCAAAATTTTCATGTTGTATTTGAAGCAATTATTTCAAACCATACAAAGATTATTTTAGCTTGTAAACTAATTTTATTCTATTTAAGCTCAAAGCGATCTAATTGTTGCATACAAATTTTCTCTTCAAGATCTAAATGCAAGAAAGTAGTTTTACTAACTATTTGCTTAGTCTTAAAATTGTAAGTTATAGCAATCGATAATAGGAATACAGTCAAAGATAGTTTAGTAATAAGAGAGAAAAATGAATCAAACCCAATCCCTCTCTTTGGGAGTAGCCCCTAGCTACTGAAATAACTTTATACCTATTTAACTAACCATCTACTCTAATTTTTGTATACATCCACTTGCAACCAATGGGATTTATTTCTTTGGGAAAACATATATGATTCTAGGTGTTACACTTGTCCAAGTCCATCATCTCCTATTGAATGGGCTCCATCCAATAATCATACTCCTCCAAAGAAATAACCCTAAAAATCACTTATCCCTAAAATCTTATAACAAAATCCTAGCCATCCATTTTTTCTAGAAAATCCCAACCCTCAATCTTAGACATGTGACTCTCACATGTGTTAGAGGAGTTACATATCTCCATCTTATATCTTTGTATTTCCTCTCAAGTGAGAGGAAACTTGTCAAGTGTCTCTTCCCCATGTGATCTTTCACATGCATGAGAGGATTCAGATGCCTTCATTTCACTTCCCTATGTATTATCACACACATGTGAGAGGACACTTTCCATAATCCCTCTTTCCTATGTGTCCTCACACATGTGCAAGAGGATACTTGTCATAATCCCTCTTCCTTATGTGTTCTCACACATGTGTAAGAGGACACATGTGCTATAATCATGCTTCTCGACGGTTCTTCTCACACATGTGTGAGAGGGAACATGTGTTATAATCACACTTCCCCATGGTTCTTCTCATACATGTGTGATAGGATGCTTGTCATGATTTCATATTTTCTGTGTTCTCACACATGTGTGAGATGATACTTGTCATAATGGCTCTTTTTTATGTGTTCTAACACGTGTGAAAAGACACATGTATCATAATTACTCTTCTCCATGGTCCTTTCTCACACATGTGTGAGAGAACTCAATCTCAACATGCAGATCTAATCAAACCAACCCTAGCCATTCATATCTCCTTGATCCTCCTCCTGCCCAAGTACATCAATCAAATGGTTCCACTTGGCGGACTCTCATCTAGCCTAATCTCTTAAGCATTCTCAACTCTTGAGCTTGAGATAAAATCCATTGTTGATCATTCATCTCCTAAATCTATAAATCAGCCCTCTACCAAGCCCTTTACATCAACACACCTCAAAGAAAAGACAATGTTGCTAGATTGAGGAACAACCTACACATCAACAAGATCACATCAAAAGGATTGTAGGGAGACCATTGCAGGCTTCTCAAGGTTTTGGGCACACACTCTCCCTCTTCATGCTCAAATAGAGGTATATGCAAAAGCAAGGTAAAGGCTTATTTGCCTGCATTTGAGTCTCATTTTTCCATCTTGTTTCTTCATATTCATAGTTTACACATATTAATTAATATTTGGTACCATTGCTACAATAAAAGCACCAAAATAAATTTAAACACTAGTCATTGAAATTTAAAACTTTTATTTCATTGAAAACAAAACTGAAACTTGCCGACAGTTTTTATATAATTACCTTCTAATAATGTTTAATTTTTATTTTTATTTAATCAAACATCAATAATAACTTTACACGATACTGAACAAAATATCTCCATCTTCGACCACATTTGCTAGAAGCGCGGTCGCCATTCCTGTAAGTTCAATGGCTCTTTGGATCTTCTTTACATCTACATCTTGTGCCCACTGCTGTGTGCATTTCAGTAGCTTATCCGGAGCTTCTAACAGACCGGAAACAATGACATGGCCCACCAATGTGCGTAGCATTTTACCCAATTCCTCCACGTTGTAATAAGAACATTCCTCAAGCCTGATCAAGAGACTGTTGGACGCTTTTTCATCAGACCGTTTCAATTTCTGGCTAAAGTCTACAAGCATACAGTCTACTTTGTCTCGCTCTTCTGGTGTAAGCACTCCTTCTACTCTAGCCCGCTCTTCTGTCGTAAGCTCCTGCTCTACTGTCGGTCGCTTTTTTTTGCCGAAGCCTTGCTTCAATCTTGTCTCCACCTCGCGCATTTTTCCTTTGAATATTATACTGTCGACCATTGAAGAAAAATTCAGCGAGCCAAAGCTGGTGAGGGGGTCCACAGCTATGTTCTCTGGATAGTCCACAAACTTCAGCACATCCTCTGCCTCCCTGTAAGCTGCCAAGGCATCATCCATATCCACACCTATCTTGAGCTTTTCGATATTTCTGCATATATATAATATTGTTTCCATCCAACAATTTTCGATGGATTTAAGACGCTGATTTTCAGCCACTCTACCGTTTCCCATTATTGAAAGCAATCCTCTGCAGGGTTGTCTCACTTTACAATCTTCCATCACATGCTTTATTGTTTCATATGATGTTTTATTGACCTTCCAGAAAATGTGTTGTAAATCCTCTTTATGGAACCCCATTTCATTCAGTATTGACCGGTATTTCAAATATTCATCATTTGATAAAACATATTTCTTATCAAGTTTGCAGAGACGCTGAACAAACTGGCTGCTGAATACCAGAGCCGAGAAATACCAACAGATGAAGCAGAACGACCACAGGAAAGTGATTGCTAAAATAAAAGCATATAAAGGAAGGAACGGCACAAGGCAGGAAAAGAAAATTAAAACATTTCTCAACCCACATTTTGGTTTTAGAATAAAAAATGCCATCCTGGGGCTTATTGTGTTCACTACAACGGCTGCTGGAGTGGAGAAAAAGCGCCTTTTTCTTCTGGAAGCCTTGATGAAAGTCATTTGCTTAATTGAATGTGAACAATGAAGTCCCGCCTTGAGCCATCTGTAGAGCATGAGGATCCATCCCAATAAAATGAAAGTACACTGAAGATAAAACGTCAGATTACCTCCTCCATTGTTATGACGAAGAAGAGATGAACGACACGCCACTTTAGCGGCCATGACGGCAACGCAAACTGTGACAATCATTCCCGCACCTGCACTGTATTCTGTGCTGCAAATAAAGTACAATGTTTTCCATGCCCGAGATCCAACCCACGACTTCATCACTTTACTTCTTAACGTTTCCCACCTATCGCCTTCATTTTCCAGGTCTCTAGAGAGTATTTGGGAAAGATCGCGATTGACGACATCACGCGCAACCTTACCAGTGAACATGACTGCTCCTAACAAAAGGAGGAGAGATGAGGCTCCCACTAAGAGAAGAGCGCCGGATGATATGAACCACGGACCCGCTTCCTTTTCGACTATGGAGTTATTAGCATTCTGCAATGCATAAATCTCTGAAGCGATGTGAAACGAAAAACTTACAAACAAGGCGGCTACGTTGCTCCATCTCCCTTCGGTGCCCGCCATGGCCATCCCAGGCAGAAGACTTCCCACAAAGACACACATTGTGAGTCTCGCCGCATCCATTCCCAGTTGCTTACCAACCAACACTTCTAAGTCCTTTTCATTGGAATGACCAAAAACATTAACTTTCTGAATTTGAACATAGCCTAAAATTTGTATCGTCAGAGCACTTAAAACAAAGAGATTGGTCGGGATCCAGGGACTTACTTTAACTTTCAGGTAGTGCCTGGCTAGGTCGAGTGCAAAATCCCATAGCATGCATATTATTAGTGCAAATGTGGCAAGTATCATCCGCCAGTCATTCAGATCATAATCCTTTTGAATCCCAACTTGCCTAAACCCGATACAAACAGACCACAAAGAACAACGCAGCAGATGAGAATGCCCAGATCGAATGGTTCAATGTTTATAAATACTAATAGATTTATGAAATACTCTAATTAAGCTCATCACTAATTTGCTCGCCTCTTTTAACTTGGAATCCAATTTTTTTCTCAGGGACACGGTAAACAAATTTATGAACGCTTTGTTAATAAAGAAGAAAATAAATTCCTACGGTTAAAGAAAATAAATACTGTCTCACTTTTATCGAAAGGCAAGCCTAATCTTATTTTTCCTTTTAATTAAGAAGCCACAGGTAGCAGTGAAAAGCACTATATACTATGTACGATTTATCCAAAGTAATGGCGCCCATTCTTGTTTTTCCAAAGCGATGGCTTGTCATTCTTTACTCGTTCAACAAGTCTGGACGACCGATGTGATATTTTGCATATTTGTGTCCATTTTATTAGAGCTTATCACCACGTCAAAAGCAGGCTGCAAAAAGAATAGAATAATTTGCCTATAAACTGTAGATTGGGGTATTACGACTCTTGTAATTGTATTTAAAAATAGCCTTTCTTTAGTCTTCATTTAAATTAAATAAATGCAACATAATCTTAGTTTTAAGGATGGGAGTGCATTATATATATATATATAATTAATGTTATTTTAGGAAAATAAATATAATGAATATTTTATTTAGTTTTAGATTTAAGGATGAATAATTTTAAGGAAGATTTTGAATGTTTCGACTATTATATATTTAAAAGTGATGTCTATTTGTTTGGAAAATGTCTCAAAGTTTTTATGTGTTTTGTCTTCCATATAAATTGAATTGATGCTTATAGATCATCTTTGCATGATCTACAATCTTGATCCTATAATTCGTGTATTGTTGCTTCTTAGTTTTATTGATTTATTGCAATTTTTTTTGTTCTAAGGATGAGTTTTATTTATACATACTTCTCCTAGGTCAACCCTTGAAAAAGATTAGCTTTACAAATGTGTGAGTAATAATGGATAACAAGCTTCAATGGTGCAAATGCTCTAAGATGAATATGTAGATCTAGATTCCATTTAGATGTTCTAATTAAAGTGTTCCTAGATTGCTCCTTCCTTAAATGTGAATGATAAATAAATTATGAATTAATGACATGTTGAATGCATTTAACTATAAGAACATAATAATAAGTCATTCAAATATATGTCTTGTCAACTCATAGTGGTTAGTGAAATGGGTGGTAGTTAGCCAAAACTTAAATTTGAATATTTCAATTTTAAGGGTCTAATATATAGATGTGCGACTTACTTGGAATAATACAAATGCCAAATCTATAAATGAAATGAATGCCTAAATATGGAGGGTGCAATAAGTGTGAATTATATGGGAAATTATATAGATATGGATATGATATAGTAATATGTGTGGAAATTCTATGGAAATAGGTGAAGGCTATGAGAATGAGTCTAAATTAAACAAGATTATATCATTTTTCAATATATAATTAGATTATGATATTTTTTCAAAATAGATATAAAATTAAATAGGAATGAACATGAGTATGCAAATTTTACCATTACATTTTTCTTTCACTTTGAAGTGCATGTGAGTTTTAATGATAATGTATCTCAAATTATGTAAAACTCACAAACATGCATGTAAAGTAAATATTCAAACTTTAAAATGATGTTAGATCCAATATAAGTAATGGACCCTATCGAATATCATCACATAAGTCCATCCTTTGGCACATATATGCTCTATGGGAACATATAAAATGAAGTAAAAATATGTGGTGGGTAGCTTCTATATCACAATTGAAAATTACACACAAAATACAAGCCTTTTTCAACAATTTAGGAAATAGAAAATGCAAGAAAATGAGGGTTAGAAAATTTCTTCTTGTACAAAAAGTGGCATAGTTGGTTGCATGTGATATATTATAATCTTCCTTGTTATGTGATAATTCCTTATCCTTCCATGTGATGGGTTTTTGTGTAAAATTTGTCACTACCTAAAAACTTGATAGATTATTGTTTGTAGTGTAGAAAAATGTATCCCTTTACATTTTCACACTTGTTTGGTCCCTCCTTGTTAAAATAAGGCTTCTTTATGCCTTAGTTGGTCTTATTTTGCATCCAAAAGCCTTAATTAATGCATCTTTTCGAGGATAATCTCGAAACATATGTAATGACCAATCAAGATTTAATGATTTTGGTTTGTATGGCTTAGATTTAGTGATCTAGGACTCATACACCACCTTGGCCATATGGGTCCCACCTAAGTTTCAGTACCTAAACCTGAATTTAGCATAAAACACAACATTTATTGAAATTTGTGTCCCAAGCTTAGCCTACTAGGACTCATACACCCCAACTAGCATATGAGTCTAACTAGCTTGGACCTAATCTTGAATTCAATTATTGGCTGGATTTTATTCTCCTAGATCTAATGTTGGCTTGTAGTGTTGTAATTTCAGGGAATTTGACATAAATTAGTATAAATTTACAAGGTTATTTCACATATTTACTCCTAGCACTTTTTGAGATCAAGAATTCTAGTAAGTTTATGATTACAAGAGAATTCAAGAGTGATTATCAAGCATTTTGGAGCATTATTCAAGAATCAAGCATCATGTCAAAGTTATCATGCATCATGTTTGTTTTTGAGCTAACATTTATGATGTAGGTTCTTTGGAATAAAACAAGCATTCAAGTCAATATCTACAACATTCAATCAAGATTCAAGATCTACATTCATGTTATCCATTACATACAAGTTTGCAACCTTTGTTACAAGGGTTTGGTGAATTGCAACATAGCATATTGTTCATTCACCATTCCTTCTTTCTATTTGATTTCATTTCAAGGTTTGATTACCAAAATGGGGTTTGACCAAGGCAAACCCCTATCCACTAACAAAACAACATTTTTTCCTCTCTTAGATGTGTGATTTGAAAATTTAGGTTGGAGATCCATTGAAGAGAAAGATTGGAGAAAAGTTATCAAGATGTCAAAGTTGTCATCTAAATCACAAGATCACAAAAATTCACCTATAGATTGCAATTCAATGTTTCAGAATCAGAGATTTAACAGGAGAGAAGCTACAGGAGAACATTAGGGATATTAGTTTCAAATCAACCCTAATACTAGGACTAAATCGCTACTTGCGGAGTATGAGTCCCAGTATACCTATTTTCATGGCTTTTTTGTAAATCCTGGTTTAGCAGTTCTAGATTTTGGTTTCGGCCCGAAACCCTAAATTGGGACTAAATCACCCCTACTAGTGTATGAGTCCTAGTGTGCATTAAAAATTAGTATTTCCAACATTTCAGACCTCAATTCAAGCCTCTTTAGTTTCCAAATGCACCTTTATCCTTTCTTAGTCTATTCTTCTAATTTTTTAGTTACATATCTTGAGTTACATAGTTAGGTTTACATATCATTGAATTTATTTATTTCCAAGCCCTTGCTTGGTGGTGAACCCCCTTTTAGTCTTTAATCATACCCTAGGAAACCTTATTGCAAATCTCTTTCCCTCATCCTATCCCTAGATTGAGATCTCTAAGGTTTCCTTGAGTGAGACTTGAAGGAAATATATGGAAAGGTCCTAAACCCTAATTCCATCTCCCAAAAAGTGGAACCCCACTAGATATTTTCTAGGTTTCATTTTTGTGAACCTAGCCTTTAGAACACCCTCATTTCTGATTTGGAGTACATCATAGTCATAGACTTAGCTTGCCATAAATTTGCATCATAGTCGTAGACTTAGCTTGCCATAAATTTGCATTATGTCTTGCATTAGTTAATTTGCATCTAGGGTTTCTTAATCTTGCATTAGTAAAAGTGCATATAGGTTGCATTGTTTTCTCTTGCATCATTGAAATTCACTTGAAATCTATAATTTTACTTAGTCTAGACATCATTCAAACCAAAAAACATAACATTCACTCATAATTTTCTAAAATTAGTGTAAAAACTTTAATTTAGGACTCATACGCCCCTTTGGGCGATTTAGTCCTAGTGGAAGTTGTTTTACCTAATTTCTGGGTATTTTATGTGGACTATTTTGCAACATTTGAATCTCTAAAAAACCTTGATTGGGACTCATATTCCCCTTTGGACGATTTAGTCATGTTTCAGATCTTAAATTGCATTCTACGGTATTAAAAACTATGTTTTTTGTTTTAGTTTGCTGTTATTACATTTCTATTTTAGTTTACAAATTTTTGGTCTCATTCAATTCATTTCATCTAGCTTGATTTGGTTCATTATTGTCAAAATAGCATTAACACATTTCATTCTAGGTTATCATATTGTATTTCATCGTGGATATGTGCTTTGGTAAGCTTTGGATGTCCTTGAAATTATTAGTGGATGTGTTGAGTTGTGCTTTTGGAAATGACCCTAATTAAATTGAACTCACTCATGCTCAATCAACTCCTAATGCATGTCCTCCTCATGATGTTGACATCATTGGAGAAGATGATGACAACATGATCAACTTCATAAACAATTTCCTTAACAACCTTGAAACTAATACATCCTTTTATCCGTTCATGAAACAACCAACAACCCCTACCATCCCACCACTTGAGATGTTTGGCACTTTACATCCTAAAAATGAATCACAAGATAAACCTAAACTTCCTATAATAATTAATCCTAGTTCCTCAAATCAAGTGCACCAATCCTATGTTAACAAAGTGACCAACACTCCCATCAATCTAGAAGAGACATATGGAAAAGGATTCATGATCTTAAGTAAACGAGGATGTGATACAACAAGTGACCATGAAATTCATCAACTCTTAGAGAAAATACCAATTGAAGATGCCAAAGGGTTAGGATATCAAGATCCTTCTCCTGGCATAAGTGTCCTTCCTAAAGAACAACCAATTCCTAGTAATGATGATAAGGATGATAGGATCATCTTAGGTTCTCCTCCTCAACATCTGACTCAAGAAATTAGTGAATCTAGCAAGCAATGAAGGCCTTACAAACTCAATAAACTACAATTCCCTTGTCTACCATCTGCAATTCAAAGAAATTTACACATACTTCTAAGCTAGGGATTCATTACATTACCACCCATGTGAGAAAACTGATTTCCAAATCCTAAGAACACAAACACATCTCATTATAGATATGATAGAATTTTTAGATACAATACTAATGAGTTTCATGCTTTAAAACAAATATTTAAATTTTTTGATATCATAGAAATAATCCCTTAAAGCATGTCATTTTTCTCCTTGTCATGTAATAGTTGTAGGATCCTAGTATTCTCACTATTACATGCTTTGCATTCATTGCAAATCATTTCAAAATGCAAGGAGCTCTTTCCCATCACCTAACTCGGCTCATTCTTATATTGCACTTAGTGGGGGCAAGAATTAGATAGCCTTGTCCTAGTACTACACTTGTCGTTGTCCGTTTGGCTTGTTTTCTGGCTTCTGTATATGATGAACAAGATTGGGATGTGGATGACCTGCTAATAGGTTGACTTCCATGTGCCTTACTAGTCTTTTCTTTATTTTATTTTTCATGTTTCTTTTATGTGATTGCATGAGCGTAATGTGATCCTCCATACCGTTTTGTTTGATGTATCTCTCTCTTTGTGCATTCCAAGCTATTTTTATCCACATCCTTCTCTATGTCGTAAAATATTTTTCCTTTATCTTTTCATTTGTCTTGTGTTTTCCTTTTGGGGACAATGCAATGCATCGAGACATTTAGGTCTCTTCCATGTTAATCCAAAATCCTTTTCTTTTTTTTCGCTCTCTTTGTGTCATTATTTAGGTATTCCATGAGTATTTGGGGAATGATGATAGTTTCGAGCTCTTTAGATAACATTGTAGCAAATACATACTGACCTAGAATCTATGGATCCCTTATGTGATTTTTGGATTTCATTGTGGGGGCAACCCCTTTTCATGAAGTAGCTTCATTTGGAAACATATGACTTGGCATAGGTTTTTCTGAATAAGCACTCATGTCCTCTTTATTGTTAGCATTTATCATTTTCTACTTTAAAGTAATTTCTCATAGCATGGTGTTTATAAATTTCTTTAAAGTGGGGGCATACATTGGCATTATTCTTTTGCACAATTCATGTTTCATTGTGTAGTCTTCTTACTTCATGTGATGCATCTTTCTCTTTGTGGTGACAATGGGTGTGATTTCCCTCACAAGCGTGATCTCTCTTAGCATATTATATTCCTCTTAGTGGCTTGATGTGACACAATTCATCCCCTAGGTTGCGAATATTCTATTCTTCAATTGGTCCTCTCTTGGAAACATTAGGCACAATTTTCCCTAAGTTAAGACCTTCCATGAACTAAACAAAAATCCTTTGAATGTACTTTACATTATTTTTAAATATCTATTATATGGCCACCTTGCATAACACACTTTGCTTGCCTATGGTACCATGTTATTTGTTCATGGACGTCAAGCATACGAAGCTTTAGTTGCCTCATGAAGTTCGAAGTTCATTATTGTGTGGTGCCTCATCAAACTTATCAGGAGGTATAGCTTTGGTATGGTTGTACATATGGGATCCAAAACTTAGGCATGACTTTCCCATAGCCACTTGCTTGTTTGTGTGAGCGCATACTAGTCGCGTGTGTATGTGTCTCACTAGGGACTCACCTAGTGGACAACCTGAGATTCCACTAGCCCTTGTGAGCATGCATTTGGTTTGCATAGTGGACATTGTATTCGACTTGTAATTTTTCTTGAACAAATAGCTTAATCCAAATTGTATGAGATAAATAGTCGAGGCTTGATCCACCCCTTTTGTTTTTCTTTTCTTTTCTATGTCTTTGGCAGTGCATGCCTATGTCTTGTTGTTGATCCTTACATCATTTTCATGTGTGTTCTTTTGTACCTATGTTGGTTTGCTATAAGATCTTGATCCCAAGGCCTTCTGCAACCCTCTTGGTTGTTGTCATCCTATCTCATTAACATTAGTACATTTGGACCCCTCTTGATGCGAGTTTGTCTACTTTAGTGTGAGTTTGAAGCAAGTTCCTCCTCTCACTAAAGTGGGGGATAAATGTAGTGTAAAAAAATGTATCCCTTTACATTTTCACACTTTTTTTGGCCCTCCTTGTTAACATTGGGCTTCTTTATGCCTTATTTGGTCTTTTTTTGCATCCACAAGCCTTAATTAATGCATCTTTCTAAGGATAATCCCAACACATATGTAATGACCAATCAAGATTTAATGATTTTGGTTTGTATGGCCCAAATTTAGTGATATATGACTCATACGCCCCCTTGGGCATATGGGTCCCACCTAAGTTTCGGGGCTAAACTCGAATTTAGCATAAAACACAACATTTCTAGAAATTTGTGTCCCAAGGCTAGCCTACTGAAACTCATATGCCCCAACTAGTGTATGAGTCCCACTTAGCTTGGACCTAATTTTTGAATTCAATTCTTGGTGGTATTTTATTCTCCTAGATTTGATGTCGACTTGTAGTGTTGTAATTTTGGAAAATTTGGAATAAATAAGTATAAATACAAGGTTATTTAACGTATTTTCTCCTAGAACTTTTTGAGATGAAGCATTCTAGCAAGTTTATGATTACAAGAGCATTCAAGAGTTATTATCAAGCAGTTTGGAGCATTATTCTAGAATTAAGCATCATGTCAAAGTCATCATGCATCATGTTTGTTTTTGAGCTAACATTTGTGATGTAGGTTCTTATGATTCAAGCAAGAATTCAAGTCAAGATCTAAAATATTCAATCAAGATGCAAGATCTACATTCATGCTATCCATTACATCAAGATTGCAGCCTTTGTTACAAGGGTTTGGTGAGTTGCAACATAGCATATTTTTCATTCATCATTCCTTTCTATTTGATTTCATTTCAAGGTTTGATTACCAAAACGAGGTTTGACCAAGGCAAACCCATATCCACTAACAAAACAAAATTTTCCCCTCTTTGATGTGTGATTTGTATATTTAGGTTGGAGATCCATTGAAGAGCAAGATTGGAGAAATTTTTCAAGTTGTCAAAGTTGTCATCTACATTGCAAGATCATGAAAAGTTACCTACAAATTGCAATTCAGTGTTTCAAAATTAGAGATTTAATGGGAGAGAAGCTATAGGCAAACATCAGGGGATATCACAGTTTCGGATCAATGCTAATACTAGGATTAAATAACCACTTGTGGCGTATGTGTCCTAGTATACCTATTTTCAGGCTTTTTTTATAGATCCTAGTTTAGCAATTCTAGATTCTGGTTTCGGCCAAAACCCCTAAACTGGGACTAAATCACCCCTCTTGGCGTATGAGTCCCAGTGTGCATTAAAAAATATTATTTTCAGCATTTCAAACCTCAATTCAAGCCTCTTCAATTTCTAGGTGCACCACTGTCCTTTCTTAGTTTGTTCTTCTGATTTTTAGTTTCATATCTTGAGTTGCATAGTTAGATTTACATATCATTGCATTTCTTTCTTTCCAAGCCCTTGCTTGGTGGTGAACCCCCTTTTAGTATTTAATCACACCCTATTACACCTTATTGCAGATCTCTTTCCCTCATCCTATCCCTAGATTTATATCTCTAAGGTTTGCTTGAGTGAAACTTGAAGGAAATAGGTGGAAAGGTCCTAAACCCTAGTTCTATCTTCCAAAAAGATTAGAGCCCCCTATTTTCTAGGTTTCATTGTTAACAATAATACATCCCCCATCTACAATTGGTTATGTTTTTAGGATCTAAGGAATTGTAAGAGAGGGAAAATAATACATGAAAAGTATTTAAGTAATAATAAAAATCAATACATTATGTGATAAGTAAACTTGTAACATCTAAAATGATGAGGTATGATTTCCATGTATCATTTTATCCTTACATTTAATTAATCATTTTAATGCATTATTTGCACCTAGGAGAGGATACACTTATTTAGGTAGGCATGTACTTGGGTAAGATGTACTTACATCATGAGAAGTTTACTTCCGGCCCTATTTTGGTAAAGATGTTGTGCACACATGTCACTATATCTCTTGTTATTCTACATGTAGTGTAGAAAATTGTATACCTTTACAATTTCACACTTTGTATTCCTTAATTAATTGAAATTAATTAAGCCTCTAATTGACAAAATTATGCATTCCAAAGCCTTATTATTCTCATTTTCTAAAAGGGAAACCTATATTAAATAATGTTAACATTAATCAAAACACCTTGGAAATTGACTATCCTAGACTTAGGTCCTGGGACCCATTCTCCCAAGGGTGAATGGGTCCCCTTTAAGCCCTAGGACCCAATTTTTTAATATGTTTTTGGTGGCATTTTAATGATTCAAATTCAAGTTTCAAATGTCAACTTTTGGAATCTAATTTTTAGGAAATTAGATAAACACCTATAAATATAGTTATTTTACCAATTCAAATCTAGGTGGCATTATTAGAAGATAATAAGATCAAATATTATCGTCAAGAGCATTAAAGAGAAAATTTATCAATCATCTACAATGACAATCAAGATCACATCATCATGTCAAAGTTCATGTGTATTCATGTCATGTTTTGGAGCTAACATTTTTATGTAGGTTTCAAGCATCTAAGAAAGAATTCAAGAATCAAATCAATCAATCAATCAATCAAGCCAATTCATGCAAGATCCAAGCTTTAGAGTGATGTTTTTGACTTTAGTCCTCTAAGGGAAGCCATTAAGGGTTTGGTGAATTGTAACAAGAGAGTGTTCATTCATTAACTCCTTCATCTTGTCATTATTTTATTATCAAGTTTTAATTGTACCAAACATGGGTTTGAATAAGGAAAACCCCCATTCAACCAAAAAAAAACATTTTACTTATTTCTTTGTATATGTAGATTTACAGGTGAAGAAGGATTGAAGGTTGATCAAAGGAGCATTTTTTAAAAGTTGCATTTGTTTCATTCATTGTTGTCAAGCTACGAAAACTCACCTACAAGTTTTATTTCTATCTTTTTGATAGTTAAAACCGAAGGAATTAGAAGTTTAGATCTAGGATCTGAGGACCGTAAAAAGTATTTTTGGACCCCTACACTAAGACCCATTCACTCTAGGGTGAACCAGTCCTACTAAAGACCTTGAAACCTACTTTTTATCACAAGTTCCCACCACTCTACCCTTCTCAGATCTTCTTACAAATTATCTTTTTTGTTTATGTTATCATAGTACATTGCAAATTTCAACTATTAGTTCACATAGTTCATTTAGTCAATGCACTTTAAATCATTCCAAAATATTGCAAATTAGTCATTTTTATCATAAGAAAGAAAAGATCTAGAGATCCAAAATAGCGTTGAATCATCTCAAGGTTGAAATTCAATCCTATCCCTTTGTGATATTCTCTCTTTCTAATGAAACTAGGAAAGTGTGTTTGAATCTAGGCACAGACACCCCTACATCATTGTTTTCCCACCTTGTCATCTCACTTAGACTCCTCTTTATTATGTTTCATTTTGGTGAACCTAACATGAAATAATCATAACCAAATTATCATATTGTATCCATATAACACTAGAAATAATCAACAACCAAGAGAAACTCCAACATCACTCTCATTGCCTCAACAATACCTCTCACCCACCACCAGCATAGTGGTAAAGAATATGACCTTGTAGAACAACTTTGCAACAATAGGATACTAATATTTCCTTGTGGGATGATAGGATTTGATTCAAGCATCACCTATTTACCATGTAATGCTTTAAAATGTCTTACAACAAGTTGTTATCCCTCCTAGTCTGTAACCAAACAATGTAGCAGTCCAAATTCAAGGTATGAACTCGATCAAGTTAGATATTTCCTTTCATCAAGATTAGTTACCTCAATTAGAAGTGTAAAAACAAAATGAGGCTTTGATGATAGTGGTTGTCATTATTAGGTTTGACATAAAGCATACTCTCATTGATAATGGTTTGGAACTCAATGTTTGTAGTATAAAACTTCAAGATAAGATTGGAATGAACAAGAGTAAAATTCAACCAGATAATTTATCCATTCATGGTTTTGATAATGTGGGAAAACAACTACTTGGTGTGATAACATTACAGGTGTTACAAATAGTAAGGTTGCGTTGCAAACTCCTATCCATATCATGCCCAATGATCTTTCATATAATCTTCTCCTAGGTAGAATATAGATTCATGCAATGAATATAGTGCCTTTAACATTACATCATCTAATGAGATACACTTCCAACAAGGTTTACATGACAAAATTTCATCCTAATTTAGAATTTTTTTTTGCAAATTGAAGCAAGAATGAAAATTCCTTTACGAACATTGATACCAACTTTAAAAGTAGAACCTTCACAAGACTAAGAATAAAGAAAGTATGTGTCATCAATCATGAAACTATTGGATGGTGATTGGGGTTCATTGGATCTCACACATACATTCATGGGAGAATACAAGATAACACACTTTTGAAACAAACTTGGCTATAATGGAAAAGGATTTGGTGTTAACGAACAAGGTATGTGTGTCCCTATAGAGCCTACCCCACAAGAACAAATAAGAGGTCTTGGTTATTGTCCTTTGAAAGAAATGAAAGCATCACAAAAACCTTCCCTCAATATCAATTTCATCACATAAAACACTCCTAGGAAAAATATTGCTTTATCTTCAAACACATGTCTTAGTGATGATTGGGGTTCATTAGATTTTAAACCCTCCTTTAAGGGAGAGTAAAAAAACTCACAATCTAAATCTAGAGAGTCTTGTGTATGCATGACACCTTGTAAGAAAGGAGTTCATCTTCCACTATTGATCAAGAGAGCACCTTGTCGAGGATTCTCTAAGCTCACTTGAATCTCTCCCTCTAAGAATACAAAAGAAATTTTATAACAATATTTCATTGTGTGCATATCATCAAGTGCATGGTCATTCAACCAATGAATGCCAGGCCTTGAGTAACAGAATTCAACGTCTTAAGGATTATCGTGCTCTTTTTTGTGTTGATATACCTAATTCCTCTCATCAATAATGATTTTCATCCTATCATGTTGCTCATCACTATGTGGCATTGGTAGATTTATTTGTCTTGCTCATTTCCATTCATGGTGGTACAATATTAAGTGCAACCACATTTTCTATGGAAGCAACATGATATTTATTGGTGTGGTTATCATTGTCTTTATGATTGGGGGGCAAGGATAACTAGTTTTGGGAGACATAAATTCTTTTCAAGGATCCCTTCTTCCTCTCTTTCTACTTAAAATACCAATATAGCAAGTATGTTGACATTTTAAGGTGGGGCATATTGTCCCCCACTTATTGTTTGCATGTTCCCTTCTTAGTGATGATAGAATACATCACCTAGGAAGTGTGACCTTTTTATTCAAAGTGTGGCTTTCTTGATCTATGTGAAGTGTCTTCTTTATGGTGATATTATACAAGAGTGTGACCTTTATTGGCATATGGCATTCCTCTTGTTGGTAATGCTACGATCAGTATTTTGTAAGATGTGAATCATTTGTTACTCAACAGGTTCTCTCTTGGTGGTGATGTCAAGTGTGATGTTCCCTAATAAGACCTCTCATGTATTAATCAAAAATTTCCCTTTGATTATTTTTTCAACTTTATTACATTTTCCATATTCTACATGAGTGTATAGCATAATGCATCTTGCTAGCCTTGTGAAGCATGTTCATTTTCTAGGACCTTATCAAAGTTATCAGCTCGAGTATAATTTTTTGTATGGTTAACATATGTAGACATGACATGAATTTCCCATTTCCCACCTTTTTATGGGTACACACCTTGAAGACCTAGTGTGTGTTTCTCGTCTTTTTATTGGGGACTCACCTAGTTTATATTAAAATTCAATAGCCCTTGTGAGCTTATTTTAATGGCCACTAAACATAATGCAGCTTTCTCGCTAGTGGAGCCATGTGTCTCATAAGTGATTTTACATCCTTATGAGTTATTTGATTGACATGGCATAATGCAACTTGCTAGTCCATACATCCTTTTTCTTTTTGCATTAATTTTTATATTGTATGTTAGTGTATTTTGTCTTGCTACTTCATATCTTACATGCATGTGTGTCCCTTTATGCTTATGTTGGTTTTCCATGGGATCTTAGATCCTAGGGTCTTGGCCACCCCCTTCATCTTTTGTCATCCTATCTCTCCAATAGTTGTACAATTGGCCCCTCTTGACATATTTTTCTACTTTAGTGTGAGTTTGAGCATAATTTCATACTCTCACTAAAGTGGGGACTAAATGTAGTGTAGAAAATTGTATACCTTTATAGTTTCACACTTTTTTGCATCCCCTTAATTAATTGTACTTAATTAAGCCTCTAATTGACCAAATTATGCATTCCAAAGCCTTATTATTGTCATTTTTTGAAAGGGAAACCTATATAAAACAATTGCTACCATTAATTAAAACACCTTAGAAATTGAGTGTCCTAGAATTAGGTCCTAGGAATCATTCACCCAGGGGTGAATGGTTCCCCTTTAAGTCCTAGGACCCAATTTTTAATATGTTTTTGGTGGCATTTTAATCAATTCAAACTCAAGTTCCAAATCTTGGCTTTTGGAATCTAATTTTTGAGAAATTAGATAAACACTTATAATACATAGATATTTTATCCATTCAAATCTAAGTGGAATTATCAAGAGATACTAAGATAAACATTATTGTTAAGAGCATTGAAGAGAAGATTTATCAGTCATCTATAGTAGCAATCAATATCAAATCATCACGTCAAAATTCATGTGTATTGATGTCACATTTTGTAGCTAACATTGTGATGTAGGTTGCAAGCATCCAAGAAAGTATTCAAGAATCAAATCAATCAATCAATCAAGACAATTCATGCAAGATCCAATCCTTAGAGTGATGTGTTTGACTTCAGCCCTCTAAAGGTAGCCATTAAGGGTTTGGTGAGTTGTAACAAGAAAGTGTCCATTCATCAATTTCTTTTTTTTGTCAGTATTTCATTATCAAGGTTTAATTACCAAACATGGGGTTTGACTAAGAAAAACCCCAATTCACCCAAAAATAAATATTTTTCTTCTCTTTTTGTATGTACGAGTTTATAGGTGAAGAAGGACTTAAAGTTGTTCAAAGGAGCATTTTTGCAAAGTTTCTTTTGTTGTATTCATTATTCTCAAGCTACATAAACTCACCTACAGGTTTATTTCTAGCTTTTTTATAGTCAAACCTAGAGGAATTAGAAGTTTAGATCCAAGATTTGAGGACTAAAAAAAGTATTTTTGGACCCCTCCACTAGGATCCATTCACCCTAGGGTGAACTATTCCTACTACAAACCTTGAAACCTACTTTTTATCACAAGTGCAAACTAGTCTTCCCTTCTCAAGCATGCCTACAAATTGTATTTTTTGTTTACGTTATTATATCACTTTTTATTTCAAGTATTAGGTCAAAAATTCATTTATATAATGCTTTAAATCATTCCAAAACATTGCAAACCATCATTTCTTTCATAAGAAAGCAAAGATCCAGAGATCCAAAATGGGGTTGACTCATCTCAAGGTTGAAAGTCAATCCTATCCCTTTGTAATCTTCTCTATTTCTAATGAAACTAGGAAAGTGTGTGTGAATCTAGATGGACACCCCTATATCCTTCTTTTCCCACCTTTCCATCCCACTTATCCCCTTTTCCATGTTTCACTAAATTGGGAGTGTTGCCACAATAATGGGTTACACTTTTTGGGACATCTTGATTTTTGTTGAAATCACAAATTTTTAGAAAATATAATGATATAAGCCTTGAAAGGCTCCATTTAAAGGATTTTAATTGAAGGGGGTTTGATCAAACCCTCTTAGATCAAACCCCCTTGGATAGAACCGCGCTAGTTTTAAACCATGTACCTATAATGGAGTCTCCTCTACACCTATCAAAATGCTGATAAAAACCACTTTTGATTTACCTTTTGGGGGATAAAATAAATTCATTTAAAATTTATGTTTTGTAAGTATGTAGTCCTTATTATAAGCTTCCCAAAAAGTATAATTTTAATTATATTTAATTTAATTATTATAATTATTTTTGTAGTAACAAAAAAAATTATCCCTTTTTCTTACCTTATTTAGTGTTGTAATGTGTTTACACATTCACATTAATTTTAGAACCCTTTTAAACTAAATCGACCTAATTTTGCCTTAATTTAGTGTTGTAAAGTATATTTATTTACATCTTCACACTAATTTTTGGGCCCTCTTGCATTCATGACCTTTAAATCATCATTAATAGGCACTTAATGTACCCTTTATTATGCATACCAAGGCTTATGTCAATCAAAATCTCAAAAAAATCAATAAAAGTAGTTAATATTCTAACCCTCGACATTCTCTCACCCTAAAAATCTAAGGTGGGACTCATATGCCATCCTCGTCATATGAGTCCCTTTAGGTGGGACCCATATGCTACCTTGGGAGTATGAGTCCCATTTGGGGCCTTTTTAGGGTTTTGAGTGGCAAATTCAAGGTTTTCAATTCAAATTTTTTGAATGTCAGCATTTGGGATCTTTAAATAAATGGTAAATTAGTTGGAATGCCTATATAACTAAGGTTTCAAATCATCAATTTCACTAAGAATCTTCAAGAAAGAGATTTTCACCAAGATCTGGAGCTTTCAAGAGAGATTTTCAAGTATTCTAGAGCATTCAAGAGCTTATTATCAAGAATTTTGGAGCATCAATTCAAGATTCAAGCATCATTTCAAGGTCTCCATGCATCATGTGTGTTTATGAGCTAACATGTTGATGTAGCATTTGTGATCCAGGTTCAAGCATTCAAAGCCAATGTATTAAGTTTCATGGTCAATATCTACACCATTGAAGCCAAATCATACAAGTTGTAGATCTACAGTCCAAGGATTCAACACAGTTTGGTGAGTTGTTACATTCATTTGTTCATTCTTCATTCCCTTATGTTATTCCAATTCATTTCAAATTTTAATTACTCAAATGGGGTCTGACTAAGGAAAACCCCCATCCACTAACAAAATAACATTTTTCTCTCTTGTGAGGTGTGTTTTATAGATTTATGTGAATGGGACTCATTTACCCAACCTGGTGATTTAGTCCCTGATATTGCCTTTCATCAACATTCAATAGTGTCAAATCTGGGTTTGGAAGATTTAGAAAGATACTTAGAAAAAACTATAGTTGGACTCATACGCCCAACCTGGTGTATTAGTCTTGTTACAATTTTTGATCGCCATTCAATAGATCCTGATCAATTCTCAAAGAATTTTAAATTCTACTCAGAAACCCGAGACTAGGACTAAATCACCCAGCCTGGTGTATCAATCCCTGTGCACTTTAAAAAAATACATTTAAAAGTTTCAGACCTAGCTTGGACTCCATCACTCTTCTAGGTACCTTACTATTTGATTTTAGTTTGTTCATCTTATTTCATGTTTTCAAATTCCTAGGTCATATAGTGAATTTGCATAGTATATTCAAGTCCCTATTTTAAAGCATTGTTTAATGGTGAAACCCCATCTAATCACAAAAGGAAATCCCCATTCCCTTCCCTCAATTGAATCACTTGGTTGAGGGATCTTGGTTTCCTAATGAACTAAAGTTTGGAAATAGGTTCCTAACTTGTTCCATATCCTAAAAGGTGGATACCTTATTTCATTTGGACCCTTGAATTTTTTATTTGGAGAAAATTTTATTCCTGGATCTAGTTTACATTAACTTTGCATTAGATTTGCATTAGTTGAATTGCTTTTAGGGATTCTAAATCTTGCATTAGTGAAGACTGCATATAGCTTGCATTTTTGCATTTTGCATCATTCAATTTCATTGGAAAACTATACTTGCAAATAGTCATTTGAGGATACAACCTAGAAACCTTAAAATCAGCTAAGAATTTGTTGAATCTCATTTAAAAACCCTAATCTAGGACGCATTCACCCACCTGGGCAATTTAGTCCTTGTACTGGCCTTTTTCCAAAATTTCTAGGTATTTTGTGCTATCTATTTTTCACTATTTGAAACTGTCAAAAACCCTAAGTGGGACTCATACACCCATCTGGGAGAATGAGTCCTTGGAGGCCTACAAAAAACAACTTTTTTGACCTTTCAAGTGATTTTTCTACTTCCTAGGCTTGTTGGTAACCTATAGTATAAGTCTGGAAAGTTTCAGGAACTTCTATTTTATGCATCTAGGTCAAAATCATCCATTTAATGTAGTCATTTTAAATCATTTCAAAAACTCATCATTAGATCTATTGGAAAATTGTTTACATTTTGAAACAATGCATTTTAGGCACACACTCACAATGTTAGTATCTTTCTTTTCCAAGTTTTCCAAGAAAAAGTTCATTAACAAGCATGTAGTCATTCCTCCAAAATATTTCCTAGTTATGAGAGTCTTTTAGTGCAAGAGAGTGAAAATGTTGACACCTTCCTTAATTCCATGCCCCCTCCTATCTCTCCAATTTGTGGGAATGATTTGATAGAAGAAGATAAAATCATAGATAATCATGAATATCATAGTTGTTCTTCTCTTGATACCTCTCCTATTAGTGATGAAGGTATCTTGGTGAAAGAAGATGCAATCATTGAGAATCATGAAAGTCTTGTTTGTCCTTCTCCTCATCCCCCTTAGGAATATATTATGACAAAAAAAGATTAGATCATTGCCACTACTTTTTCTTATTTTACATTCATCTCCCAACAACTCCCCTACTTGTGATAATGATTTAGTGAAAGAGGATACAATCGTGAACAATCATGAAAATTACATTTTTGAAGAGGCTATATTGGGGTTAAGAGATCCAATGATTGAAATTTATAGCATTATTCCTCTTTTTCCTAATGTCCCTAACATTTGGAAAGATCTATTTGAATGAAAAAGTCCAATCATTGGTAAACATGAAAATCATAGTCGTCCTCTTAATGCCTCCCCTATTTGTGATGAAGCTACTTTACAAAATCTAACCATCGAATGTGATTAACCCTTTGTTTTCTCCTCTCCTAAAGGCTCTCCTATTAGGATAGATATTATGGAACAAGAGAGTGAGACCTTAGAGAAAAAGGATGAAATCATAGATAATCATAACAATCAAATTTGTCCTTCTCCTAATATCCCTCCTACATGTGAAGAAGATATTTTGATGTTATAAAATCCAATCGATGAGAGTCGTGAGAATCTTATTTGTCTCTCTTCTCATAGGAAAAACCTTGTTGAACACGAGAATGCCATCATTGATAAGCAATAAAATCCTACCATTGATAACTCCCTTACTTCTGATGAAGTCATTTTAGAATAACCAACCTTTCAATTTCATGAACATCTAGTTTGTAGTTCTCCTAAAAACTCCCTATTGGGGAGGATATCATGGTGCAAGAAAATGAGAACATTGACACATGTCTTTCAAACAATAGTGATGTTAATTCCTTAGATGAAGATGATGAAGTGACATTAGAATCCCTTTCACTAAGAGATAATGAAGGGTATGTGCAAGATCATGATGGGCCAAAAAGTGGCGATATGATGGGTATGTGTAGGGTATGTGGCTGATGACTTTTTTACCCAAAATTGATGAAACGAAAAGGGTTTTTAATGGAGATTCTCAGCTTTTGTCAATATAAATTATGTTTTACTTTGAATTTAATAAATAATTATTATTCATTTTCTATTTGAATTGACTAAAGTCTTGATTGATAGGCTGATTGAAAAACATCTATAGCTTTCAAACAATATCACATTTTTTAAATTTGAAACATGTGTCACATTCTATGCTTCATATACTATAGGATTAAAAAAGAAATTAATTTCATGAAGTTTTGACCAAGTTAAGGTGGTCGACATACGAGTTTTTTATATTTTTTAAAAGTTGTAATAAAAAATCCTAATTAATTATTTACTTGAAAAAATTACAAAAATATTCATCACATCAGCATGAGTCCTCTAATTATATCTAAAATCTTATAAAAAAATATTATCATTTTATTGTGGTTAGGGTGGTCGACAGGAACCTTATTTTTCCCTGAAATTTAAGTACTACCGCTATGAAATTTCAAATTTTCACCAAATAGATTTTATATTTTTAAAAATAAATCTAGTAGTTTAGAAACTACATTAAATTTTCTATATATTTTATTCTTACATATTTTTGAAATAATATAGATAACTTATTCAAATTTTTACGTCAAGTTGCTTAACTCTGATTTTTTTGAATTTTTTGCCACTTAAGGGCCTATTTTTTCCATGATGATCTTGCACATACCTTGAAAATAAGGATAATTCTTCTAAGGTTAAGCACATTAGATATCCCTTAAAGTAATCTCCCGAGCCTAAACTTATCCTTTACCCACCCTCAAACTAACCACAAACTCAAAACAAACCCATCCTCATCCTCAAACCACCTAAGAACAATGTTTCGAGCAATCAAGTTACAATACTATTGCTCATACATATAACACTAGAAAAAATCTGAAACCAAGACAAACAACTCCAACATCCCTCCCATTACCTCAACCTATCTTTCCTAGTTCCCCTTGTTTTCCTTTACATATTGGAAAGGAGTATGATCTTGTTGAACAAATTAAGAACACTCTTGCTAAGATATCATTATGGGACCTTATTCAAGCCTCCCCTCATTATCATAACATGATTCAAAGTTCCTTAAAACAAGTTCCTACCCCCCTAACGCGCAATCAAATGATGTGGAAGCCCAAATTCAAGTTATAACTCCATTCAACTTAGACATTGCTTTCCATAAAGATGAGTTACCTTTACTAGAAGTGCAAAAAAAAAATGAAGCTTTCATAATAATATCTATTTTCAATAGGACAGGGATAAATTGAACCCTTGTTGGCAATGGCTCAACCCTTAATGTGTGTAGTGTAATTCTTTTGGATAAGCTTTGCATGGATAAATTAAGAATTGAACTTGATTCTTTATTGATTTGAGGATTTGACAATATAGGAAAACAACCACTTGGTGTGATCACTTTGCCTAAATTATAGTTGGAAAGGCCACATTACAAACCTCGATCCATGTTATGCCTCATGATCTTTTATATAACCTTCTTTTAGGAAGACCATGGATTCATGTAATGAATGGAATGCCTTCTACTCTTTCATATAATGAAGTACGTCTACAACAACAAAGTGTATAAAATAAAATTCAATCTTGAGCCTTATAGTATAACTTTACAACTTGAAAAAGACAAGGAAAATCCTTTGAAAAAATTGACACCAACTACACAAGTGGAACTCGTGCAAGAAAAAGATAAAGAGAAGCATATTGAAGAAGTTACAAAGTTATTGGAAGATGGTTGGGGTTCCTTAGATTTCACACCTACATTCATGGGAGAATACAAGATAATATAACAAAAGATTTTGAAAAGGGAAAAGAAAAAGTAGTAATTTCAACACAAAATTCGAAAGCATCCACCTCAACCACTTTAGAAGAAGAAGCAAATTATACAAAAAAAATTAATGAAGTTTATTATGAGCAACCATCAAATCCAAAAGAAACGAAAAATCATTATGGAAGAGGTTATGAACTTATGAAACAACTTAGGTATAGTGAAAAAGGATGTGGTGTTAGAGAACAAGGTATTTGTTTCCCTATAGATCCTAAAACGCAAGAAACAACTAGTGGTATTCGTTATTATCCTTTGAAAGAAACAAAATCCTCAAACAAACATTCACTTAACATCAACACTCTTACAAAGGATTCTTTTAAGACAACTTTAACTTTGGTGCATCCTGAACTGATAGATACTACATTTGGGAATATTTCATTAGATAGGCATCAAATTGATACTTTGTCTACTCAATAACATTAGTTTATGTTCCTTGTCATGTAATAGTTGTAGGATCATAGCATATTCACTATTGCATATTTTACATTAATTGAAAATCATTTCCTTTTCACAAGGAGTAGCATATCATCATCACTTATCTTGGCTCATCCTTGTCTTGCACTAAGTGGGGGCAAGGGGCTAGGTATCCTTGTCCTCGTATGGAACTTGTTGTTGTCTCTTTGGGCTAACTGACTGTCTTCCATGTATATATAAGAGCAATCTTGGGATGTGGATGGAATTCCTTAAATTGGTTCGCATGTGACATACTTTTCTTTCTATGTTTAGCATTACATTTTGGGGGAAACCCTTTATTCATAATGTAGTTTCATTCGGGAACATATGACTTGGCATAGGGATTTCTAAATAAGCTCTCATGTCTTCTTCGTTGGCTACTTTAAAGCAGAATGCTCACAACAATGGTGTTAGAAATCACTTTAAAGTGGGGGCATACATTGACATTATCCTTCAACATTTTTCATGTTTCAATGTGTGATTTTCTTTCTTCTTGTGATGTGTCCTTTTGTTGGTGGTGGTATTGGGTTTGATTTCCTCTAAGAGCATGATATTTCTTTGATTTTTCCTCTCTTAGAGACATTAGACATGATGTTCCCTAAGAAGAGACCTTATATGAACTAAGAAAAGTACCTTTGAACAAATCTTTACTTGCATGTTGTTCATAAGCTCAAAGTTTCATTTTGTGGTGCCTTATTGAAATTATCAGAGGGATAGCTTTGGTATGGTTAGTATGTATGGGAGCTAACCATAGGCATGACTTTCCCATATCCACTTGCTTGTCTGTGTGAGCACATACCAACCATGTGCATATGTGTCTTTAGGGCTCACTTGGTGGATACCGGATTCCATTAGCCCTTGTGAGTGTGTGTTTTATTTCCATAGTGGACATCATGTTCCACTTGTAAACATTTTTTTGGACAAACAACTTAGACCTAGTCCACATCGTGTTGGACAAACTATCAAGGCTCAATCCACCCCTTTTATTTTTCTTTTTCTTTCTTATTTATGTCTTTGACAGTGTATGCTTATACCTTGTTGATGCTTCATACGCCATCCACATGTGTGTTCTTTTGTGCCTATGTTGTTTTGATGAAGGATCTTAGATCCCAGGAGCTTGACCACCCCCTTGATCTTTTTCATTCTATACCATCCACATTAGTACACTTGGACCCCTCTTGATGCAAATTTTTCTACTTTAGTGTGAGTTTGAAGAGAGTTCCAACTCTCACTAAAGTGGGGGCTAAATGTAGTAACAAAAAAAGTATCCCTTTTTCTTACATAATTTGGGGATAATTACTATTAAATTGATCCCAATGTTTCCTTGATTTAGTGTTGTAATGTGTTTTACACATTCACATTAAGTTTAGGACCCTTTTAAACTAAATTGTGGACCTAATTTTTCCTTGATTTAGTGTTATAAAGTGTATTTATTTACATCTTCACACTAAGTTTTGGGACCTCCTACATTCATGACCTTCAAATCATCATTAATAGGCCCTTAATACCCTTTATTGTTGTGTGCAGGTGTTTGCAATCTATCTAAAAATGAAAAACAACTTAGAAATGCAAGAGAAAAAAAACACAAGACCTCCTCACGATTAGCCGAATTGAATCCAAAACAAAATAAAGATAACAAATAATTTGATTATACCTTGTCTTGGATCGATCCTTTGGTTGGCCCTTGATGTGCTTTGTCATGTTTCTCCTTGGATGGGAAATGAGATGAAGATGCAAGATGGGATGCAAGATGAGCTTGAAAGTGTGATAATGGTGGATTCAAGTACTATGATGAAAGAAAAATGTGCAAATTGGCTAAGTGTGGCTTCAAATGACAAAATGGCAAGAGTTTGGTATCAAAATGAAAAAGTTCCTAAATGAGATAAAAGAGGGGGTATTTATAGAGGAAATTGAGTTCTCTAGAGAATTCAATGGTCAAGATTGAGCCACCATCACCAAGATGAAGGGTTATGGTGAGTTGAGGACTCACAAGCCCTCATATCTTGACATGTGAAGGTGAAATGGCCAAGGATGTGATGAGGTGTAGGTGAGGTGGAAGAAGGACATGTGATGTGGAAGAAGGACATGTAATTTAAAAGTACATTGGGAGAGGAGAAGATTTCCTTAAAAGGAAATTTCTTGTTCTCAAATGGTTGGAAAGTGACATGAGATGAATTTTAGTATTCCTCAAAAATCTCCATGGGGAAGAGGAAAGTAGTTGGGAAAATAAATGTGAATTAAAAATTCACATGCTTGGAAGAATCCCATGGACAAGACAAGGTTCCAAAAAGGGAAGCACTTGTCCATATGTGACTCGATGTGACAAGTCAAAGATTCTAGAAGATGCATGGGAAAAGGGGATTCTAGGAGGAATAAATGTGAATTTTAAATTCACATGGGAAAGAGGGTCAATGCTAAGAAAGGTAAATGAAAAGGTTGACTAAAAAGGCATGTTAAATGTGGCTAATGACTTTGATTAAGGTTGTGCAAGCACATGATTAGGAGAATTAATGAAAGACTAAGGATAAATTGGAAGATGTGAGGATGTGACATTAATTTTTTAATTAATGTGTGCACATCCTAATCCAGAATTAATTAAACAAATCTGGATTAGAAGAGGGTTATGGAGGATGTGACAATGAGAGAGAAAAAGAGGAATTAAAAATTGACTTAAATTCAAAAAGGTCACATGACTAAATTAAATAAAGTGATGTATTTATTTAATTTAGAAAGGAAAGAAGTACAAGGTAAAAGTATTTAATTATTGAGTTAAATACTTTAGGAACCTTATACAAATGATGAAATATTAATTAAATGAATGATTTAATTAATATTGGTGAAGAGGATGAAATAGATGAGTAAAGGGATGAGTAAGAAGGCGAGTTTGACCATATGGAAGTGGTCAAATTTGGATGTCTACATTTTGCCCCTCTTTGAAATGTTATTAGAATAATAGGGTTTCGAAGAAAATAAAATGCAGATGACTCTATAGAGGAAGCGACCAAAAAAAGATGCCCCAGCATGGGAGAGGTTGCAGGAGCTTCCCAAATGGAGGAAAATGAAAGGGGATGCCCCAATCTCACAAGAGAATGTTCATAACAGAGGAATGGAGGAGAATGGTAAGTTATGCCTCCTCGAGAGGGCAGATGGGGAAGGACAAGGGGTCCTGGGTGACTTCTCGAAAGTATAAAGTGATATATGTCATTGGAAAGAGCACAAAAAACCGAGAAGAATGGTTTTTGAACAGAGGAAAATTGGTACACAATTTGCAAATGGCAGCCCCAGGAAGATAGAGGGTTAAAGAATTAGTTGGAGGAAAATATTTTTCAAATAAGGGGTGAAAAATACCCTTCATTTAAAAAGGTAAAAGAGGGGGGGAAGTTATAAAAGGTAATTTAGAAATCACCTCTCCTCATTTGAACAACTATCAGTTAAGGAAGAGAGGGAGAGGTTTAGAGGACACGATGCCAGACAACTATGACACCGATATTATCCATCGAGTGGATGAGGTGCGGTGGTAACATAGTGAGTGTGTCATTCCACGCCAAGTTAGCCCCAAACCCAACTTTGTGAGTTTTAGCATTTTTTTTTGTTTATTGAAGTTTTAGTGAAATTTAAAAATGGGTTTGGGTGCAAGGGAGGGTTAGAAAAATGGGCAGTCGGTGAAAGTTAGATGTCACCAAAGGGGTGAGTAGAATTTCCTATTAGAGGGGATGGGGAAAAAAGGGGAGCTTTCCAAATGAATGGGAAAATGTGTGGGTGGGAGGGGGTGGACGTGCCCCAGTATAGAGCGAGTTTTCCCAAGGGAAAAAGGCTAGGGACACAGGCGATCGAGCCCCACAAAGGGGCGTACCCACCCTCCGAGGGGCGGATCTACCCCAGGAAGGGCGAACCCACCTGGGTAGATCCGCCCATTGGCCGGGGCGGGTCTACCCTAGGCCGAGCGGCTATGCCCATGACCAAGGGAGGGTCTATCCTAGGCCAGGGCGGGTCTACCTGTAGCCAGGGTAGGTCCACCCGCGGCCTAGGTGGGTTTGCCCCAAGCCGGGCAGGTCTTCCCACGGCTGGGGCGGGTCCGCCTGCAAAGGGGGGCGAGTCTGCCTCGACCTAGGGTGGGTTTGCCCAAGGAAAGGGCAAGTCTGCCCCTACCTAGGGTGATTCTACCCAATGGAGAGGGGCGAGTTCGCCCAAGGAGAAGGGTGGTAAAAGACAAGAAAGCGAGCCCAGGACCGAAAAAAAGGGGAAGGGACAGCGAGAACAAGGAAAAAGAAAGAGTAAAGAAAGGAAATAAGAGAGAATGACTGACATGATTTGTGTGACATGGATGCATGACTTTGATAGAGTGAAAATGCATGAGAGGCGGTCTGAGGTGTTGGAGGTTTGTATAGCGGCCATGAGTGGTGTAGATCACCATGCACTAGAGCAGCTAGGACTATTACATATGCTATCATACTCAACTATTAGGGCACACAGGGCCATGTTGACAGCATTGATAGAGCATTGGAATTCAGCTATGTCAATGTTTCATCTGCCAACAAGAGAGATGATGGTGACTTTAGAGGATGTATGGAGGATCTTGAGGCTCCCCATAGCAGGGCTCCTAGTCAGCGAGTGTAGGGTGGAGCGGGAGGCACTGGACGAGTCTATGTAGGTAGTGTTTGGCAGAGATGAGTTACTAATTCAATGGCAACAGCTAGATGTGGACAGATGTCTAGCCTATAGGGTGCCAAAATTGTCACTGTATCTAGCAAGATTGATCAGCGGAATCTTGCTTCCTGACAGGAGCGATCGTTTCCTACATCTCAGGTTTATGGAGGTGATTCAACATATTGTCGAGGGCTGAGAGGGGCAGTTTGTGTGGGGGACTTGTTTGTTAGCATAGTTGTATAGGGATATGCATGCGATATGCTATGGGGAGGTACTGAGTTTGACACACATCACACTGCTATAGGTATGGGCCTAGGAGCATATCAGGATTTCTAGACCGGTCGTGGTGAGAGGAGGGGAGGAGGATGACAAAGGACTAGTAGCCTAGGGGTGGGGGATGGAGGCCGGTGCGATACTGCGCTATGAGGGATTTGGGGACTTGGATGCATGGAGGAGACTATTTGATGAGCTACCGACAAAGATGATAGTGTGGTGGTCGTACATGCTACGGTGATTAAGGGGATGGAGGGATGATGAGGTTAGACACAGGGATTTTTTCTGCACCCGGTGCCATATTATTGGGAGAGATCCACTCATAGTTGAGTCACACAGACTAGACCGGGTGATAAGGCAATTTGGGGTGAGGCAGGATATTTCGTAGGGTTGAGAGATGTTTCTACAAATTACATGAGAGTGGCCATGGGGTGAGGCGATTGAGCCTGAGGATGCGATGGAGGAGTGAGAGACACTGCAGTTAGTGGCTTATCTAGGTAGGGGAACTGGGTTGAGAGATGCAGGGATGAAAAATTAGTATGCCGAGTGGTTGCGTCGACATTAGCCTTGACGGATTACTCCAGAGGTATCAATTATGGGGGCATTAGGGTTTGGGTCAGAGGATGAGTGATGATTGGCAGCCAAGAGGAGGATAGGGAGCAGCTGGACTAGTAGGGCCACCGGTGAGGGTGGCCAGGAGGAGGAGACAGTAGCGGAGAGTTCGAGTAGGGGACATAGCAGAGGGGGGAAGGGGATGAGGCCAGGGCCATGGACCGGCAGGATAGGGGACAAGAGGCACAAAGGGAGAGGAGATAAGAGGCTAGTGTAGCCACAGGAGGCCAGCACAGGTAGAGATAGGAGGCTAGTGTAGCCACGGGAGGCCAGTAGAGGCAGAGACAGGAGGGAACTGAGGTCACTAGAGAGTAGGAGAGGATGACAGGGAGGAGGAGAGCCCCGGTGGTGATTGATGTGGATAAGGCGGGGGTGGAGGGGGAGGATGAGCTAAAGGAGCTAGAGGCGATGGATGTTGACATGGAGGTTCATGATATCCCTCCACTATCCATGGCACCACCTATAAGAGAGGATCCAACAGTGTTACTGAGAGGGGCCTTGGAGAGATTATGGCTCAGTAAGTAGCGGCTATGATGGTCAGAGGCAGAGTAGAGTAGATTAGAGACAGAGGTGAGCAAGCTATAGGCACAACTTGCCAGGGATGAGAGGGAGTACGTAGATCTTTCCACGGTAGGGACACAGATGGAGAGGAGTCTACAGAGAGAGAGAGATGAGCTATGAGATGAGCTATGAGATGAGATCATCAATCTACGCATAGAGAGAGATAGGTTGCGGGCAGAGGTTGCAAGGGAGCATGAGGATGGAGAGGCGGCAAGATGGGAGAGGGACCATCTAGTGGCAGAGGAGGTAGTACAACAAGCTAGAGGATAGGGAGATGTTTGAGCAGGTATAGGGCAGGGGCTTGCAGATATTGGGGCAGAGGCAGTGGGAGATATGGAGGATTTGTGGTAGTAGGTAGAGTGGCTAGTGAGAGATAGAGTGGGTCTATGGCGGGAGCGAGGCAAGTTCCATGATAGAGTGCATTGTTTAGATCAAATAGTCAGAGTTATGGGGCTTATGCAGGAGAAAGAGGATGAGATGAGGGTTTAGGTACATGTGATGCAGGCAGAGAGAGACATGGCGCAGGAACGGGTGTAGGCCATGGAGGTAGAGAGGGATGTAGCTCAGGCACAAGTTCAAGTGTTGCAGAGTGAGAGGGGGGTGGCAGAGGCACAGGTATAGTCTCTTTAGAGAGAGAGATGAGGCAGTGTCATAGGTACTAGCTCTTTGGAGAGAGCGAGATTCAGCAAAGTTGAGACTACAGGCATTGCAGAGAGACAGGGATGCAGTGGTGGCTCGGGTGCAGGCCACTCTAAGGGAGAGAGATGCCATAGAGGTGCGGATGCAGATGCTGCAAGGAGAGAGGGATGTAGCGATGGCTTAGGTGCAGGCAGTATAGGTGGAGGCTAGTGAGACAGGAGCAGAAACACAAGGATTTCATGCACAGTTATAGGTTGCATAGGCTGAAAGGGAGAGGGCCATAGAGCAAGTAAAACAGTTGAGGTTAGCACAAGAGGCATGGGAGCAGGAGCGGAGAGCCATTAGCACATATCGAGATAGATACAGGCATGAGTGGAATGTCACTAGATATCGGGTTGGGAAGAGAGATGATTATATGCAGGAGGTGACCTATTGGAGGTGTGCTTATGAGTAGGCAATTCCAAATCCAATGCAACGCACAACATGTTATGTCAGGGAGGTACCTCAGATGTCGGTGCCATCCTAGTCATTAGGGACACGTACCAAAGGGTATAGCGACTTTTCGTGGACTCCTCCTTGCTTTGGTGATTATTAGGGGACTCCTACCCATGATTATCAGGAGACTCCCACACACAGAGGGCCAGTGCCTGATTCTCCTCAAAGATTAGACATGGGCAACTCATAGTAGAGTAGGTAGAGAGCAGGTGACAGGATACAGGTTTTTTGACAAGTGTAGGATGGAGACCTAGTACATATCAGCAAAGAGTAGATGTGATCTACATCCTTGGATTTGTACTTTATTTGATGATATATATGATGGATATGTATTTGATTATGTTTTAGACATTATGATGAGATGGACACCGTATTATTTTGATTATGATATGATATGTGATAGCCCTTATTGAAACTATGTGTTATGTTTATGTGATGGATGATTTATGTTATGCATATGAATATGTTTTTATGCTCTTATGATGGATCATGCAATGTATGCACATGTGTATTATGATTTATGCTTATGTGGATGATTCAATTATGCATGATGTTGATGTCATTGTGTATATGATGTATAAGTGATCTCTAATGTTTATGATGCAAGATGGGATGAATGTTTGGTATGATATGTAATTATTATGAACCTAACAATTTTTTTTGCAGGTGATAATGCATGTAATGTGTAAATTTTAATATGGAAATGTATGGATTAAAATTAGCCTAAGATGCTTAATCTAATCAGTCTATTATGATAAAATATGGACCTATGATGTAACATGCAATGTGAATGGAAAATGGACTGCTTCCTGAAATGCAATGCGAACATAAGTGTCAATAAGGACTTGCATGGGAATGTGGGTAGATGATAGGCATAGTGTGGGTGTGATACTGCACCTATCAAGAGCCATTGGTATCCTGTGGAGAAAAGGGGGAAAAGAATCAAAGTTTGCACAACCAAAATCATAAGTCATGGGTTAGGAACAAGAATGGATGAAGGATACAGGAAATGAAATGAAATGCAATCATGAATGCAATTTTCCATCCTTGGAGAATTTATTTTTCTATAGCATAATACACAAGTCACCATGGTACATAAAACCAAGGCAAGTTAGCATCTGATGCATTAAACAAACATAACAAACAAGGTTATCCCAACACCCCAAAGTGACAAAGACTTTGGTCAGGCCAGGCATTGGGATAACCACAAGCACAAAGGGATGTCCCAGTGTAACACAAAACCTCAAGGATCTTGGTGGGTACTACATGGGACAACCTAGCAGATAGCAACAATAAACGATCAAGATATGTTCCTATGTTAACTAGTCAAAATGTGCCATAATATGATAGATCATGGAAACCTTAACCAATTGTAATAGGGAGCTCAAAAAATAAACAGAACTCAAAAGCATCAGAAGATCTCAATCAATGTCAAACATCCTTTGTCATAGGATCAAAGGAGATGGATGGGTTTGATGAAGTATGTTAGGAAGGATACATCCTGTTGAGACCGATGATGGAAACTAACTAAGATGACCCACATGATGCAAGATTTTTGACACTAATCAGATCTTCTAATACTAGAGGATCCCATTTATGAAGAACCAGCTTGATAGGGACACACCTGACAACAAGACACAAGGGACACAACAAAATACTGACACACCCTACAAACCTAGGGGCTCGAGGGTTGATCATAGATTAGCCTTGCCTATGTGAAAGTGCAGAGCCCTCGTAGTTCAAGAAAATACCATGGATAAAAGTGGAAAGAGAACCAATGGAAACCGATGAGATGACAAAGCAACAAAAAGTAAAATAAAACCCCAAGGGTGGATCAAAAGATCAACCTTTCCTGCGTGAAAGCACATAGGCAACATAGTTCAAAAAAGACAAATGATGACCAACTATGGATAAGAGTGAAAAGGGGACGATGAAGACAAATGATGGACGACCATCATGAGATGACCAGAATGCCTTGGGGCCATATCAAATGATCAGCTTTGCCTACGTGAAAGCGCAGGGGCAACGTAGTTCGACTAAAGGACAAAAAGACCAACATGACAGGATGGGGCCTAAATGGAGACTGACACGATGGATGATCCTAGATGATGACACAAACCGAATGACAAACAAACAAACGACATGAGCCTAGTGATGGGCAAGGTCATTGATGTCACAACTTGCATCATTTAATTAATTTTTTTATTGAACTGGGTGTGTCTCAGAGCAATATGCAATAATGATAGTTGTCACAAATTATTTTGGGGGGATTTTCACTATAAACAGTGACTTCAAGTATCGTTCTTCCTACTTCAGGAGCTCTCGGGAGCTCTTCAGGAGCTTTCAGGAGCTAAACTATAGCGACTGATTCCTAAGATTTAAATCTATTTCAGCTTTTAATTTAAAATCCTGTTGACTTAATTCTGAGTTTATTGAATTCAATTTAGACCAATTCATGGAGAAAATTAATGATTACTTTAATTTCTAATCTAAAACACAAAATTCAAATTAATTATATTTTTCTTCAAAAGAAATCCATAACTTAATTGCTAGAAAGTAAACGCTAATTTAAGAGTAGGAATGAATTGCAGGAAAATGGTGATTATTCTAAAAAGCATAAAGACTAATCTTCGTGAACAGATTTTGAATAGACTTCAACTCCATCTTTCCATAAATTCCTAACATTGCTTTAATGAAACTAAATAAACATCAAGTTTAACCGATTCAAACAACATCTAAATCTAATTTAGCTAAGAAACCTATTAACGATTTGTTGATGGCAATTTTGGCACCACAACAATGCAAGCAGAATATTGCTACCCTGCTTCTCCTGAAAGAGAAAGGAAACGAATGGATGCCTTAGCTCCCAAGGTCTTGGTAGTTGGGTCTCAACTGTACTAATGTTGCCCAATGGCCAATGCAATAGTAATATTCAAGGGGCCTGTTGGTATTGGGCTTCTGGATTATTCTAGGATCAAACATGAAATGCAAGCTACTTTAACTGAGGTTTTAAAGAAACAACAAAAGATAGATCAGGGTTTTCAAATAGAAAAGTACAATAGTTCATCCCACCTTAACCAGACTTGCTAACTTCAAGAAATTTACAAACTAAAACTGCAGAAAAAAATTAACTTGTGACCAACACATAGTTGCATTCATTCATAGTGTTGATTTTAACAACTGATTATAAACTACCATTTAAGAAAAACACAAAATGAGATTTCATTCCCTGAAAGCTTTCAAAATCAAATGATTAACTTGAGATAAATATCGTTCTGGAACACAATATGAAGTAGACTCGAATCTGGTTGCTTCTACTGTGGGTGAGATAGACAAGCAACATTTACAAATCTAGCACAATCACCAGTGTACAGAAAACTTGTGTCTTCAAACTGCTTCCATCTACACTGAGAGAACTTTTGAAAATACATTACAATCTGTATTGAAACCTAACTGCTAACCAAGAAGACAAGAGAAGCTCTCATTACTCATAATCAAGATGCAACTCTCTCTCCTTCTATTAACTGACTAACTCCTAACAGTTCTCTAAACCTAGAAGTTCTAATCTAGAAGTTGTAACACTAAAATTTCTAAAAAAAACCCCCTTTACAAAGAGGCAAGAATGTCATATATACAACCCCTCCCAAGAAGAATGTTGGCCCCTATTTTTAGGGTTTACGAAATATCAATGGTGTCAGAGGGTTGACATCCAGATCTCTCTGAGGAAAGTCAGTCCTGCAATAAATCTGAATCCTTGCTATCTTATGTCGGTGAAGATTGTCTCCTAGAAAGATCTGTAGATCTTTTGCATCTACTGCACTTATTTCTGGCCTCTGTGTCCATTTTCGAACTCCAGCGGTGCTACTTTGAGTGCCCTAAAATATCGCCATTAATTCCAAGCTACCCCCATTAGGAAACATCAGCTGGCATTATGACTCACGGCTTTATCTTCTTCCTTCGGTGCTCTTCCCGCTCCAGGTCCGTTCTTCTGCAAGTTGTCGATGTAGCCTGGGACAATCGGCGAGATGTTTCAGTGAGCCACAGAGGTAATATCGATCTTGCAATCATCGGCAAGAATGTTTCCTTTCGGCGAGACCACAGAGTGAAGTCTTTCTCTCGGCGAACACTACTTTCTTTCAGTGGGGCCCCCTCTTTGTTGTCGACATGACTTCTCGTGGTTAGGGAGATCTCACAGTGAAGTTACTCTGTTCTGGCGAAAGCCCATTCCCCTTCGGGGAGACTCTGCTTAGTTGGCGAGACCCCCCACCAAGCTTCAAAACTCTCGCCAAGATCCTTGAGACATACGATTACGCACAAAATATGATCCTGCAAAACAAGGTCTTTGTTAGTCCTCTAAATCACAAAAATATCCCGCTCAAACTTACCCATAACACTTCTTATCTTAATATACTTCGTAAGGAGAGACTTACTTCTGGCGGAGGCGGAACCAAATCCGAACAGGAACAATACTTACCTTGAAAACTGACGAGGGCGGATCCAAAACGGAAACCGGAATCGAGACCGGGGTCGAGGTGGGGATGAGCCAGGGAATAATCAACATTTCCAAGTTCATACCCCGAACCGACTCCGCTTCCGAGAAGAAACCCAAAATGCAAAGGATGAAAACAAAACACCAAGGGAGCTGGAGCAAAACGACGAACCAAGCGGAACTAGGGTCGAAACCAAATCCGAACCAGAAACTTCTCCAAGTTTCGGGTTCAGATTTCGTTCCAAACCCGCCTCCGTCATCACCTGAAAAGAGGAAAAAAAGGAACAAAAAGAAAGACAAAAGGGGAAGGAAAACCCCACAACCAAAACAGAGGAAACCAAAATCAGAAGAACCAGGAACTTTGAGGAAGTTTTAGGGTTCGGCCCCAGTTCCGGTTCTGGGTTCGCCAAAACAAAAAAGAAAATGCCCCAGGCCGAAAAGAATGTTAAGTCAAAGGACATTTACCGACAAAGACCAATGAAGAGGGAAGAAAAGGCGGCATCGGACCTAGGATGGGACCCAAACGAGGAACTTTGAGAAAGTTCAACATTTCGAGTTGGTCCCAGACCCGACTCTGACAAAGAGCAAAGGAAGAAGACAAAGAACAGTTGGAACCGGAACCAGGGACGAAACAAAACCAAAACAAAGAAGGAATTTCCAAGTTCGGTATTGGTCCTAGTTCCACCTCCGATAGAACTTTGAAAGGAAAACGCCTAAGGCAGAAAACCAAAGGTCAACGAGAAAAAGACAAAAAGGGGGACCCATTTTGATCCAGATCAAAGTGGGGTGGTTATGCAAGGCATAAAAAATGGTGACTTGGCTGGGAAAATGGTTTAACCATTTTCATGGATCTAAAGGATTTAGCTACCCAAAACTCTTGGTTCATGAACATTACAACTCCAGTTGAGTCATCTATAACAAGCAAGGTAGAGCTAGAATCTCAAATGTAAGTCAATCAACGGCTACCCCTAAATCTATGTATGTGTTTGATTGTGCATCACCTTTTTTTTATAAAGTTCTTCATCTTTCGGGCAACAATGTGCAAGATTTGAGCTAAATGAGTTGACCCCCTTAGCTGTTTGTGCAATGATATCCCGGGCATTGCTCCGCTGCCAGTCAAGCATTCATAGCCCCAATGAAGATACCTCTATTTTTCCCATAGCATTGCTCTACTACCAGTCAGGCGTCCATAGCCCCAGTAGAGATACTGGAACCACCCATTCATATTGAGTATTCTTTTCTCTTTAGGTAATTCTTTTCTTTTCTCTTTCTTTCCCTTTTCTTTTTTTAGGGTTTCAGATATTTCATTTGATTCTTTCTCAATACGTTAGATGTTAAACATTTGATCTAGGTTGAAAACTACCATGGACCTCATAACAGCACTTGGGAGATCATATTTTTCACTCAAATCTTACAACACGATAATCCTAGGACAAATATACCATTATAAGAGTGGATGATTTTAATGATTTGTGACAGATTCAAGGGAGCTGATGAAGGATTTCTTACTTGGCACCTTGCTTTCAAAACTTTCCACAACTTTTATTGACAACAAGCATGAAACAACGAATTGAGGACAAAATCATCCAATCAAAAGACCTGAAAATATCTAAACCACTTCTCTCCTAACAACCAAAGTAAGCTTTGGATAACAACCCATCATTTCGAGATGGAAAGAAATAGATCAACCCCAAAGAACAAAACAAAAAGAAAACAAAAAGCAAAGGAAATACAAAGGATAGAAGAAGAGAACAAATAAAAAGCAAATTATTTACACAAAGAGCAGCGGACCACACCCGGAGACTATTTACAAGCAGAAATTATTTATACAAATGCACCACCTAGCAAAATGCTAACTTCATGATTCAAAATAGTGTTTAAGAAACTGTCCATTGACAGGCAAGGGGACAGGTTCTCCAGTTAAACTACTCAATTAGAAAGCATTTTCTCCTAAGATCTCAGCAATCTGATAAGGACCTAGCCAAAGTTTGTCAAATTTCTGGTGACTTTCCTTTTTTTCACTGGCTTTGTCCCATAGTAGCACCAGGTCTGATATCCTAAAGGCCTTGATTTTGGCTCTTTTGTCAAACCAACATTTGACAATAGCTTGGTGCCTAAAGAATTGTTGCAATGCGACATCTCTCTGTTCTTCTAACTTCAACAAAGCAGCTAGTCTGACTTCTATCCTATTGTCCTTAGAGTAGAATTTCTGCATGAACTCAAGGATAGGTATTTGCAGATGGATGGGAAAGATAGGCTCTTGGCCATATACCAGCTTGAAGGGTGAGGTATTTAAGGCAGCCTTAATTCTAGTCCTATATGCCCATAATGTGAATCTAAGCTGGGTATGCCAGTCTTTGGGGTTATGCTCTAACAGTTTCTTAATGACCCCTAAGAGATTCTTATTGGTTGACTTTGCAACTCCATTTCCTTGTGGATAATAATTTGAAGAATATTTTAAGACAATGTTGTGATTATATGCCCAGGAAATAAACTCAGCAGAAGAGAAGGAAGATCCATTGTTACATACCAGGGTGAAGGGTACCCCAAACCTTGTAGTGATGCATTCGGTGAGGAACTTGATCACTACCTCCATTGTGCTATTTTTGTAGGGTATAGCCTATGTCCATCTTGTGCAGTAGTCAGTAGCAGTCAAGATAAACTTGTGTCCTATAGAGGAATTTGGGTTAATCACCCTAATAAAATCCAGTGCCCATTGGGCGAATGGCCTTACCTCATAGACGGGTTGCAATGGCATAGCTGAATGGCATTCCCTTGGTGCAAAAACTTGGCACGTGTGACATGTTCTCACATGCTGGTAGGCATCCTTGAATACATAGGGCCAGTAGTAACCAGACCGAAGGATCTGGTGTGCCAATGAATTTGCAGACCCATGACCCGTCCCATGTTTCCAATAAAACTCAGAGATCACCTACCTAGCCTCTTGCTGATCGAGGCATCTTAAGTACACTCCAAAATTATTCCTGTATAGGAGCCCTCCTTTAAACATATAGTGTGAGCTTTTCAATCTTAGTGCTCTCCTCTGAGTGGAATTCATTCCCTCTTACACTGGTTATTGAGCATGAAACAGATGAGATCAGCATACCATGGGTCATTTGAGAAGAACTGAGTAGTATATTGTTGATAAATAACATTGTTACCAGCATCAGCCATAGCTTTAGACAGACCTGAGCCTCAGACAAGTTTCATAGGGTGTATCTCTAAATTGAACTCTTGTAAGATGGCCATCCATTTCCCTCTTCTTTCTCCCATCTCACTCTACATTAGTAGAGACTTGACAGTAGTGTCAGGAACTACAACAATAATCTAATTTTAGAGGATGTAATGCCTAAATTTTTTAATAGCTCGGATTAGCGCTAAAGCTTGCTTCTCCAGAGGTGGGTATTTAACTTCAGAATTTTTGAATGGAGAGCTCATGAAAGCAATTGGCCTTTCTTCCCCCTTTTCTCTTCGCTGAGTTAGAACAGCTACACAAGAATGCTCAAAGGCAAAAGAATAAATATAAAACGGCCTCAAGTAATCAGGGCTAATGAGGACTGGAGCTTCTGAAATGGATTACTTGACTTGAGAAAATGCATCCTTCACCTCATCACTCCACTCTATTTTGGCATCCTTCTTCATCATCTCATTCAAAGGCTTCACAATTTCTACGAAGCTTGTGATAAACTTCCTTACGAAGTTGATCTTTCCAAAGAATGATCTCATCTCCTTCTTGCTTCCTGGCATGGCTATCTTGAGGATGGACTCAACTCGATCTGGGTCAATGGATATTCCTCTTTCCAAAATTATGTGTCCCAAGAGCTTTCCTTCTGAGACTATGAACACGCACTTGTTGGGATTCAAGGAGACGCCATATTGGATACACCCCTGGAAAATCTTGGCCAAGTCAGCAGTGTGGTTCAATCGATCCTTGGAGAACACTGTTAGGTCGTCAATGTAAACAATAATGCATTTTCCAATTAGATCCATGAAAGCTATGTCCATAGCATGCTGGAAAGTTGCTCCAACATTTATTAGGCTGAATGGCATCCTTCTGTATGCAAACATCCCCCACTTGGTAGTGAAAGTCATCTTCATCATGTCTTCAAAGTTGACCATAACCTGATTATATCTAGAGTAACCGTCCAAGAATGACATCATTTGAGATCCATTGATAGTCTGCAGAACTTCATCCAGAGAAGGAAGTGGGTAGTTATCCTTTTCTGAGGCTTTATTCAAATTTATAAATTCAACACATAGCCTAATCTCTTCGTTCTTCCTACGAACTAGAACTAAGTTAGCCACCCACATTGAATGGTGCACAGGGAAGATTATCCTCGCAGACAACAATTTCTGGACCTCTTTATAAATCAATGGCTCAATCAAGGCATTGATAGGGTGTTGCTTCTGTCGGAAGGGTTTAGCCTCGGGTTTCAAGGGGATAGTGTGAGTCATAACCGAAGCATCAAATGTTTGGAGGTCTTCATACCCCTAGGAAATCACAGCAATATCCTTTTTAAGCACCCTCAGTATGTCTTCTCTAATTACCTTAGGGAAGGCCTTCCCTATATAGACATTCCTTGCAGGGCCAAAATCAGCTAAGTTAACTGTCTCATATTCGCCTCCCTTTTCTTCAGCTGACGCCTTTTCTTGAGCCCTTGGGTCTGAGTTGAAGATTCTTTCTAAAGCAACCATTCCCTTGGGAATGTTATTACTTTTCAGATTAAGGACCCCTTCTGTATCACATTCCTAAGGGTTCCATTCTCCTTGATCTCTATTGGACTCATCAATAATTTGTCCCTCAAAGACATCTGAGCTTGCCAAGAAAGCCAGAATATGCCGATCATCATCAAAGACTTGGAAATTCTTGATATTGTTAGGGACAGCTGGGGTGGACATCAGTTCCACTGAGAATCTTTTAAACTTGGAGCCTTGCATAGGTTCCAAGGTGCTTGCAGCAATAGCCAATGAATCGGCTACCTAATTTTCTTCTCTAGGGATTAAGCTAATCCCGAAGGCATCAAAGTCTTCGATCAGGTTCCATACCCCATTCCTATATGTTGCTAGCCTTCTGTTGTGACATGTATACTGGCTGCACACTTGCTTGATCACAATTTATGAATCTCCCTTGACCATCAAGGCAGCGACCTTCTTCTTGTGTGTGAACATCAGTCCTCAAGCTATGGCTTCGTATTTAGCTACATTATTAGTGCACCCGAATTGCAGCCTGTAAGAAGCAAATAAAACTTTCCCTTTTGGGTTGGTTAGTACAATTCCAACACCACAACCGGTCTTGGATTTGAATCCATCAAAGGTAAGGGTCCACAACTGATCACAAGTAGAGGTTATTCCTTTTGAAGTTTTTATGAATATTTGGATAGGATTGACCAGAGCTGGAACTTTGTGATCTTTTGGACTAGACATAGGAAAAGGATTATCTAGAGGTTCTCTAGGTACTTCCTCCAATTCCTGCTCAATTGCATTATGTGACTTGTGGTTGTCCTTCTGACAGTCACTTGCTTCTTTGGCTAACCCCTTAGGCTCTAACATATTTGTGAGTGCAGGGGTGTTGAACAGACCTTGATGTTGCTCCTCATCAGTGTACTGATTTGGACCTATGTCTAGAGTAGGTTTGATCGGAGCAGGGATTTCTTTTGAAAGCATTGTATCCCTGGTTAATATGGTTGCTTCCTTGGCCTCAAATGAGAAGCAGTCTGCAATGGCCTTAGGGTGACTTGTACCAGCTTTCTTAGCTTGGGAAATATGATTTAAAATGTCTCTGCAGGGTTGACAAGTCAATTCAGAGTGGCTTTGATAATGTACCCTGCACCAGTTAGGGAGCAGGAGACTTTGTAGATCTATATCTGCCCCTAAGACCAGTTGATCTTGCTATAGTTTTCTGACCATTGCTTGTTGGTTTTTATTAATTATAGGATCAGGGAGCCCTGGTATTGGCAGCTCTTTAGGATCAAGAATAGAGAAGGTTAAAATTTCATCTCTTTTATACACACCTATTTCAATTTCAAAATAATCTACCTCATTGTGGAAATCATATTCAGTAATGATATGCTTGAGGTGAGGCTCACTCTCAATCCTGATGTGATTAGGAATCCCTTTCCATGATAGCCACATATGTGAAAATTCAAGGGAAAGATATCCCGCTAAATTTTTCATCAAATCTCAACTTAGCAGCATACCATAGGTCTTGGGAATGTCTGCCACTTGAATGTCTATGTTTGTTAGGATCCTAGGATCTGATCCTACTTGAACATGTATGTTTCTTAATTCTCCTACCACATTAACCTCTATTTTGTCAAGTTGAATGACCTTCTTATTGGTTTGAATGGGGTTTAATCCTAACTTCTTGCATATGGAAAATGGCATGACATTTCCTGAAGCCCCCGAGTCCAACAAATAGTTATGTAGGTTCTTGCCAGAAATTCTTAAACTTAAAAGGAAAGGTGGAGTAGCTACCTTGTTTCTGTATAAGGTTGTATTCACATCCCCCACGGGTGCCACCTTGCTCTTTCCCTTTGACTTATCAGCTTGTTCTAGAGCCTTCAGCACTATCTCCCTTTGAGCAGGGCACCACTTTAGAATGTCAAAATATGACAAAGAAGTTTTATGTTTCTGCATCTCAGAAACAATGTCAAATTCTACATTATAACTTGAATTACTTTTGAAAATAGCCGAAGAATTACCCTTGTTATGGAAGTCAGGCGGGCCTTTTGGTGGAGAGGGATTATTATCAGCATCTTGATTTGGGGGGACCATGTGATTAGGAGGTGTTGATGTAGTGAATGGCCCCTTACCCTGATTTCTCAGGAAGTTCCCTCCCTTTGTCTGAAAAGCTTGGGCATCATATGAATCTTCTTCTAGTTCATTTTCTTCTTGCCTTGGGAATGAGGGATCCTCCTCGAAGAGCTCATAAGTCATTGCGGTATCCATTGAGTCACCTCCTTTGTTTGAATTCCCTTGGAATGTGTGAGCATCTTCGTGTGCCATCTTGACAATTTTCTCCATTTGAGGGCAATTTATCTCATAATGGGTTGTTGTATCATGCAACCTCCACCAATTGGTCATGATGTTGAGGTCAGCCACGTTTGTAGTATGTGCTCTCTCCTCATTTTCTTGATAGTTGTGAGGGACTTCACCATTATTAGGCCCTATATTCCATTTCCTATTGTTTTTTTCTCTGGTTGTACCCTCTGTTTTGGTTTTGGTAACCTCTTTGGTTGTAGTTATTGTTATTCTAATATGTACCCTGGTTGTTGTTGTTTTGATTAGGGTATTTCCCTTGATTTTGGGAAGGGTTCAACCGAAGTTGAGTCATGTCATTGGTAACTTGAGACAACGTTTTCTTCAGGGTCTCTACCTCGTTCGTAAGTTGAACTGTCTTCTCACTTTCCACACTCTTAACAACAGGTGGCTGATCAACATAACTTGGAGTTCCAATTTGGTTAGGATGACCATGGGAACTTGGAGGAACCTACGGTTGTTGAAAGAGATCAGAAGTTCCAATGGCAAAGAATGGGATAGGGGGTTGGGTTTGTAGCTCAGACATAGGGCCATAGTGGGAAAGATACATCCCTGGGACAGTGTTGAATAGAGGAGTTGAGCTATGCATCTGATATCCTATTGAAGGTAAACCTCCTCCCAGGCTTCCTTGTTGAGAACTGACCTACTGCTGCAACTTAATAGCCAAATGGTAGACTTTGGATAGAGAATCAATATCAGCTGCTGGATATGTCCTTTGTAAGAAAAATCCTAGCAGAGGGTCTATAACCCTAAAGTATGCTTGGATAGCACTGTTCTCAGTAACTAAATAGGGATCTTGCAGCCTCCTATACATTCATTGGAACCTAGTATTGAATAAAGGCAAAGATTCACCTGGTTCCTTTCTTATGGTTGCAAACTGATGGTATAGAAGAGTTGGATCCACATACACCATGAACTGATTGATGAAGGCATTTTCCAAGTGTGTCCAGGTCAAAATGGAACCTTGAGGAAGATTAAGGTACCAATTATATGCCATATCCCCTAAGGAGTAAGGGAACAATCTGCAGACCACATCATGGTGAGCTATTTGAGCTCTTGTACAAGCATCCTTGAAAGCTTGTATGTGCTCTTCAGCACTACATAATTCACCATGGATGTACTTAGGGCAGAACTTCTCAGGGTTTTTGGGCATATTGTGAAAACCTCCATGCATAGTCCCCAATGGAGAGGGGTTATTTTGAAATAATGCCATTGGTGGTGGTGGTGGTGGTTGAGCCAGCTATTATATGGATTGAATTATCTGTGATGACAGTTGAGATTAATTGGATGGTGGATTGATGGGTATCCATTGGGGTATTGGTGAAAATCCTGGTGGAGTGAGTGGAGCTGATAAGGGTGGTATGATGGTTGCCCTAGTTCTGTGGTGCTTATGTCTTGTTGGGGTCTTGAGTTCTATGAAAAATGATGAATTCCCAGTTGATCAAAGAACTCTCTGGGGCCTTTCTGGGGAGAAAAATCTAGTTTTATCAAGTTTTCCCTATAGGGGCCCTCCTTCTAGCGCCAGTTCTTGTTGATGGCAATTTTGGCACCACAACAATGCAAGTAGAATATTGCTACCCTACTTCTCCTGAAAGAGAAAGGCAACGCATGGATGCCTTACCTCCCAAGGTTTTGGTAGTTAGGTCTCAACTGTACTGATGTTGCCCAGTGGCCAATGCAACAGTAATATTCAAGGGGCCTACTGGTATTGGGCTTTTGGATTATTCTAGGATCAAACATGAAATGCAACCTACTTTAACTGGGGTTTTAAAGAAACAAAAAAAGATAGATCAGGGTTTTGAAATAGAAAAGAACAATAGTTCATCCCACCTTAACCATACTTGCTAACTTCAAGAAATTTACAAACTAAAACTGCAGAAAAAAATTAACTTGTGACCAACACATAGTTGCATTCATTCATAGTGTTGATTTTAACAACTGATTATAAACTACCATTTAAACAAAACAAAAAATGAGATTTCATTCCCTGAAAGCTTTCAAAATAAAATGATTAACTTGAGATAAATACTGTTCTGGAACACAATATGAAGTAGACTTGAATCTGGTTGCTTCTACTATGGGTGAGATAGATAATCAACATTTACAAATCTGGCACAATCACCAGTGTATAGAAAACCTATGTCTTCAAACTACTTCCATCTACACTAAGAGAACTTTTGAAAATACATTACAATCTGTATTGAAACATAACTGTTAACCAAGAAGACAAGAGAAGCTCTCATTACTCATAATCAAGATGCAACTCTCTCTCCTTCTACTAACTGACTAACTCCTAACAGTTCTCTAAACCTAGAAGTTTTAATCTAGAAGTCGTAACAATAAAAGTTCTAAAAAAAAAACCCCTTTACAAAGAGGCAAGAATGTCATATATACAACCCCTCCCAAGAAGAATGTTGGCCCCTATTTTTAGGGTTTACAAAATATCGGTGGTGTCAGAGGGTTGACATCCAGATCTCTCTGAGGAAAGTCAGTCCTGCAATAAATCTGAATCCTCGCTGTCTTATGTCAGTGAAGATTGTCTCCTGGAAAGATCCGTAGATCTTTTGCATCTACCACACTTATTTTTGGCCTCCATGTCCATTTTCAAAATCCAGCGGTGCTGCTTTGACTGCCCTAAAATATCGCCATTAATGTTGAGCTACCCCCGTTAGGAAACACCAGCTGGCATTATGACTCACGGCTTTATCTTCTTCCTTCGGCGCTCTTCCCGCTCCAAGTCCGTTCTTCTGCAAGTTGTCGATATAGCCTGGGACAGTCGGTGAGATGTTTCGGCGAGCCACAGAGGTAATACCGATCTTGCAACCATCAGCAAAACTGTGTCCTTTTAGCGAGACCACAGAGCGAAGTCTTTCTCTCGACGAACTCTACTTTCTTTCGGTGGGGCCCCCTCTTTGTTGTCAGCATGACTTCCCGTGGTCGGGGAGATCTCATGGCGAAGTTACTCTATTCTGGAAAAATCCCATTCCCCTTCGGGGAGACTCTGCTTAGTCGGCTAGACCCCCCACCAAGCTTCAAAACTCTTGCCAAGATCCTTGAGACATACGATTACGCACAAAACATGATCCTACAAAACAAGGTCTTCGTTAGTCCTCTAAATCACAAAAATATCCCGCTCAAACTTACCCATAACACTTCTTATTTTACTATACTTCATAAGGAGAGACTTACTTCCAGCGGAGGCAGAACCAAATCCGAATGGGAACAATACTTACCTTCAAAACCGGCAGGGGCAGATCCAGTACAGTAACCAGAATTGGGACCAGGGTCGAGGTGGGGATGAGCCAGGGAAATAATCAACATTTCCAAGTTCATACCCTGAACCGATTCCACTTCTGCGAAGAAACCCAAAACGCAAAGGACAGCAACAAAACATCGGCAGAGCCGGAGCGAAACGACGAACTAGGCAAAAATGGGGTCGAAACCAAATCCAAACCAGAAACTTCTCCAAGTTTCAGGTTCGGATTTCATTCCGAACCCACCTCCGACGTCACCCAAAAAGAGGAAAAAAAGGAACAGAAAGAAAGAGAAAAGGGGAAGGAAAACCCCACAACCAAAATAGAGGAAACCAAAAGCAGAAGAACCAGGAACTTTGAGGAAGTTTAAGGGTTCGGCCCCAGTTTCGGTTCTGGGTTTGCCAAAACAAAAAAGAAAATTCCCCAGGTCAAAAAGAATGTTAAGGCAAAGGACATTTACCGACAAAGACCAACGAAGAGGGAAGAAAAGGCGGCATCAGACCCGGGACGGGACCCGAACGAGGAACTTTGAGAAAGTTCAACATTTCGAGTCAGTCTCGGACCCGACTCCAATAAAGAACAAAGGAAGAAGACAAAGAACAGTCGGAACCGAAACTAGGGAGGAAATAAAACCAAAACAAAGAAGGAATTTCCAAGTTCGGTATTGGTCCTAGTTCCGCCTCCGATAGAACTTTGAAAGGAAAACGCCTAAGGCAGAAAACCAAAGGCCAATGAGAAAAAGACAAAAAGGGGGACCCATTTTGATCCAGATCAAAGTGGGGTGGTTATGCAAGGCATAACACAATTCTAATGGTTCAATTCAACATTTCTAATAAATAAATATAACCATTCTAACAATTCGATCTTAACCATAATAAACTGAAAATTCGAAACATAATTGTAAACAAAATTAATTATCCAATTTTAACATTTACCAAGGTAGAAGATTTCAATGATTGAACAATTCAAAATTAGTTTCTACTACAGATTTAATATTAATGAATCAGAAAATAACAACACTTAACAAAAATACCATAAGATCATTCCAAAGGTTGAGCAGGCTCTGCTCTTCCTCAGGTAAGATCCTTTAACATAGTGACTTGATTAACTTCTTGCATCCGTTCTCATTGATCAAAAGTAGAACACAAAACAAAGTATTGCTTGTGATTACAGAAATTCTTATTGCAAATTATCTAACTCCTAACTAAGACTGAAATATGGATATTTATAAAATATCCTTATTAGCTTCTAACATGGCGTTAACTACCAAAACTTAAGGCGACCAACTACAGATTACAAAATGAAACTAAAAATAGAACTGAAGTGGACTAAGGAGGACTATGCCAGAACTATGTCAGATTGGCATTGGAAGTAAAAGTTCCTCAACCAACTATAAAGAAGTCGATTCAGACTTTGAGTGACTCATCATCCAGCAGGGCCCATCTATGGTGTAGTCATTCCTCATGATTAAACAGAGAGTTTAACCATCTCATCAACCTTTAAGATACCCTGTTAAAAACCCTTAAGAAAAGGACAACAATCATGGTAATAAAGATCAATGCCGCATAATTATCTCATCCAAAGTCATCATAAAGCAATACATTTAACATAAGCTATTACTTCCAAAATATTCTCTAATTTAGTTAAACATAAAGTAAAATAAGCAAATATGTTAATCTATTGTCTACAGCCAGTCATGTCAATTAACAATAACAAGTCTTTTTAAACATAAAAAGCCTTAAATGAAAGTACTTTATATCTCCCATCACCCAGATTAGGATAAAAATGGTCAGGATGATGGATAGCCAATGTGGATTGTCGAATGCTCAACCAAAGTATATACCAAGTGGCTAAGAATGGGATGGGAGAGGATGTCGGGATAGGATGAATGAAGTCATAATGTAACTAGGACACAAGGTAGATAATGATTAAGCCAGTTACAAATGGTGCTTGTGATCAATTTTTCACCAAATGTACTTATCCAAGGTGCCACTAGGGGTGGTTTTCACCAGAGGATGAATTATTTCTCTTTACTATTTTATTTTATTTTTATTTTTTTCTATTTTTTGATAATTTTTTACTTTTTTTGGATTTTTGTGCAAATAGGGCCACCAAGCGGACTTAGGTATAAAACCTTTTTAGATGGATGATGTTAATAGGCTCTTCCAGGGGTTCTCCTTCAAAGGTGGTGAGTCTATATGCCCCGGATCCATACTTTGCGGTGATGATATAGGGACCCAACCTATTTGCTTCAAACTTTCCTTTCTTATCTCGGTCCTGTTGGGTGCGCTAGTTCTCTTTAATGACAAGGTCACCAACATTGAATTGACGAGGGCGAACCTTCTTGTTGTAGTTGTGTTTGAGATGGTTTTGATAAGCCTGAAGATGATCATAAGCTTTGATCCATCTTTAATCAAGTAATTCCAAGTGGGTAAGCTTGCAATAAGGCTGTCTTCCTCACTGATAAGGTTCTTTAGAGAAATTCTCAGTGATGGGATCTTGACTTCGATCAGCAAGATGGATTCAACACCATATATGAGGGAATATGGGGTGGCGTTGGTAGGGGTACGGATGGAAGTGCAATACGCCCAGAGGGAGGGATGAATATGAAGGTGCCAATCTCAACCAGTGTTATTGATGACCTTTTTGAGGATTCAGATCAATCTTGTTGGTAGCTTCTTCCTGATCATTACCTTGGGGGTAATAAGGTGTTGACCAACAATGTTGAATATGAAGGGTGTCACAAAGGTCTTTCATGGCCTAGTTTTTGAAAGGATTTCCGTTATTGAAGAGGATGGTGGATGGGATACCATATCTACATAAAATATGGTAGAGGATGAATTTTGAAATCTGAGTACTAGTGATTTGTGAGAGTGGCATTGCTTCCACCCACTTGGTGAAGTACTCAACTGTGGTAATAATGAAGGTGTGAACATCAAAGGATGGCAGGTATATCTTGTCGATCAAATCAAAACCCCATTGAGAGAAGGGCCATGGTGCGAGAAGGGGTTGACAGTCCTATGTCGAGGCATGAATCAGATCTGCATGTTGTTGACATGGGAGGAATTTCTTCACAAACTCATAGGCATCATGTTCCAACGTAGGCCAATAATATCTAGCTTGAAGGATCCTTTTAGCTAAGGCCATACCATTTGAATGGGCCTCACAAACACCACTATGTACTTCTGTTAGTGCAGTATGGGCTTCGGTCTCGTCCAAACACCTGAGGAGGGTTCCATCATACCCACAAAAATAAAGCGTATCACCAACGATGATGTATCGGGATGAACGTTGGATAAAGGATTTGTGTTGGTTTCATGTAAGGTCCAAGCGTAGAATGTTATCATGTAGGTAAGCATAGATGTCTTGGTACCAAGGGGAAGCAAGACCCACAATGTCACACACCATTTTGATCTCATGGATGTCATATGTTGGGATTAAGAGTTTTTCAACGAGGAACTCGCATCCTATTCAATCCTTGGGCATGTTGATCAAGGAGCCAATAGTAGCCATGGCATTAGTAGCTTTGTTTTGTACCCTAGGAATTTGATCAAATTGTATGGAGGTGAAATACTTCTTGAAGTCATCCACCATGCGTTTGTAGGGTAGAAACTTGTCATCCTTTGTCAGGAACTTATCATTAACCAACAATGAATCACCAAAGACTCTGAGGTGAGTTATGTGCCACTTTTTTGCAATTCTGAGGCCTGTGAGGAGGGCTTCATACTCAACTATATTGTTGGTGCACAAGAAAGCTAATCTGAATGACTTTGGGATGTAATCGCCTTGAGAGGTAACAAATATAATTCATGCCCCTGATCCATTATGAGTGTAGGATCCGTTGAAGTATAATATCCAAGTGGGTGCTTCTGCTACTGCAAAGACTTCTTCATCTGGAAATTCGGTGACCAAAGGGTAAGTATCTACTACGGGTGCATCGGCCAACTAATTGGCTATAACTTGTCCTTTTATGGCTTTTCAATCCACATATTCTATATCAACTTTTGCTATTAGTTTGATAGGATGGCTGAGCATATAATGTCTGAGTTTTTGTGTACTAAAGACCACTGCAAGGCAAGCTTTCTCCATTGGTGAATAATTCAATTCATAACTGACCAGTGTTTGGCTAATGTAATAGATTTCTTGTTCTTTTGTGGACTCGTCATGTTGTGCCAATAATGCCCCCAGTACGACTGAAGTGGCAGAGATGTATAGCAGGAGGGGTTTTCCTAGAATAGGTGGCATCAGAATTGGCAGGTGGGCCAAGTACTCTTTGATCTTATCAAAACCCAGTGACACTATTGATTCCATTTGAAGATGGTCTCTTTCTTCAGAAGGTGGGTGAATGACTAACACTTATCTACAAGTTGGTCTATAAACCGATGGATAGATTGTAGTTTTACCTAAAGGCTTCGTAACTGTTTCAGGTTTTGAGGTGGAGGCATATCCATTATCGCTTTTACTTTGGAAAGATCAAACCTTGATTCCCCTTCAGGAGACTATGAAGCCAAACAATTTTCCTAATGTGACGCCAAACACACACTTTTTTGGATTCAGTCTTAGCTTGTACTGTTTCAACCGCTCAAAGATCTTTTTTAGAATGGTAGGGTGCTCTGCTCTGGTTCTGGACTTTCCCAACAAGCCATCAACATAATCTTCCATGATAATGTGGATGATTTCATGGAAGATAATAGTCATTTCTCATTGATATGTTTCCCCTGTGTTCTTAAGACCAAATGGCATAACATTGTAGCAAAAGGTGCCCCAAGGTGTTGTAAAAGTAGTCTTGTGTTGGTCCTCAGGTGTAATTCGGATCTGATTGTAGCCAGAGAAGCCATCCATGAGGGACAATATCTCATATCCTACAATGAGATCGACCAACATGTTGATATTGGGAAATGGGTAGTCATCCTTCAGACAGGATTTTTTGAGGTCCTGGAAGTCTGTACAAATCCTAATGTCTCTGTTAGGTTTAGTGATAGGTACTATGTTAGAGATCTAGTCAGAGTAGTCGATGGGTCTAATAAAGCTAGCATCTAGTAATTTCTCCAATTCTTTCTTGACTAATAGTGCCACCTGCGGATGCATTTTTCTAAGTTTCTACTTGACAGGTTTGGCATCTGGGTGAGCATCCAGACAGTGAACTACTAAAGTGGGGTCTAGACCTGGCATGTCTGAGTACGACCAGGAAAATTTGATGATTCTATCTTTGAGCAACTAGACAATGATGGAATATTCTTGTTCTAATAATGATTTGGCTACATAGGTCTTTGGGGTTTCTGCAATACCCAGATTGACTTCTTGAGTTTCTTTGATCAGGATGGATGATTGTGTAGATAATTGAGTTCCCACAAAGGGAATATGAATGTCTCCATCCTCCAACACCTCATTAAGGTTTTCACTGTCGGATGTGTCTTTTTTTCTTCTAGATCAAGAGGCGCCTTGGGGAGGTTTTCACTAGATGACCATTTCTGATTTTTCTTCTTTTTACTTTTGTGACTAGAGTGTTCATCTTCCCTCAATCCCATAAGCTAGAAATATGTGTCCAAAGGGACATTGACAAGTGCGCTACCGCTTAGGTCCCAGTCAATAAGTTTGGGGTGGTGTAGGGAAAGTCTAATAGTAAAGACGGATAAGCAATAAAACATGGATGAAAGGTTTGTGTGATCCACATCATCGTACACATGTATGATGGACTCTTCCTTAGGTATGTCTTCTAAGATACCATTGTCCACACTAATACTGTTAGAAGCGTTGGATGATGTTGCAAGGCCTTTTTTCCTTTTGTCATATCTAAGGCCTGAATTCCGTGAAATCTTTAGTACATCAATAGGTTGTAGCCACCCTTGTTCTTCTTTACCTAGACCCCCACCTTGATAGTTATGATTCTCTATGAACTTAGAAAACCAGGGATATGCTTCTTGAAAATATTCCTTAAGGGGAGGACCTAGTTGGGTCTCTTCACGATATATCCACTAACTAATATCATCTTTTGGTGCATCTGTCCTTAAACCAAGCGACTGGAAAGTGCTAGTAGGGATGTTTTTGGCATTGAAGGTAATGGTCTTGTCTTCTTCCTTTGGTACAGACTGCAAAGGTTGACCATATGTGTGTGGTGACGATGGAATGGTTGCCACATTCAGAGTTGTATGCATTTCATATTCACCACAACCCTTGTCGATGATCTGGACTTTAGTGATAGTGAAATCTGTGGTGCAAGATGGAGTGGCTAATGTGGCAGATGATGGATTGGAGGATGATGACTGAGGTGCCCCCATTTTGACTCTAAGACAATAATGCAAATGGGGAAATAAAGCTTCTAAGGCATGACAGTACTCAAATGGTTGTGGGTTAGCATAAATGGTGACCTCCTATCCATTAATTGGGAATTTTAGGCATTAATGATATGTGGAGGGGATGGCTTGCATGGTGTGGAGCTATGGGCGGCCAAGGAGGAGGTTGTATGGTAAGTCCATATCAAGGACATGGCATGTGTACTGAGTCACGGGTCCAACCTGGATGGGAAGACTGACAATTCCTTCAAAATCTCTTTTCGCATTATCATAAGCCTTGATTGTAATGATTTGATTACTCAGGTCCACTTGAGTGTACCCTAACTATTTTATGAACTTTAGAGTGCATAAATTGAGGGCAGAGCCATTATCTACCATCACCCTTTTTACTTTATGATGGGCAACTAGGACTTCGATGTGTAGGGGACGGTTATGGTTGGCATCAATGTTAGGAATGTCTTTTTTGCTAAAGTGTAACTGGTAGGATAAAGCCAAATGTCCCACTAAAGCTTGGAATTGCATAGGATCAATGTCATTAGGCACTCGAGTTTCCTGTAAAGCTTGGTTCAGGATCTATTGAAGCACGGGAGAAGATTTAAGTAGATCCAAAATTAAGATATGAGTAGGAGTCTTTCCTAAGTGATCAAGAATGTTATACTGAGAATTCATAGGATTTTGTTGGGTGGATGCAGAGGCTACAGGGACAGTAATGCGGGTTCTTTTGGTAGCAACAACACATTGGGGATCTTTAGCTTTGACATGTATCATGGATACGTGGGGTTCTACCTACTCAATGTAATGGACAATGCCATTGTAATTGGGGAGCACATTCTTATAACTTATGTTATTTGTATTGTTTTGGGGATTTTTATTGGATGTGCTTGTGCCTTGATTATGGTTAGGGAAGGTGTTTTGGTAAATATATAATTGAGCATTGGATGATGAGGCTTGATTGGCGTTGACTTGGATATCTCCTCAATCGATAAGATCTTGGATATACGTTTTGAGACCTTGACACTTATTGGTGGAGTGCTCTTTGATTTTGTGAAAGTCACAATATTCATTGTCTTTATACCAATTGGGTTTTGGTTTGGACTCATCGAAGGGATTGGTCATGGGGTAGATGATTGGATAGTTTTCCTGTAGGATTCTATTGAAGATGGTACTTAAAGGCTCACCTAGTTGAGTGAACTGACATTTGTTGTTCCCTTGACTATTCTAGTTTGACTGTTGAGGGGGACAAGGTGCCCCCTATGATACTGATATGATGTTTTGGGCAGATGGTTGGTTAGAGGTAGGTTGTTGCCTCTAAGAGGTACTAGCTACTTGAACATGTTTAGTGTCGATGACACCATCACTCACAACATTCTTGTTCTTGTTCCAGTAGTGTGACTTATCTCCGGATGACTGTTCTTTGTTATGATTGTGTATCTTGACATACCCTTTAGCAAAAAGATCACATTCAAGGATGGGTCCTTTCTCCACTATCTCGGCGAAGGTGGTGACACAATGCAGCCTAAAGTTATGGGCCATGTCAGGATGTGAGTTCTCAACAAAGAGAGTGACCATGTCCTTCTCTTTGAGAGGGGTTTTCATTTGGCTTGCCAACGCATGCCACCTTTGGAGTTAATTGGCAAAGGTTTTTCCTTCACGTTGCTTCTCCTTGAGGAGATCCAAGGTATCAGTGTCCTCTAGATTGAAGGAGAAGTAGGAAACAAATTTCTCTGAAAGATCTATAAAGGATTTGATGGACCCCTGCTCTAGACCCATGAACCACTCTAGGGCATTCCCCATTAGGATCCGTGTGAACAAATGCAAGAGGTAGTTTTCATTGTGCATAACCTCCTGACACTGGGTGTAAAACTCTTGCAGGTGGGCTTTAGGATCCTTGTTTCCCTTGTATCTGTCGAATTTTGGTATCTCAAAGTGTTTCAAGAAGGGAATCAATGAGATGGAGGGGTCGAATGGATAGGGACATATATCTTCAAATTTGAAGGATTGCTTACCAATCCCAGCTTGGAGATCTTTCAAAGTAGCTTTGATTTCCAATAGATCCGCATTGACCGATGGTGTAGGAGTCAAGGCAGATGGGTTGGATGGATATGGGTGGTAGGATGATGGTGGATCTTGTTGAGCTACCGTTTAAAGGTTGATATATGGATTTTGATAGTGAGATGATGATGTCCCTTGCTGGTATGCCAAGGGTGTTCATTGGTATGGGGGTTGTTGTTGCGAAGTAGAGTACAGATTGGTCTGATAAGGATATGTGGCATAATGTTGAGGAGCATGAATGGAGTTTTGCGGATTAGTCTGCTTGTACTGGGGGTATTGTTGTGGCTGTTGGGAGGCCACATAGGGTTGTTGTTCTTGGAACTGTTGTTGGTTATGATAGAAATAATGTTGGGGAGGTAGCTGATGTGATGTCGAATGTTGCATGGGCTGAGATGGGATGTTGTGTTGCAGTTGAGCTTGCGGACGTAAAATAGATGCGAGCAACATGGATATGGTTGGGACGAGAGGTCGAGATGGATTGCCTTGCAATTGTTGTGGTGGTTGTGATGAAATGAAAGGATTATGTGAGGGTTGTTACTGATGAGGTGGTTGAGATGATGTGGAGGCATTCTACAAAGGAGGTTGTTGGGTGACAACAGGAATATTTGGTTGGGATGTACCTTGTGGAGGTAATTGAGGTAGTATGTTAGATTGAGGAGGGTGTTGGGATGTGAATGGAGGCGGTGGTAGATTTGTGGCCATAGGGGGTGTAGGCAAGGTGGTGAAATGGTTGCCCCCAACATTTACTGGATGTTGATTCGAAAGGGGTGGTGTAATCAATATTAATGGCGGAAGTTGCAAAAGATTTTGTGACATGTCGTAGGTGAAAGGGTCATTAGGATCAGATAGTTGGGAAGCCCCCATGACTAATATTGGGGCGTGCAGGGGATTGTTGACTTGGTAAAGGATGGCATTTTTGTATTCAGGTTGATACCAACCCTCCACTGGAGGAACATTGGGGATGTAGGAATCACCTAGTGCATTTTGTGAACCTTGGGGTATGTTGGGTGTGGAATTTCCATATTTGGATAGGTCGACACCTGATGGGGGTTTGACACCTTTTTCAATTAGGTGGGCCAAGATCTCTTTCCCATGTTGTTTGAGTAGATGATCTGTCATTCGCGCATTAGTGGGGTTACTAAAATATTCCTCAAGTGTGAGTTCGGGCTAGTTGACCATACTCTCTTCACTATGTGGTGAGTTGTTTTGATATTCAATGTTAGATTATGATGACCCCTCGTTGATAGGAGGATTTTCTTGTGGTGTGTTAGGTTGGGATCCAGGGTTTTGTTGCTTGGCCATCTTCCTTTCCTATGACCGGGTCTGAACGGGCATGCAAGACTAGGATGCAAGGACATGATCAAGATGATGATTGGAGGATTGACCTAATTAGATGATGGATTAGCTGACAAGGATGTGACTTGATAGGATTGGATTGGATGATTGATAAAGGATTTGATTTGATTATACTAGAGTGGATTGTTTGATAAATGACCGATGAGATTAGATTGGATTGATTGATAAAATGATTGGTAGGATTGGATTGGATTGACTTGATTGATAAGATGATTGATTAGATATGGTTGGTTTGGATTGATGAAATGATTGACAGGATTGGATTAGATTGATAAGCGATTGATAGGGTTAGATGGTAAGATGAATTAGGATGATGATAGGGGTTCTAAACCAAGTTTAGGAATTACCCTAGGTAACGCAAGGTGCTGATTGATCAATTAAAGGATGGATGGATGATGACATAGCCGAATCCAACTTGAGATGGAAGTGGATTGAAAGGGCCAATGAGGATGACTGACTTAGGATAGATGACAATCCTAAGCTGGTTTTGAAGGATGACGATCAAGCTTAGACACCTAAGTCAACTCTGATAACTACTCCAAATGAAGTTTAGCAGAATGGGAGAATGATCTCTAAAACTGGTAAATGGCAATCTGGAACGAATGGGCGGCCTTTTGGAACGAGGAAACAGGAGCCTGAAACGAGGGAATGACTATCAGGATTGCTAAATGGAGTCTCAAAATGGATGGATGACAACTCAGAACGGAGAACCAACAACCCAGAATGGGGTAATAGTTATCGAAATGGGGAGAATAGTTATCGGAATGGAAGAACGGCTATGGGTGAATGGTAGTCTGAAAAAAGGAATAGATGCTTGGATTAGATGAACGATGACTCAGAATGAGTAAATGGTCATTGATCGAGAAGATTGACCTTTAGAATGGGGAGATGAATGCTCAGAATGGGTGAACAGTCATTTGAAACGGGAGAATGGTTAGTGAGAATGAAGGAAAAACACTCGAAACAACCGAATAGCGGATGAAAATTGTTGTTTGAGGGGCAGGTATGACTATTCAAGGTTGGGTCTGCTCATCCAAGGGTAGTTCTGCCCAACTAAAAGGGGCAGATCCACCCATACAAGGGCAGGTCCGCCTATTCAATGAAAACAGGCAAAAATAGCTGTTTAGAACAAGTAAACAGGCACACGAAATGAGGAAATGGATGCTCAAATTAAGGGGATGAATGTTTGGGACAAGGAATGGATTCTTGGAATGGATGCATGAATTTTTAGAACAGGGAAATGAGTGATCGTAATGATGAAACGGGCACTCGGAATGATGAAACGAGTGCTCAAAATGATGAAACGAGTGGTAAAACTAACTGTTTAAGAGGTAGGTACACCTATCCAAGGGCAAGTCCACCCAAATGAGGTCAGGTACACCCCTACTAGGTAGTTATGCCCCTTTGAAGGGGCGGGTCCACCTATTCAAGGGCAGGTTCACCTGTTTGACAAAAATTGGGAAAATTCGACAAAAATAGGCTGAAAAGGGGTTGAGACAAAGGGTAGGTTCACCCCTAGTAGGGCAGGTCCGCCCCTCTACAAAGTTGGGTCTTCCCCTCTACACAAATCTAAGCTTTATTTTCACAAAAAATGATTATGATAAAGGACTCAAAACACAACAAACAACAATCTGAGGATAAGGCTAACTTGACTAAACAAAAAATCAGTAGTTTTTCACAAAGAAAATAGTTCAGGCAGCATGATCCTAAGATTAGTAGAATGGGTATGGCCAAAAAATTCCTCTATCTAGGATAAAAAATGTGTCTAGGGAGTCCGCGATATACACCTAGTACGTGAGGTCCAAACCATGAACACCAGCCCGTCACAAGCATGAGTCGGGAACCTTAGCGAGATACTAAAGGCTCGGACCAACTCTTCACGTCATCCCGACACTTCACCAATAACAACATGGCTGGATTGGGGTACAACTTTGACCTCCCCCCTTTGTATACCCCGTCGGTACACGTGGTTGGGATTGTCCCTTGGGGTGATGAAATCCCCAAGCAAGTCCCCTAAGAAAAAGAAAAAATGGGTGACTTCAAGGACTTGGTAAGCTACAATTTCGTGTCACCCAGGATCACCAAATGGTGCAAGGGGATTGGATGTCAATAGCCTACCACAAGCACAACACATAAAGTAAATTTGACTCCCCCTAGTTAAGCTATGTGCCTAAACTAATAAAAAATGATAACAAGTAGCTGATAAATGTTTTAAAAATAGTTGGCCCTACAAGAAATTTGTTAGTAATTCTTTTTTTCATTTTCCACCAAATGCTAATCAAATCCTTGCACATACACAAATAACACATGTTAGGGGGTTAGAAATACTCAAAACAACAGAAAACGATGTTTAAAATGCAATTTTTACCTTCTGGAAAATGTTGTTTTGGGCGGGCCCGCCCCTCTATTTTAGGTAGGTTCACCTATTGGTGGGAAGGTCTACCCCCTGTCGGCAAGTCTGCCCCTTGGCAAGGGCAGGTCCACCCCTCTGCTGAAAGTTGGAAAAACTTGTTTCTAGGCTTTGTGGAGGGCAGGTCCGCCTCTGTAAGGGCAGGTTCACCTATCTGTGGGCAGGTCCGCCTATCTGTGGGTAGGTCCTCCCCTCTGTAAGGGCGGGTTCACCTCTCTGAAACCCAAACCTACAAAAATGAAACAATAGAAAATCTGAGAGCAAGAGACCTGTTTGTGGGTCCCACTGAGCATGCCAGAAATGTGTGCAGGTGTTTGTCATCTATCTAAAAATGCAAAACAACTTAGAAATGCAAGAGAAAACAAACATAAGACCATCTCACGATTATCCTAGTTGAATCCAAAACAAAATAAAGATAACAAATAAGTTGATTATACCTTGTCTTGGATTGATCCTTTGGTTGGCCCTTGATGTGATTTGTGATGTTGCTCCATGGATGGAAAATGAGATGAAGATGTAAGATGGGATGCAAGATGAGCTTGAAAGTGTGATAACAGTGGATTCAAGTACTATGATGAAGGAAAAATGTGCAAATTGGCTAAGTGTGGCTTCAAATGACAAAATGGCAAGAGTTTGGTATCAAAATGCAAAAGTTCCTAAATGAGAGAAAAGAGGGGGTATTTATAGAGGAAATTGAATTCCCTAGTCAAGATTGAGCCACCATGGCTAAGATGAAGGGCTATGGTGAGTTGAGGACTCACAAGCCCTCACATCTTAACATGTGGAAGGTGAAATGGCCAAGGATGTGATGAGGTGTAGGTGAGGTGGAAGAAGGATATATGATGTGGAAGAAGGACATGTACCTTGAAAGTACATTGGGAGAGGAGAAGATTGCCTTAAAATGCAAGTTCTTGTTCTCAAATAGTTGGAAAGTGACATGAGAGGAATTTTAGTATTCCTCAAAAATCTCCATGGGGAAGAGGAAAGTAGTTGGAAAAATAAATGTGAATTAAAAATTCACATGCTTGGAAGAATCCCATGGACAAGAAAAGGTTCCAAAAAGGGAAGCACTTGTCCACATGTGACTTGATGTGACAAGTCAAAGATTCTAGAAGATGCTTGGGAAAAGGGGATTCTAGGAGGAATAAATGTGAATTTTAAATTCACACATGTGGGAAAGAGGGTCAATGCTAAGAAAGGTAAATGAAAAGGTTGACTAAAAAGGCATGCTAAATGTGGCTAATGACTTTGATTAATGTGTGCACATCCTAATCCAAAATTAATTAAACTAATCTGGATTAGAAGAAGGTTATGGAGGATGTGACAATGAGAGAGAAAAAGAGGAATTAAAAATTGACTTAAATTCAAAGAGGTCACATGACTAAATTAAATAAAGTGATGTATTTATTTAATTTAGAGAGGAAATAAGTAAAAGGTAAAAGTATTTAATTATTGATTTAAATACTTTAGGAACCTTATACAAATGATGAAATATTAATTAAATGAATGATTTAATTAATATTGGCGAAGAGGATGAAATAGACAAGTAAATGGATGAGAAAGAAGGCGAGTTTGACCATATGGAAGTGGTCAAATTTGGATGTCTACAATTACATATCCCAAGGCTTATTTAAACCAAAATCTTGACAAATTCAATAAAAGCATTTAATATTCTAACCACCCGACATTCTCTTACCATGAAAATCTAGGGTGGGAGAGTGTGTTCATGAAGAAGTTGAGTCCATTTTTTGGCCAAAAAGTGGAAGTATTTTTCCTGATTTTTTTAAAAAATCACATTTGACCTAAAAATTTAAAGAAATTAAATATTGAATCTTAAAAAAAGATAGTAAAATGAAATGTAGTACTCAGAATCCAGTTTCCAAATATATAATTTATTTTAATACCCAAATGATACAAATTTATTTTCAATAGGCATGTCTAAAAACCACTTTTTAAAAGTCACTTTTTAAGGACCATACCATGCATGTGTACGTCAACCATATTTTGACCTAAATAAAAAAAAAAAATTTGAATCCTTTTGGGAAAATATTTGTAAGACATTGAATATTGTTGAAAATATTTTTTTGTAATTTTTTTTCTAAATATTGTTTTTCTATTGATTTTTTATTGGTTGTAATTGTTGTTGTGAAAACTCCTCGTGTACATCAAGCATAAGTAGACCTAAATTTACTATTTTTAAATTGTATTTTTTTTCAAATTGAAAAGAATTGTCTGAATATTGTTGACATATAATTTTTTTTTCAAAAAATGTAAAAAATAAAAAGTTAAATTGTATAAAAAAAAATGTTATTTCAAGTTTATGGACTAGTTTCATTAAAAAAATAGAAAAATAGAAAAAGTAATCCAATTGTAAAAAAATTACATATTTGAAATCTAAAAGGTCTAATTTATAATGGGTTTTTATTTCACAAAATAATTCTAAAAAGAAGCTCGTCAGCGATATTGACATAGTCATTTTTTCTATCGACATTGCCATGAACTTGTACTTGTTAGTCCAAGGCTAAGGTTTGGGTTACCATACTTTTTTTTAGCCTAAATCCAAATGAGAAACATTGATTATGATTTTCAAACCTTTCTAAATGATTACCCACTTTAAAATGGGCACCTATTCTAAAAAATGAATGGGTACCTATTTTAAAGCTAAAAAATGACACTTTCACTAGAAGTGGACCCAACTTCTTGCACTTACTTGGGACTCATACAAAATCTTGGGAATATGAGTCCCCTTAGGTGGGACCCATACACCAGCTTGGGCGTATGAGTCCCATTTGGGGCATTTTTAGGGTTTTGAGTAGGAAATCGAGGTTTTCAATTCAAATTTTTTGAATGTCGGCATTTGGGATCTGATAAATGGTAAATTAGATGGAATTCCTATATAACTAGTGTTTCAAATAATTATTTCACTAAGAATCTATAAGATAGAATTTTGTCACCGCTAGGGTTTAGGACCTAGCTCAACAAGCTTTGTATGCTTCACATTTAAGGATAACTTGAGAGATCTCAATGCAAATGAGAAAGAGATCTTGCAATAGGGATATCCTAGGGGATGTTTGTAAATTAATGAGGGGTTCACCACCAAGCTAGGGCTTGGAAAGACAAATGAAATGCAATTTGTAATGTTTAAACCTAGTGATGCATGAAACTTAAATAAATGACCTAGAAAAGCATATAAATCAGAACAAAAAGTTGTAAAATTATAAGTGTGCACCTAGAAACTTGTAGAGGCTTGAATGAAGATTGGAAACTCTACAAAGTCTAAAATTTAGGCCTACTAGGACTCATTTTCCAAGCTAGGTGAATCAATCCCAGATCTGGGTTTTTGTACAGGAATAGGTTTTTGGCAAAAGGGTATCCAAAAACGTAAAAATCTCAAAATTGACCTAAACAGAGACTCATTCGCTAGAAGTGGTGAATGAGTCTCGTTAGTGTTTTCTAGAGCTTTAAAATCTAAATTTGGTCTTCAAAGTCTGCTCTTTTTGTTTCTCTTTATTTATGGATCTAAAACCCTAATTTTGAGGCTATAGGTGATGTTTTGGTGAAGATTACAACCTTGCAAATGGGGAGACAACTGGGTATGTGTAGGATCATCATGGAAAAAATAGGCCCTTAAGTGGCAAAAAATTTAGAAAAATTAGAGTTAGGAAACTTGACATAAAAAAATTGAATAAGTTATCTATATTATTTGAAAAATATGTAAGAATAGAATTTGTAGCAGATTGAATGTAGTTTCTAAACTACTAGGTTTATTTAAAACAAAAAATCTATTTGGTAAAAATTTGAAATTTCAATGCAATAGTACTTAAACTTCAGTGAAAAAATAAGTAGGTGTCTGTCTAACCACCCTAACCACAATAAAATGATAATTTTTTTATAAGATTTTAGATATAAGTAGAGGACTCATGTCTAGATGTGATGCATATTTTTTTGTAATTTTTTTCCAAGTAAATAATTAATTATCAATTTTTTATTACAAATTTTAAAAAATATAAAAACTCATATGTCTGACCACCTTAACTTGGTCAAAACTTCATGAAATTCTTTTTTTTTTAAATCCTATAGTATGCGAAGCATAGAATGTGACGCATATTTCAGATTCAAAAAATGTGATACCGTTTGAAATCTATAGATGTTTTTCAATCAACCTTTCAATCAGGACTTTAGTCGTAATTCAAATAGAAAATGAATAATAATTATTTATTAAATTCAAAGTAAAGCATAAATTATATTGGTGGAAAGTTGAGAATCTCCTTTAAAAACCCTTTTCATTTCATCAATTTTGGGTAAAAAAATTCATTAGCCACATACCCTACACATACCCATCATATCGCCACTTTTTGGCCCATCATGATCCTGCACATACCCAACTCCAACAAATTTCTCCAATCTTGTAGCCTAATCTTTAATGATCTTCAAGTCTTCAAAGCACCTAGATCTGTGATCACAGAGAGAGAGAGAGAGAGAGAGAGAGAGAGAGAGAGAGTTGATTATTAGGGAATAGGGGTTTACCTTGGTCAAACCCCTTGTAGGTAATTAAACCAAATGATGAGAGAATGAAATGATGGCATGAAACATGAAACAAAAAAACATGAATCATGGACAATAATACCTTGAATGATGCCTTGTAAATGATGTCTTGTAAATCTACAACTCAACATGAAATGGCCATGAAGGATGTAGATCTTGATCTTGATAATAGGAGTAGAACAATGCTTGACCTTGGATCTTCAATGTTACATCACAACACTAGCTCAATAACATGCTTGATGTTTGATACGCTTGGCATGATGACGGATCTTGAATTGCTACAACAATTGATGAAGAATTTTTCCCTTTAATGCCTTAGAAATGATCTTGCAAACTCTCCTAATAATCTTGTGAAGTCTTAGAATACTTAACTCTTGAATGATTGACTTGATATCATGAATGCTTGATGAAATAATGATTTGAGACCTCATTTATATGGGTAATCCATCCAATATCCCGTTAATTGGATCCCACAGGCTAACATTCATAAAATTTGAACTTAAAACCTAATTTTCCCAATTAAAACCTTGAAAATAGGCCAAATGGGACTCATTCACCAATCTAGGCGAATGGGTCCTGTTGTGCCATTTTGCGCACACATGCCCCCCTGGAAGCAGGGACCCTCTTTCACTTCGGTTTTGGTGTTTTGGCCCTTTTCTTTTAAGGTTTTTGTCTTATTTAGGCATGTGCTTTAAAGTTTATTTTTCAATGCTTGAGTGTTTCCCCAGGTTATTCTTTGAAAATCTTAAGTGTTGGATGAATTTTAGGATTTTGCCCTGATTCGAGATTTTCCACCCTAGTCGGATTTTCCCAGATCCTGCTTGGACTCCGGTTTTGCACCATGATTTGGGGATTTTCGATCTTCATGGATTTTCGTGTGGGTTGGATTTTCCAAATTCTACCCTATCGTCAGCTTCCCAGGTTTCATGTATGTCTTATCGGTTGCATTAATGGCTTCGTACATGCTTTGAAGACCTGATTTTACTTGATTTTTGAGATCTTTTGTGCCATTATGCTCACTATTTTCCATTGTCTGAGTCGAGCTACATCCTTAGTGTTTGTTCTTGAGGCTTTTGGCTTTGATTGACTTCGTTTTGGGGCATTCGGGCTTGAACTATTTGATTTGGTGGCTATTTCTTGGGCGTTCTCGCCTTTGTTCTTTGTGGGCACCGTTGGGCTTCACGTTTTCCACTTTTGGGGTCAATTTCCACTTCATAATGGTATGTGTCTAATTACCCTGCCTTTGATTGAGAATTATGTATTGCACTTTGAGGTTATGAGAGTGATCATTTCATGCTAGGGGTGTTCAGTTTTGCATCCTTTGTCATCTCCCAAGTGAGTCTTGAACTCATGTGTCCATCTACATTTTAATCAATCTTGCCTGAGAGTAATTAGTAAACCCTAGTGATGACTCAACAGTGAAACAACTAAATTTTGAGCTTGCCTGTGTGCTAATGGCGGATGAATAGGGTTCGGACCTAGGGCAGTGCCATATCAGGTGATTTCATTTTAAGATTGACCTAGAATGCAAAGAAAATTCATGAAAGGTTCGTTCTCGACTTTCCCTAAGATAAAATTTTTGAAATTCATAGTTGGTTCAGTGTCTGGATGAAATTGGGACTCTCCATCCCTTCCAATTCCCTTCGCTGTGACCATTCAAGATCACTAAGATATCATATCGACCACCTTGAGGTTCACCAAAGTGGTCTTCCTAGGTTCGTGTTGGATCGCCGTGACACTATCATTTTAGCACCGATGAAATCTTGTATGCATATCAGTCGGTGAGACCTTTGCTTTCGCCGAGACCTCACCCCGCGAGGAGATGTCTCATCAAGATACTTGTTCATACTCGCTTTCGGCGAGACAAGTCCTTGTCGCTAGGAGGTCATAGCGAGATCCAGTGGCTTTATGGATATTCGTTTGCTTCTTCAAGACATTCATCCTTCAGTGAGACCTCCCACCGAGCACTTTCCTCTTTCGTTGAGCTTTGTTCTTTTCAGTCGTTGTAACCCTTCGAAGTCAGGGAAATGTCATGTAGGTCATTCTATGTCTCGCCAAAGCCCTTCGTAGGTTTGTATTAGGTCGCCAGGACACTGTAATTCTCATGCCAAAAGTCTTTCTGTCGGTAAGACAAACTTCATCACCAAGAGCTCATAGCGGGTTCCCTTCGTCTTGCCAATCTTTCGTTCTGTCATTGGGACTTTCCCTTTTGGCGAGACCTTTCGCTGAATGTATCCTACTCTTGTCGGGTGACCTTCTGTCAGTGAGACCAAGAGAAATCGCTGAGACCCTACCCCGACTACCCGCTGGTCACATCGAGATGTTCCTCATTGACGTTCGGCAAGACTCTATAAGTTCACTGAGACATCATATAGATAAAATTTGGCTTGGCCGAAGGGATTACTTAAACTCTGATAGTCAGTTAGACAAGGGCGATTCACTATGACTTTATACCAAATAAAATCTCTCATCGATGTGACTTTCATATTCACTTTCGGCAAGACGTTCCCCACTCAGCGTGACCTCTTTCTGAATGAAATTTGTTCAGCCGAAATACACTCATTTGCTTCGCTGAGACTTCCCCCTAGTCGCCAGGATGTTACATCGAAACCACTAAGTCTTAGCGAAACCTATCCTAGTGACATCTTTCAGTGAGACTCCCGAGAGTCGCCGAGACTTCTCAACAAAACGATCAACTCTTGTCGAAACCTGCGTTCCGGGAATCTCCAATGGTCTGGAATTGTGCCTTAACCGCAGATGTTCGTCAAGTCCAGATTTCTTCGAAATCCGCCGTCCCCCCAGATTTCTTGAAAATCCTCTTTGACTAGTTCTTCGCGGAAATCCATCCCTCATGGATTTTCCCAAAATTTGGTAAAATATAAAGGAACATGAAATAATTCGATTCGTTTATAATTTGTGATGCATTTGATGATTATTTCATGTCATATTTGGATCTCCCATGTGAATTTATTGATGAAAAATGATCAAGTTTAATGATTAAGTAGGTGTTTCTTAGCTATTCCGTTGAAATCCGATCAGTCTGGAATTTCCCAAAATTCCTCTCTGGCTCAGATTCTGCGGATGCTCTTGAAACCCAAAATTTGTTGTGGTCATTTTATATGGATTTTAATAACACCTTGACTATATGAGATGCATTCTAATGGTGTTTTGATAGATTGAATTTTCTTTCCTGTGGTCTAATATGATTCCATTATTGAGTGTAGGCTGAATCAAGCAGGATAGCGACTGGTTCCTCATTGTCTGATGCAGAGAGGATCAAGCTGGACATTAAGAGCAAGGTCCCTGAGAGTAAGATCACTTATGTCTGCTCAAAAGTCACTGATATGAATGTTGGCCTCTGGGACTATGAGGAATTTAAAGCAAGGATAGCAGCCAAGGATCCTCCTTTGGTGACTAGAAGGATGATGATATCAGGCTTGTCTCATGTGGCATGTTTCCCTTCTATAATGCAATGTTATGAGCTGGTCCTTAAGTGCGTCAGGCACTATGATTAGGATACACAAAGGATTATTGGGCCTCAAGGGAGAGTTGTTGCAAATCTCAACCCAGTCTCCATTGCCCAAACCTTTGACATGCCAGACCGGTCTCATGTGGTGGAATTCACCATTGAGGCAGCTCAAGACTTCTACGATGACCAGACCGTCAAGTCACAACAATTTATCAATTCTTTGCTGGAGAAGCCGAAGTCTCACTACTCCAAATTGCCAAAGCAGTTGTTCAGAGCAAAATTCAAGAAGGAATACTGTGATGCCATCACCTTTCTTAGCAAGGTGGTTGGATTGAAGAGTGTTGGTACATTTGACAATTGGATGTGCCATGCGATTGTAATGATGGAGCAAGAGAAAATTGACTACCATTGAGCAGGGGTCATCAACCAAGTAATTCACAAGAAGTTGTCCAATGTGATGCAGACAAAGACCTTCACAATGACCTCATATTTGGTCTATGCACTTGCTAGATTCCATCCCTACACAGGATTGGATACAAAGGGAATATGTGGAAGGGACATTATCTATGAGGTTTTCCCTCAATTATATTTAGGAAGCTTGGACTATAGGAGGAAAAATGATGCATTTACCATGCATATCACCAGAATGCTTCAGGAAGCAGAGCATGTCAGAATTTCAGATCAAGCAAAAGAACTCATCAAGAAATATGGAGCTTGGTTTATTCAATTTCCAACTTTTTCCTACATTTGGATTGATGGCTGCCAAAGGGCCCCATACAGACTTCCACGGTATCCCACTGACCACATCATATTGTTGGAAGTCACTAGACAGATTTGTGACTTCGATGCCATTGTCAAGAAGGACAAGCATAGAACTGGATTCGGTGGAGACTTCCCCTTGAGGATTGGCACTCGAGAGGTTTCTCCTTCCATTGGTTCTGCCCAAGCTTCAGAGGAAGAAATGAGTGCTCTTGGTTTGTCCTCCCACTCCAAGAGATCCATATTTGACATCATGGGAGAAGCTCAAAAGAAGGCCAGCAGAGAATATAGCCATAAGGTAAATTTGGAGGACTACTGGGCCAACTGCAGTGATGAATTTGAGGTCAAAAAGAAGAAATTCTCCTGGCTTCCGGTGGATGCAGTCCGATTGTATAACATAAGGGTAGTTTCTAATCAATTGAAAGATGATCAGATCTTGATTCAAGACCATGCCTATGAAGCAGTAAAAAATAGACCGATTGGTGATATAGATTGGTTAGAGGAGGAGCAAATGGAACTAAAACAATTGATGGATCCATCTATCAAAGTTATGAAGATGTGGCTCAAGTACACGGTATGGGAATTGGAAAAAAAAGGAGTAAAGTGCATTTACAACCTGATGGGAGACTTAGATTCCCATTCCACCTCTAAGGAGTCCACAAGGTAGCAGGATCCTAAAGGTAATGGTAAACTGGACTCTCCTCTCAAAGTCAAGATTAAAGGTGTACAAGAAATAGAGGTCTAGGAAACAGAAAAATAGAGGAGGCCAAAGTCCAAGAAGAGAACAAGGACTAAGAAGTCCGAGCGAAGTCCCGAGGCTGATGCTCCTATGCCTAAGAGGAAAAGAATTGCCAAGTTGACAAAGAAGGATAGCTCCAAGATTGGGGAGGAAGAAGTTGCCTCGCCAGTGATAAATGTTGAAAGTTCAGAGGAGAAGGCCAAAGTGTATGCAAGGAAGTATAGGACTCCTTCTCCCAGGGACAGTATGCCTAGGGCTAACCTACCTCTGGTGGTTTCTCATGAGGATTAGCGTGGTGATGTGCCTCTCACTCACAAAGCTCAAGGTGAACCAGGTGAGGAGGAAAATGTTGTGGATTGCCCAAATACTAAAGAGGAGGAATTTCAAGAAGGTGATCTCCAAGGTGCAGAGGTGGAAATTGAGAAGATAATGCAATCCCCTATGGTTGCACATGCAGACTCTCCTATTAGAGATAAAAAATTTGAATCTCCTTCAAGGGAGGAAGAAGCATAAAAGGTTCTCTCACCTACGCTTGAAGAGGAGCATGTTGAGGGGAAGGAAAGTGAAACGGATGAGACCCCTGAGAAATAGAATTTGAGTGCAGAGGCACCTAAGGATTAGCAGGAAGAGGAAATGGGGCAGAGCAGGGTGCAATTTGAGTCCACTGTCCCTAATTGGCCGGAGAAAGAAATAAAGAGAAAACAAGTAGTAGTGGAGGATAGTCCACCGAATTGGGATGTACTACTAGCCAAGATTGGAAAAAATAAAAGTAAGAAGGCTACGATGATCTCACGAGTTGAGAGAGATGAGGCACATAACAAGGTTGTTCATATTGCTACCCCTGTTCCAGATAAAAATAGAGATGATGTGGCTGGAGATGATTATAATATACAGACCTTTAATCTAGGGCCTACATCAGTTGAGCAGGATATTGAGGACCATGAGGTCTCCAGTGCAGTTATGGTGGATAGATTGAGAAGGGAAATGAAGACCAAGTAGGAGCTGAAGAGAGAAAATGAAAATCTTAGGAAGTGCTTGGAGAAATTAATGAAGCCACTGCAGTCCATTAATCCTTCTTCCTCTGCTACTAATCCTCTGCCTCAGGAGACCATAACTGAGCTAGAAAAGATGAAAGCTTCCACCCTTACCACTATGAGTTGGTTGAGAGGGGTGCAAGAAAAGGGTGATGAAGCTATTAAGGAGATTTTATCAACTGGGAAGGATGCTATAATGGCGACTGAATGGTTGAAAATAGTGTTGGCACAAGATAAGGGGCATAAGGACCTCCTTCTGCAGAAAACCAGAACTCTAATGGAATACACCTGGGACAGGTTGACAAGTGACAGGATCCTTCCTTCTTCTAGGGCTGCCAAACCTTGGGAGTGGTTCGAGGCACTACAAATTAGGCAGAAGATGTTGAAAAAGATTCACAAATGAAGGAAGCAGATTGATGATGTCCTAACTGGGGTTTACAATGGTTCCATTGCCTTCTTTGAAATCATGACGGGAAGAAGAAGGATTGTGCCCAAGTACTTGAGCCTGGAACAATTGAGAGAATTGTGGCATGATGTGTATGCACCACTTGATGATAGTTCTATTTCTGAGCACCAACTGGATGATGCGGCCACCTACCTCGCATATCGATAAGCATGTGACGTATAAGGTAGATTGGGATAAGTCGGTCAAACACTCAAGGGACAAAATTGCATCCATTGAGAGGCAATTTAGGGTTCTGCCAGTACCACCTGTGGCTGACTTAGATGCAGCATTCTTGAAGCTACATGAAGAGTCAGATCGAAGTGGGGATAATAGGGAAGAGAGCTAATGATGGGTTGCAGTGCGATTTGTGCTTTCCTATTATCTTCTCGTGCATCGTTCGAGCTACATTATGGATCCCAAGCTGAATTCGATAGGATGTGCATTTAATACCTATTTGACCCATTTTGAAGACTCTCCTAGTTGGGTTGTTGTGCTAAGTTATTGTTGCGAAACCCTTGCTTGGCCAACGGGTTTCTGGGGATTTCTATAAATTGGGAATTTGGCCTCATTTGTAAAGGGTTAGATAGTTAGAAAATTAGTCAAAAGATTTAGAAGATAGAAGTAGGGCAGAATAGTTAATTAAGTAGAGCTAGGGTTAGTGAATAGTGGCTCTCAAGCAAATATTGTAACAGAAGCTGGATTTGTTGCTATAGTGGATAATTTAAATACAAGGAATGACATTGTGATTTGGTGCCATACTTGTTTCCTTTTGTCTTGCATGGTTCTTGTTATTCAATCTTTAAAATTGCTTTGAGAAGGTTAATATTTAGGTTAGGTTTGATTCGATGATGCTTGTGATTCAGTACTTGAATATTGTAACAATCCCTCAGTCCATACTTTTCGCAACCAACTGATTGTTAGTTGCTTTGCAAAGTTAGCCTGGACTATCATATTCATTTTGCTTAAGTTCGATTGTGAGGGTTTGTTTATTTCAGCTGTAATAAGGTTGTTTGAATGGATGTTCACGATTTGAAAATCTTAACACCTTAGAAGATTACACTATTTCTACAAGATTGCAAATGTATCTAGGTCGAATACAGATTGGTTTGAGGGATTGGTCCATTTCGGTGTTTATCATTAGCATTGTTAATCTTAGGAGTAGCATTAGATTTAAAATCTCTTTGAAACCCTTACCCTTTTTCTATTTCTTTAATTCTTGGGTTAGATCTAGGGATGAAGTATCATCAAATTGTTAAAATCTGATAAAATTGATTCAACATTTGCTCGTAGTAAGGTCCCTTGATGATTACCATCATTTTCACATTTTGTTACTGAGTCGTTTATGCACTGTCAAGACTTGACATTAATACCTTAGGGTTATATTTTGAGGCTTGCTGTTAGAGATTTACCTTTCAAGAGAGATAGGATATTACATTCTATCTAGGTTGTTATTGTGCAGAAAACATGATCAACAGGAATTGGCGCTAGAAGGAGGGCCCGAACAAGCAAGCTGGATCGATTTTTGAATGCCATCTCTCTTGAGAGGTTAAGAAGAACAAGCTCTACTCTAGGAGAGGAGGAATTTTAGGAATTACCAGACCCTACTAGGTCAAGAAGGACTAATAGAAGAAGGGAATCATCATCATCACATCCACCCCCTCATTTCTGTCATCCCCATTTTCATCTAGTTCATCTGAGTCTGAGGATATTCCCAGCCCACCACCTCAGCCAGTTATAAATCAGCCATTACAACCCCAACCTCCACCAATGGCTTTCCTAGCAACCAACCCATCCCCATTAAGTTTTTCCATTTACAATGTCATGCCCAAAAACCCTCAACACTTTTGTTCAAAGTTCCATGTTAATGATCCAAATAGAACAGCTGAGGAACACATCAGGATCTTTCAGACTGGTCTCAAGGATAGAGGGATAAACCATGAGGATGTAGCTTGTAGATTATTTCCTTATTCACTAGGGGAAGATGCATTCTATTGGTATAACCACTTGCCTGCTGGGTCTATCTAGCATTGGACTGAGCTAGAGGATGCCTTTTTACAAAAAATTTGAATACCCATTAGTTCCAATGAGCTTTACCGTCAGTTCACTAATGTTAAAAGAGAGGTCAATGAACCCATAGGGTCCTTCAACAATAGGTTTCATCGTGCTTATACCAAACTACAGGCCCCTTATGCTGTTGATGATCCCACAGCTCTAGAAGTTTATTACGAAGGACTTGATAGTTTGAAAGCTACCTTTATGAAGTGGAGTAATAATCCTCTTGCTAGTCTGCTCGATGCATATGCAGAAGCTGTGAAAGTTAGCACTAATCTAAGGCAACATTTGTCTAGGCCTTTACCCTCATTAGGACCCGTTGCTCACCTTAGACAAGTTCCAGCTCTCAACCAGGCTCTGGCAAACCATACTCCTATCATGAATCTGATACCTCAGTTGCCTTTGGTTCCTCACCCAGGGCCTCCTATGGGAAAAATGTTATCCATGATGAATTACCTCCAAAAAAATATGAATCAACCCCTACATACCCAGCCTCAGGCTAGTTATCCTTCATACCTGTAGAATTTTGAAGTCTTAAACCAATCACTAAATGCCAATGCTGCAGTAGGATATTCCCAGAGTAATGTGAATCAACCTCCATATAGTAATCCTGACAAGGAAAGATTGGATGAATTATCTGAACAAATAAAGAAGCTGAATATGGAGGTGACTTACCTGAGATATCAGAACAATCAGTTGTAAGCTGCTCAAAGGAACATGCAATCCAGTCAGAGCAGAGAGAATCCACAAGGACAACACTTTGAAAGAGGGCAACGTCAAGACATAGGGTATAACAATGATAGAGGATACAAAAATGACAGAGGATATAACTAGGACAAAGGTTACAATAATGATAGAGGATATAATAATGAAAAAAGGCAGAACTATGACAAGGGACAATGATTAGGTCAGAACTTTGATAGAGGTCAAGGTGGTGGACAAGGTTTTGAGAGAAGACAACAATTAGGACAGAATAGGACTTGGAACACAGGGCTGAATAATGGAGTAGTCCCCATCCCATTGGATCAACTAGTCAGTCAACCTGTCAATCAATCTGCCAATCAATTAGTTAATCAAGAAAAGCCTCCCAGTGGTGTATATCTGGCTGAGGCTGCTTTATCAGGGTGGTGTAGGCTCCACAAGACTAGTCAGCATTCTGAGCTGGACTGTCAAGAATTCCAAACAACAACCTCAATCTTTCAGTATGAAGTGGAGAACAATACAAGCTGCCAGGAAATTGTACCTTCTATTCCTTATGATTCACTAGTGTTGGTATTAAACCATGCTTCTTTTTCGCAAAGTGAGGACAATGTACCTGAAAAAGACTCTGACCAGTTGGAGGATGAGGTAGACCAGGTATGCAATGGAGATGAAATGACACAACTATTTGATGAGAATCTAGTAAATGACAATGGTCCCAGAGATGAAGAAGAAGCTTGCATTGAAGAAGTACAGACCTTCCAGAGGCCTGTCAAGAGGTATGGCTTGAGAGAACTACCAAACAGGCACCCGCAGGTTGGAGGCCCCTTCACTACTTCCATCCCACTGAATAATTTCAACACACCTCCAGACCCTAATGCCAGTGACAATCCCTCATTGCCCCTAGTTTCCAGGCAATATTTATCTCAAGATCCAGGACATGTTGATGTACCAAAAGGAAGAAATTCTAATGCAAATAAAGAAAAGATGGTGGAATACCCAAAGGAGACTCCTACGGATTTAAATGAAGAACAGTTGGCCATGTATGTTGCTGAAGAACTCCAAAAATTGAAGGTAAGTCTATCTACATTTGAGCTATTGAGAGTTCCATCCATTAGGAATGCAGTCTTAGGTTCTTATGATGCAAATTTCATGTCCCAAGATAAATCAGTTAGAAAGAATTTCCATCAAGTATCTAGTTCTCAGCCAATAGGAAGACAAAATCAGTCTCATGATCAAGTCCATGTGCCCCCTGGAGATACTGGGAAAGAAAAGGATAAATCTCAAGTTGCTCAAGTAGATACTCCCTTAACTTTGTTTCAAGGGAAAGAAGACACACCCCCATTCTTGATTTTTGTCTGCATATTTGGCAAAAATTTACATAATTGTCTGTTGGATTCGGGTGCCTCAACCAATGTTATGCCCCTTGGTGTCTGTAGAGCTATGGGAATCACCCCTACTGATTCTCAAAAGAAAGTCACGTAGTTGGATAGGACTAAAGTCAATGTTGTAAGAGAATTGAATATGATTCATATGCAGATTGCTTCTGATCCTAGGATTCAGCAAGTTATTAATATACAAGTGGCTAACATTCCTGATGCTTATGGCCTAATCCTAGGAAGGGACTTTACCAGGGCTCTGAATGGGTATGTTTCAACTGATCACTATCATATGTGGCTTCCCTGGAAGGGAGTGCCTAGCCAGATTAGAATTGAACGAGAACCCAGAATGAAGTATATGATTACAGAATATCAGAAAACTTCTGCTGAAATTTTGATTTCAGAAGTAAGTATGGGTAACTACATGCTTGTTGCTCCTCTTGAAGAACCAGATGTGGAGGAAGTTCTTATGTTCCACACAATGTCTGTTAACCTTAGAGCAGAGTCTAGTGGTGTTGAAGCCCTAGTGGAACCAGTTAAAAATAATGGTGAACCAGTTGAAAGTAATGATGATCCAGAGGATAATCAGCTAGCTTTGTTAGACAGTTTTTAAGAGTTCCTTCAAAAATGTATTGAAGGTCAGATTCAGTTAGGAAGAAGAATAAACTTTGAAGAGTTACTTCTGCCCAATTGGTGTCGGGTACATAATGTTTCACATTTAGAATTAGACTATTGCTTATGCCAAGTTGTAGTAAAACAAATACAGAAGTATACTAATCCTACTCCAGTGATCCCAATCAATGTCCAAGAAGACCACAAAAGAAAAGGAATGATGCCTTCTGAAAGGCCACCCAACAATAACAGTACAAGTAATACAACAAGAGACTCTGCAGTTGCTGGATGCTAGACTCTAAGATTTGATGGGTCTAAATCAAAGCAAGAAGCTGAGGCAGGATTTGAGCTAATCAGCCCAAAAGGTAAGATGTTTTTTGTTGCTCATAGACTCCAATTCCATTGTACAAATAATGTAGCCGAGTATGAAGCCTTAGTGCATGGATTGTTAATGGCCTTGAAGAAAAAGGTTAAGATCTTGCAAGTGTATGGAGATTCGGAGTTAGTAGTCAAGCAAGTTAGAAGGCAATACACTTGCCATGATAGAAGAATGACTAACTTATGGGACCTATTTAAAGGATTTGACACCTTTAACATTCAGCTGATTCCACGAAATAAAAACTAGACAGCTGATTCCTTGGCCCAGGCAGCCAACACTCTACAGCCTCTGTCTCTTTCAGGATTAAAGAAGTTTACAGTGGAACTGACCCCAGTGCCCTCAATCCCTAATAATGTTACCAGCTTCCAGGTGTTTGAAGATGATAAGCATATTCTAGACTTTATCACAAACACAGATGTTTTTGCTTCCCAAATCATTGATGAAATTGAGCCTCAAGAGGCAGAGATAGACTTAGAAAGGGTACTCAACCTGAAGACCAACACAATTCCCAGGGGAATGGTGCAACTAGAGAGGATTTTTGATCTAGATAAGATCATAGATCAGGAACAAGATGTCAGAAAGGATTCCATCAGCGGACAGTGTGATAAGCATAACATGGGAACTCAGGAGGATGCCAAAAATGTTCTCATTGGAAAGGTGTGCACTCCAGAAGAAAGACAAGGAATTATTGATGCATTACATAGATATCCAGATGTGATAGCCTAGAGTTATGAAGACTTAAAGACTTATGATACATCAATCATAACCCATACTATTCCCCTCAATCTAGGAGTGAAACCTTTTGGATAGAGGGAGAGGCCTATTAATGCTCTACTGGAATCTGCAATACAAAAGGAAGTGCAGAAACTGTTGTCTGCGAGAATCATATTCCTAGTCAGACACTCTACTTGGGTTGCAAACCTAGTTCCAGTACGAAAGAAAAGTGGAGAAATCAGACTGTATAGATTTCAAGAACCTGGACAGAGCTTTAGAGAAAGATAATTATCTAGTTCCCTCACTGGATGAAGTGTTGTAGATTGTCAACGGATCCCAGATGATGTCCTTCTTGGATGGTTATTCTGGATACAACCAGGTCATGGTGCAGTACGAGGACAGACACAAGACTACCTTCACCACCAAGTGGGGCACTTTTACTTACAGAAGGATGCCTTTTGGCCTGATTAATGTTGGAGCTACATTCCAGAGAGTAATGGACATAGCATTCAAAGATATAATTGGTAAGTGCATAATCATCTACATGGATGACCTGACTGTCTTTTCCAAAAAGAGAGATGATCATATTTCAGATTTATGCAAATTTTTTCAGAAATGTAGGGAGTTTGGGATATCCCTCAACCCAAAGAAATGCATCTTTGGAGTAACAGAAGGTAAGTTGTTAGGGAATATTATCTCTAAAAAGGGAATTGCCATTGATCCAGAATGTATAGAAGCCATTCTTAAGATTCCCCCGCCTACAAGTAAAAAAGAAATGAAATCATTCTTTGGCAAGATCAATTTTGTCAGGAAGTTCATCACTGGGTTTGCAAAAATAGTTAAGCCACTGAATGCAATGTTGAAGCAGGAAGCTAAGGTGGAATGGAATGCAAAAGTAAAAGAAGCATTCGCAGAGATAAAGAAGGCTATTGTTGAAGCTCCAGTTTTAGTAAGTCCTGATTATGCCAAACCATTCTACATATATTCATTTTCTTCTGACCACTCCTGTGCTGCTATATTAACTCAGAAATCTGACCAAGGTAATAATCACCCCATAGCATTTATGAGCACACCATTAAAGGATGCAGAGCTGAGGTACCCAAATGTGGAGAAGCAAGTTTATGCCTTAGTCAGTGCAGTCAAGAAGTTCAGGCATTATATCTTCAGAAATAAGATCTTTGCTATAGTTCTCAATCCTACAGTCAAGTTGTTATTGATACAGAATGAACTGGGAGAACGTAGAGCCAAGTGGGTAACTATGCTACAGGAGTATGATATTGATATTCAACCCATGAAGCTGGTAAGAGGGCAGGGGCTCACAAAGAAAATGGCAGAGACAGGCCCTGATCTTACAGCTCAGGCTTATACTTTAGAGGATGTCTCTCCTGGAGAGTGGTATGATGATGTTGTTCATTATCTCTTGACTTAGAGGTTCCCTAATCATCTCAATCCAATACAAAGAAGGGAATTGCGCCTAAAGAGTGACAGTTTCATGTTAAAAGGGGCTGTCTTATACAAGAAAAATAACGAAGGTGTGTACTTAAGGTGCCTGGGAAGGGCTGAATCCGAAAGGATGATGTCAAAATTCCATGACAGATATGGTGCAGGCCATGGGTCAGCACCATCTATAGCAAACCAGATTCTTAGAGCTGGTTATTACTGGCCTAAATTGTTCAAAGACACCCACAGTCATGTCAAGACATGCCATGTGTGTCATACGGCGGCCACCAAAGAGAAGTATGCAGTGCTCCCACTTCATTCGGTCGTCGAGGTAAAACCTTTTGCACAATGGGGAATGGACTTCATTGGCCCCATCAATCCACCTTCCTCCACTAGTCACAGGTATATTCTCACCATTACTAATTATTTTACACAATGGACAGAAGCTCTTGCATGCAAGAAGTGTACTTCTGAGGTAGTAATTAACTTCCTTGAATCTGGTATTCTTAATCGTTTCGGATGTCCTATGTCTTTGGTTTGTGACAATGGTCATGTGTTTTCATTGTTAAAGTTTTCTAACTGGGCTTTTGATCATGGAATCATTATAAAATTTGCATCCAATTACTATCTGCAGGGTAACGAGTTAGCTGAGTCATCCAATAAGAATCTTCTGACTGTCATCCATAAGTTATTAGGAAAGAACCCTAGAGACTGGCATACCCAACTCAAATTTTCTCTTTGGGTAGATCATACAAGACATAAAGCTTCTATAGGGATGTCACCCTACCACCTGGTTTATGGATTAGAACCTGTGTTCCCTATACAATTGAAAATTCCTACCCTTTAGTTCATTAATGAGTATTATGATGAGGGAGACAGACGTGAGGCAAGACTTGCCGAACTATTGCACCTTGAAGAAAAGAGGGATGAAGCCCTGGAGAACTTTGCTAAGCATCAAGGGGTTATCAAGAGATGGTTTGATAAGAGAGCCAAGGTTAAAGCTTTTAGGATTTCTGACTTGGTTCTTTCCTGGGATAAAGCTCATGACCATAAGGGATAGCATGGAAAATTTGATAAAATTTTGTTTGGACGTTACCAAATCTCATAAATTTTGGGAGATAATGCTTTTCGTTTGAAAACTCTCACTGGAGAGGATATCCCACTGCCTGTCAATGGGAAGTATTTGAAGCATTATTTCTAGTCTTGAGCTGTTTTCAGCTATTGTCTTGTATATAGTTAGAGTAGGTTTCCTTTTCTGCTTTGTTTTTGTTTGTTTTGGTTAGTGTAGGTTTCCTTTTGGTTTGTTTGTTTTTTTGCATTGCTTTTGCTTTGGGGTTTCTCTGTTTTCGCCTGGATGTGTTGCACCTGCATGGAAAATCTATCTTCTCTGGAATTGTTCTAAGTATTTCCTTGGTGAACTTCAGTCTTGCATCCTGAAAGGATGGTTGAAGTCTTTGCTATTGCCAACAGTCTCAATGTTTGATTTAAAGAAGATTGAGTCACTGGTGTGGGTTTGAACTTGAAGTACTCTGAAAATCTTATATCTTTCATATATCTTAAGAATCCTAATGTCACTATAGGAACCCCTATGAAGTCTTATCAAGTGAAAAATCTTATTTCTGCTTCAGTGCCACTATGGTTCTCAGCCCTAAGTGTGAACTTCATTGTTCACAGGTTGAAATGAAAGTAACATAGAAAGAATATCAAAGAAAGAAAAATGAAATATTGAATATCAAAAGAATAAATTCAACTTATTAGGGGTACCTGAATATCTCTACCAGGGCTATGGACGCCTAGCTGGCAATAGAGCTATGTTCAGGAGAATCACAACGATAACCTCATCTGGGCTATGGACGCCTGACTGGCAATGAGGCCCTATCCAGGTTGCTTTTGAAGTTAGAATCCTTATGTAGCCTGACTTGACTGAACTTGGTTTCTGTAGTAGCTTGAGGGAAATGAACTCATATGCACACACTTGGATTTTCAGTTTATGGAAGGTTTGGTCTATCCTTTGGTTCTGATTCTTTGAATCTTGGCATTCTCACTTGTTTGTTTAATGGTGAGATTGAAACCAGAGATTCTGGGTTCTTGATTCTTGTTCGTCATCAAATGCTCTGGAGCATTTTTCCAGTAGAAGTCGCCATTTGTTGTGCAATTTTGCACACACATGCCCCGCTGGAAGCAGGGACCCTCTTTCGCTTCGATTTTGGTGTTTTGGACCTTTTCTTTTGAGGTTTTTGTCTTATTTAGGCATGTGCTTTAAAGTTTATTTTTCAATGCCTAAGTGTTCCCCCAAGTTATTCTTTGAAAATCTTAAGTGTTGGATGAATTTCAAGCTTTTTCCCTGATTCAAGATTTTCCACCCTAGTCAAATTTTCCTCGATCCCGCTTGGACTCCGATTTTGCACCGTGATTCAGGGATTTTCGATCTTCACGGATTTCCATGTGGGCTGGATTTTCCCAAATTCTACCCTATCGTCGGCTTCCCGGGTTTCATGTTTGTCTTATCGGTTGCATTAATGGCTTTCGTATGTGCTTTGAACACCTTATTTTACTTGATTTTTGAGATCTTTTGTGCCATTATGCTCACTATTTTCCATTGTCTGAGTCGAGCTACATCCTTAGTGTTTGTTCTTGAGGCTTTTGGCTTTGATTGACTTCGTTTTGGGGTGTTTGGGCTTGAACTATTTGATTTGGTGGCTATTTCTTGGGCGTTCTAGCCTCTGTTCTTTGTGGGCATCGTTGGGCTTCACATTTTCTGCTTTTGGGGTCAGTTTCCACTTCATAATGGTATGACTGAGAATTATGTATGGCACTTTGAGGTTATGAGAGTGATCGTTTCATGCTAGGGGTGTTCAGTTTTGCGTCCTTTGTCATCTCCCAGGCGAGTCTTGAAATCATGTGTCCATCTGCATTTTAATGAATCTTGCCTGAGAGTAATTATTAAACCCTAGTGATGACTCAATAGTGAAACAACTAAATTCTAATCTTGCCTGTGTGCTAATGGCAGATGAATAGGGTTCAGACCTAGGGTAGTGCCATATCAGGTGATTTCATTTTAAGATTGACCTAGAATGCAAAGAAAATTCATGAAAGGTCCATTCCCAACTTGCCCTATAGTAAAATTTTTGAAATCCATAGTTGGTTCAGTGTCTGGATGAAATCAGGACTCTCCATCCCTTTTGGATCCCCTTCGCTGTGACCATTCAGGATTGCTGAGATATCATATCGACCACCTTGAGGTTCGCCAAAGTGGTCTTCCTAGGTTCGTGTTAGATCGCCGTGACACTATCATTTTTGCACTGATGAAATCTTGTATGCATATCAGTCGGCGAGACCTTTGCTTTCGCTGAGACCTCACCCCGCGAGGAGATGTCTCATAGACATGCTTGTTCATACTTGCTTTCGGCGAGACAAGTCCTTGTCACTAGGAGGTCATAGTGGGATCCAGCGGCTTTACCGATATTCGTTTACTTTGCCAAGACATCCGTCCTTTGGCGAGACCTCCCACCGAGCACTTTTCTCTTTCGTCAGCTTTGTTCTTTTCAGTCGCTGTAACCCTTCAAAGTCGGGGAGATGTCATGTAGCTCATTATGTGTCTCGCCGAAGCCCTTCGTAGGTTTGTATTAGGTCGCCAGGACACTGTAATTCTCATGTCGAAAGTCTTTCTGTCGGCAAGACAAACCTCATCGCCAAGAGCTCATAGCGGGTTCCCTTTGTCTTCCCAATCTTTCGTTGTCATTAGAACTTTCCCTTTTGGTGAGACCTTTCGCTGAACATATCCTGCTCTTGTCGGGTGACCTTCTGTCGGCGAGACCAAGAGAAATCACTAAGACCCTACCCTGACTACCCACTGGTCACATCGAGATGTTCCTCATTGACGTTCGGCAAGACTCTGTAAGTTCGCTGAGACATCATATAGATAAAATTTGTCCTGGCCGAAGGGATTACTTAAACTCTGATAGTCAGTGAGACAAGGGCGATTCGCTGTGACTTTATACAAAAGAAAATCTCTCATCGACGTGACTTTGATCTGAAAAAAGCTTACACAATCTAATCCAGAAATAGCTTCTCATATTCTTATGGATTGTGGAAATCTAATAACATTGGTTTCATATTCGCTTTCGGCAAGACATGCCCCATTCAGCGTGAACTCTTTTCGAATGAAATTTGTTCGGCTGAAATACACTCATTTTCTTTGCTGAGACTTCCCCCTAATCGCCAAGATGTTATACCGAAACCACTAAGTCTTAGTGAAACCTATCCTACTGACTTTTTTTGGCGAGACTCCCAGGAGTCGCTGAGACTTCTCGGCGAAATGATCAACTCTTGCCGAAACCTGTGTTCTGGGAATCTCCAATGGTCCAGAATTATGCCTTAACCACGGATGTTCGCCAGGTCCAGATTTCTCTGAAATCCGCCATCCCCCCAGATTTCCCAAAAATCCTCTTTGACTAGTTCTTCGTGGAAATCCGTCCCTCACGGATTTTCCTGATATTTGTTAAAATGTAAAGGAGCATGAAATAATTGGATTCGTTTATAATTTGTGATGCATTTGATGATTATTTCATGTCGTATTTGGATCTCCCATGTGAATTTATTGATGAAAAATGATCAAGTTTAATGATTAAGTAGGTGTTTCCTGGCTATTTCGTTGGAATCCGATTAGTCTGGAATTTCTCAAAATTCCTCTCTGGCTCAGATTCCGCGGACGGTCGTGAAACCCAAAATTTGTTGTGGTAATTTTATATGGATTTTAATAACACCTTGACTATATGAGATGCATTCTAACAGTGTTTTGATAGATTGACTTTGCTTTCCTGTGGTCTAATATGATTTCCATTGTTGAGTGTAGGCTGAATCATGCAAGACAACGGCTGGTTCCTCATTGTCTAATGTAGAGAGGATCAAGCTGGACATTAAGAGCAAGGTCCCTGAGAGTAAAATCGTTATGTCTGGTTAGAAGTCACTGATATGAATGTTGGCCTCTGGGACTATGAGGAATTTAAAGCAAGGATGGCAGCCAAGGATCCTCCTTTGGTGACTAGAAGGATGATGGAATCAAGCTTGTCTCATGTGGCCTGTTTCCCTTCTATAGTGCAATGCTATGAGCTAGTCCTTGAGTGCACCAGGCACTATGATCAGGATACACAAAGGATTATTGGGCCTCAAGGGAGAGTTGTTGCAAATCTCAACCCGGTCTCCATTGCCCAAACCTTTGACATGCCAGACCGATCTCATGTGGTGGGATTCACCATTGAGGTACCTTAGGACTTCTACGATGACTAGACCGTCAAGTCACAACAATTTATCAATTCTTGGCTGGAGAAGCCGAAGTCTCACTACTCCAAATTGCCAAAGTAGCTGTTTAGAGAAAAATTCAAGAAGGAATACTATGATGCCATCACCTTTCCTAGCAGGGTGGTTGGATTGAAGAGTGGCTATACATTTGAGAATTGGATGTGCCATGCAATTGTAAGGATGGAGCAAGAGAAAATTGACTACCATTGGGCAAGGGTCATTAGCCAAGTAATTCACAAGCAGTTGTCCAATGTGTTGCAGACAAAGACCTTCACAATGACCTCATATTTGGTCTATGCACTTTGCTAGATTCCATCCCTACAAAGGATTGGATACAAAGGGAATTTTCAAAAGGGACATTATCTATGAAGTTTTCCCTCAGTTGTATTTAGGAAGCTCGGACTATAGGAGGAAAAATGATGCATTTACCATGCATTTCACCAGAATGCTTCAGGAAGCAGAGCATGTCAGAATTTCAGATCAAGCAAAAGAACTCATCAAGAAATATGGAGCTTGGTTTATTCAATTTCCAACTTTCTCGTACATTCAGATTGATGGCTGCCAAAGGGCCCCATATAGACTTCCTAGGTATCCCACTGACCACATCATATTGTTGGAAGTCACTAGACAGATTTGTGACTTCGATGCCATTGTCAAGAAGGACAAGCATAGAACTAGATTTGGTGGAGACTTCCCCTTGAGGATTGGCACTAGAGAGGTTTCTCCTTCCATTGGTTCTGCCCAAGCTTCAGAGGAAGAAATGAGTGCTCTTGGTTTATCCTCCCACTCCAAGAGATCCAGATTTGACATCATAGGAGAAGCTCAAAAGAAGGCCAGCAGAGAATATAGCCATAAGGTAAATTTGGAGGACTACTGGGCCAACTGCAGTGATGAATTTGAGGTCAGAAAGAAGAAATTCTCCCAGCTTCTAGTGGATGCAGTTCGATCGTATAACATAAGGGCAGTTCCTGATCAGTTGGAAGATGATGGGACTTGATTCAGGACCATGCCTATGAAACAGTAAAAAATAGACCGATTGGTGATATAGACTGGTTAGAGGAGGAGCAAACGGAACTAAAACAATTGATGGATCTAGTTATCAAAGTTACCAAGATGTGGCTTAAGCACACGGTATGGGAATTGGAAAACAAAGGAGTAAAGTGCATATACAACCTGATGGGAGACTTAGATTCCCATTCCACCTCTGAGGAGTCCACAAGGCAGCAGGATCCTAAAGGTAAAGGTAAACTAGACTCTCCTCTCAAAGTCAAGATTAAAGGTGTACAAGAAACAGAGGTCCAGGAAATAGAAAAACAGAGGAGGCCAAAGGCCAAGAAGAGAACAAGGACTAAGAAGTCCAAGCAAAGTCCTGAGGCTGATGCTCCTGTGCCTAAGAGGAAACGAATTTCCAAGTTGACAGAGAAGGATAGCTCCAAGATTGGGGAGGAAGAAGTTGCCCTGCCAATGATAAATGTTGAAAGTTCAGAGGAGAAGGCCAAAGTGTATGCAAGGAAGTCTAGGACTCCTTCTCCCAGGGAAAGTATGCCTAGGGCTGACCTACCTCTGGTGGTTTCTCATGAGGAGTAGCGTGGTGATGTGCCTCTTTCTCATGAAGCTCAAGGTGAACCAGGTGAGGAGGAAAATGTTGTGGATCACCCAAATACTGAAGAGGAGGAATTTCAAGAAGGTGATCTCCATGGTGCAGAGGCAGAAATTGAGAAGATAATGCAATCCCCTATGGTTGCACATCCAGACTCTCCTGTTAGAGCTAAAGAATTTGAATCTCCTCCGAGGGAGGAAGAAGCAGAAAAGGTTCTCTCACCTATGCTTGAAGAGGAGCATGCTGAGGGGAAGGAAAATGAAATGGATGAGACCCGTGAGAAATAGAATTTCAGTGCGAAGGCACCTAAGGATCAGTAGGAAGAGGAAATGGGGCAGAGCAGGGTGCAATTGGAGTCCACTATCCCTAATTGGCTGGAGAAAGAAATAAAGAGAAAACAGGTAGTAGTGGAGGATAGTCCACCGAACTGGGATGCACTACTAGCTAGGATTGGAAAAGATAAAGGTAAGAAGAAGGCTATGGTGATCTCACGGGTTGAGAGAGATGAGGCACATAACAAGGTTGTTCATATTTCTACCCCTGTTCCAGATAAAAACATAGACGATGTGGCTAGAGATGATCATAATATACAGACCTTTAATCTTGGGCCTACATCAGTTGAGCAGGATATTGAGGACCATGAGGTCTCCAGTGCAGTTATGGTGGATAGATTGAGAAGGGAAATGAAGACCAAGTAGGAGCTGAAGAGAGAAAATGAAAATCTCAGGAAGTGTTTGGAGAAATTAATGAAGCCACTGCAGTCCATTAATCCTTCTTCCTCTACTACTAATCCTCTGCCTCAGGAGACCATAACTGAGCTAGAAAAGATGAAAGCTTCCACCCTTACCACTGTGAATTGGTTGAGAGGGGTGCAAGGGGTGATGAAGCTATTAAGGAGATTTTATCAAACTGGAAGGATGTTATCATGGCGACTAAATGGTTGAAGATGGTGTTGGCACAAGATAAGGGGTATACGGACCTCCTTCTACAGAAAACCAGAACTCTAATGGAATACACCCAGGACAGGTTGGAAAGTGATGAGATCCTTCCTTCTTCTAGGGCTGTCAAACCTTGGGAGTGGTTTGAGGCACTGCAAATTAGGCAGAAGGTGTTGAAAAAGATTCACAAACGAAGGAAGCAGATTGATGATGTCCTAACTAGGGTTTACAATGGTTCCATTACCTTCTTTGAAATCATGACGAGAAGAAGAAGGATTACGCCCAAGTACTTGAGCCTGGAATAGTTGAGAGAATGGTGGCATGATGTGTATGCACCACTTGATGATGGTTCTGTTTCTGAGCACCAACTAGATGATGCGGCCACCTACCTCCCAGTTATCGATAAGCATGTGACATATAAGGTAGATTGGGATAAGTCAGTCAAACACTCAAGGGACAAAATTGTGTCCATTGAGAGGCAATTTAGGATTCTACCAGTTCCACCTGTGGCCAACTTAGATGCGGTGTTCTTGAAGCTACATGAACAGTCAGATTGGCGTGGGGATAATAGGGAAGAGAGCTAATGATGAGCTGCGGTGCTATTTGTCCTTTCCTCTTATCTTCTCATGCATCGTCCAAGCTGCATTGCGGATCCGAGGCTGACTTTGACAGGATGTGCATTTAATACCCATTTGACCCATTTTGAAGACTCTCCTGGCTGAGTTGTTGTTCTGAGTGATTTCCATTGTTGAGTGTAGGCTGAATCATGCAAGACAACGGCTGGTTCCTCATTGTCTAATGCAGAGAGGATCAAGCTGGACATTAAGAGCAAGGTCCCTGAGAGTAAAATCATTATGTCTGGTCAGAAGTCACTGATATGAATGTTGGCCTCTGGGACTATGAGGAATTTAAAGCAAGGATGGCAGCCAAGGATCCTCCTTTGGTGACTAGAAGGATGATGGAATCAGGCTTGTCTCATGTGGCCTGTTTCCCTTCTATAGTGCAATGCTATGAGCTAATCCTTGAGTGCGCCAGGCACTATGATCAGGATACACAAAGGATTATTGGGCCTCAAGGGAGAGTTGTTGCAAATCTCAACCCGGTCTCCATTGCCCAAACCTTTGACATGCTAGACCGATCTCATGTGGTGGGATTCACCATTGAGGTACCTTAGGACTTCTACGATGACTAGACCGTCAAGTCACAACAATTTATCAATTCTTGGCTAGAGAAGCTGAAGTCTCACTACTCCAAATTGCCAAAGCAGCTGTTTAGAGAAAAATTCAAGAAGGAATACTATGATGCCATCACCTTTCCTAGCAGGGTGGTTGGATTGAAGAGTGGCTATACATTTGAGAATTGGATGTGCCATGCAATTGTAAGGATGGAGCAAGAGAAAATTGACTACCATTGGGCAAGGGTCATTAGCCAAGTAATTCACAAGCAGTTGTCCAATGTGTTGCAGACAAAGACCTTCACAATGACCTCATATTTGGTCTATGCACTTTGCTAGATTCCATCCCTACAAAGGATTGGATACAAAGGGAATTTTCAAAAGGGACATTATCTATGAAGTTTTCCCTCAGTTGTATTTAGGAAGCTCGGACTATAGGAGGAAAAATGATGCATTTACCATGCATTTCACCAGAATGCTTCAGGAAGCAGAGCATGTCAGAATTTCAGATCAAGCAAAAGAACTCATCAAGAAATATGGAGCTTGGTTTATTCAATTTCCAACTTTCTCGTACATTCAGATTGATGGCTGCCAAAGGGCCCCATATAGACTTCCTAGGTATCCCACTGACCACATCATATTGTTGGAAGTCACTAGACAGATTTGTGACTTCGATGCCTTTGTCAAGAAGGACAAGCATAGGACTGGATTCGGTGGAGACAATCCTCACTAGAGAGGTTTTTCCTTCCATTGGTTCTGCCCAAGCTTCAGAGGAAGAAATGAGTGCTCTTGGTTTGTCCTCCCACTCCAAGAGATCCAGATTTGACATCATAGGAGAAGCTCAAAAGAAGGCCAGCAGAGAATATAGCCATAAGGTAAATTTGGAGGACTACTGGGCCAACTGCAGTGATGAATTTGAAGTCAGAAAGAAGAAATTCTCCCAGCTTCGAGTGGATGCAGTTCGATCGTATAACATAAGGGCAGTTCCTGATCAGTTGGAAGATGATGGGACTTGATTCAGGACCATGCCTATGAAGCAGTAAAAAATAGACCGATTGGTGATATAGACTGGTTAGAGGAGGAGCAAACGGAACTAAAACAATTGATGGATCTAGTTATCAAAGTTACCAAGATGTGGCTTAAGCACATGGTATGGGAATTGGAAAACAAAGGAGTAAAGTGCATATACAACCTGATGGGAGACTTAGATTCCCATTCCACCTCTGAGGAGTCCACAAGGCAGCAGGATCCTAAAGGTAAAGGTAAACTGGACTCTCCTCTCAAAGTCAAGATTAAAGGTGTACAAGAAACAGAGGTCCAGGAAATAGAAAAACAGAGGAGGCCAAAGGCCAAGAAGAGAACAAGGACTAAGAAGTCCAAGCAAAGTCCTGAGGCTGATGCTCCTGTGCCTAAGAGGAAAAGAATTTCCAAGTTGACAGAGAAGGATAGCTCCAAGATTGGGGAGGAAGAAGTTGCCCTGCCAATGATAAATGTTGAAAGTTCAGAGGAGAAGGCCAAAGTGTATGCAAGGAAGTCTAGGACTCCTTCTCCCAGGGAAAGTATGCCTAGGGCTGACCTACCTCTGGTGGTTTCTCATGAGGAGTAGCGTGGTGATGTGCCTCTTTCTCATGAAGCTCAAGGTGAACCAGGTGAGGAGGAAAATGTTGTGGATCACCCAAATACTGAAGAGGAGGAATTTCAAGAAGGTGATCTCCATGGTGCAGAGGTAGAAATTGAGAAGATAATGCAATCCCCTATGGTTGCACATCCAAACTCTCCTGTTAGAGCTAAAGAATTTGAATCTCCTCCAAGGGAGGAAGAAGCAGAAAAGGTTCTCTCACCTACGCTTGAAGAGGAGCATGCTGAGGGGGAGGAAAGTGAAATGGATGAGACCCCTGAGAAATAGAATTTCAGTGTGAAGGCACCTAAGGATCAGTAGGAAGAGGAAATGGGGTAGAGCAGGGTGCAATTGGAGTCCACTATCCCTAATTGGCTGGAGAAAGAAATAAAGAGAAAACAGGTAGTAGTGGAGGATAGTCCACCGAACTGGGATGCACTACTAGCTAGGATTGGAAAAGATAAAGGTAAGAAGAAGGCTATGGTGATCTCACGGGTTGAGAGAGATGAGGCACATAACAAGGTTGTTCATATTTCTACCCCTGTTCCAGATAAAAACATAGACGATGTGGCTGGAGATGATCATAATATATAGACCTTTAATCTTGGGCCTACATCAGTTGAGCAGGATATTGAGGACCATGAGGTCTCCAGTGCAGTTATGGTGGATAGATTGAGAAGGGAAATGAAGACCAAGTAGGAGCTGAAGAGAGAAAATGAAAATCTCAGGAAGTGTTTGGAGAAATTAATGAAGCCACTGCAGTCCATTAATCCTTCTTCCTCTACTACTAATCCTCTGCCTCAGGAGACCATAACTGAGCTAGAAAAGATGAAAGCTTCCACCCTTACCACTGTGAATTGGTTGAGAGGGGTGCAAGGGGTGATGAAGCTATTAAGGAGATTTTATCAAACTGGAAGGATGCTATCATGGTGACTGAATGGTTGAAGCTGGTGTTGGCACAAGATAAGGGGTATATGGACCTCCTTCTACAGAAAACCAGAACTCTAATGGAATACACCCAGGACAGGTTGGAAAGTGATGAGATCCTTCCTTCTTCTAGGGCTGTCAAACCTTGGGAGTGGTTTGAGGCACTGCAAATTAGGCAGAAGGTGTTGAAAAAGATTCACAAACGAAGGAAGCATATTGATGACGTCCTAACTAGGGTTTACAATGGTTCCATTACCTTCTTTGAAATCATGACGAGAAGAAGAAGGATTGCGCCCAAGTACTTGAGCCTGGAACAGTTGAGAGAATGGTGGCATGATGTGTATGCACCACTTGATGATGGTTCTGTTTCTGAGCACCAACTAGATGATGCGGCCACCTACCTCCCAGTTATCGATAAGCATGTGACATATAAGGTAGATTGGGATAAGTCGGTCAAACACTCAAGGGACAAAATTGTGTCCATTGAGAGGCAATTTAGGGTTCTACCAGTACCACCTATGGCCGACTTAGATGTGGTGTTCTTGAAGCTACATGAAGAGTCAGATTGGCGTGGGGATAATAGGGAAGAGAGCTAATGATGGGCTGCGGCGCTATTTGTCCTTTCCTATTATCTTCTCATGCATCGTCCAAGCTGCATTGCGGATCCGAGGCTGACTTTGACAGGATGTGCATTTAATACCCATTTGACCCATTTTGAAGACTCTCCTAGCTGAGTTGTTGTTCTGAGTTATTGTTGCGAAACCCTTGCCTAGCCGACGGGTTTCTGGGGATTTCTATAAATTGGGCATTTGGCCTCATTTGTAAAGGGTTAGATAGTTAGTAAATTAGTCAAAAGAGTTAGAAGATAGAAGTAGGGTAGAATAGTTAATTAAGTAGAGCTAGGGTTAGTGAATAGTGGCTCTTAAGCAAATATTGTAACAGGAGCTAGAATTGTTGCTATAGTGGATAATTTGAATACAAGGAATGACATTGTGATTCGGTGCCATACTTGTTTCCTTTTGTCTTGCATGGTTCTTGTTATTCAATCTTTAAAATTGCTTTGAGAAGGTTAATATTTAGGTTAGGTTTGATTCGATGATGCTTGTGATTCAGTACTTGAATGTTGTAGCAATCCCTCAGTCCGTACTTTTCGCAACCAACTGATTGTTAGTTTCTTTGCAAAGTTAGCCTGGACTATCATATTCATTGTGCTTAAGTTCAATTGTGAGGTTTTTTTCATTTCAGCTGTAATAAGGTTGTTTGAATGGATGTTCACAATTTGAAAATCTTAACACCTTAGAAGATTGCATTGTTTCTACAAGACTGCAGATGTATCTGAGTCGAATAGAGATCAGTTTGAGGGATTGGTCCATTTCAGTCTTTATCATTGGCATTGTTAATCTTAGGAGTAGCATTAGATTTAAAATTTCTTTGAAACCCTTACCCTTTTTCTATTTCTTTAATTCTTGGGTTAGATCTAGGGATGAAGTATCATCAGATTATTAAAATCTGATAAAATTGATTCAGCATTTGCTTGTAGTAAGGTCCCATTGTGATTACTAGCATTTTCACATTTTGTTACTGAGTCATTTATGCACTGTCAAGACCTGACATTAATACCTTAGGGTTATCTCTTAAGGCTTGCTGATAGAGATTTACCTTTCAAGAGAGATAGGATATTACATTCTTTCTAGGCTGTTATTGTGCAGAAAACATGATCAACAGGTCCCACCTGGATGGGACTCATTTTCCCAAAGTGGTGAATGGGCCCACGGGGCCTATTTATATTGCTAAAGTGTCAGGGAGTGTAAATTAAGCTTATTTGTTGATTTTGTCAGGTTTTTTATTGAAATACTCCCTGGGATGCACAATATAGGGTCTTAGAGGCCTATTAATGATGATATAAAGGTCGTAAATGCACTAGGGCCTAAAATCCAATGTGAAAGTGTAAATAATTACACTTTACAACACTAAATTAAGGAAAAAAATTGGTCTATTTAGCTAAAAAGGGCCCTAAATCCAATGTGAATATGTAGAACATATTACAACACTAGATTAGGTCCACTTAATTTATAAGCCTCCTAAATTTAATGTGAAGGTGTGAATAAATACACTTTACAACATAAGGGTGGCATCAATCGAAGCACAGAGGAGTGGGCGAGTGGTGGATGGTGTGTGCTACTACAGAGTCTAGGAGTCAGAGGGATCGATGGAGGGGTAGAGCTAGTAGGGGTGTTTTGACAAAGGATTAGCGTTGGATCCTGGAAGGAGCTTGGTAGGAATGTAGGCAAGTGAAGCAGATACGAGGAATGACGTCGAGTCCTGTAGGGAGCTTGGCGGGAATGCAAGCAGACACAGTAGATGGAGGAATGGCGTTAAGTCCTGCAAGGAGGTGGAGGGAATGCAGGAAGGCATAGGAATTTAAATGGCGAGGATGAGGTCCCCTGAATGTGGCCTCACTAGTTCATAGCTCCAGTAAAAAGCGACGGGTGCTGCCCCTTAGCAGTGATTTATCTAGGAAAAAAAATACACTTTACAACATTAAATTAGAGAAGAGTTAAGTTTATTTAGATTAAAAAGGGCCCAAGACCTTATGAGGATTTGTAAAACTTGTCACAACATTAGATCAATGCGATATCAAGTCCAATTTATCATTAATTATTCCCAAATTAAGCAAGGAAAGGGCATGCCCTTTTTTTGTCATTATAGAATCTTCAAGCAAGAGAGTTTCACCTAGAACTAGAGCTTTCAAGAGATATTTTCAAGCATTCTAGAGCATTCAAGAGCTGATTAGCAAGCATTTTAGAGCATTAATTCAAGATTCAAGCATCATGTCAAGGTCTTCATGCATCATATGTTTGTGAGCTAACATGTTGATGTAGCATTTGTGATCCAAGTTCAAGCATTTAAAGCCATATTAAGTTTCATGGTCAATATCTACATCCATTAAAGCCAAATCATACAAGTTGCATATCTACACTCTAAGGATTCAACAAGGTTTGGTGAGTTGTTACATTCATTTGTTCATTCATCATTCCCTCATGTTATTCCAATTCATTTCAAAGTTTAATTACTCAAATAGGGTCTAATTGAGGCAAACCCCCATCCACTAAGAAAACAAAAAATTTATCTCTCTTGTGAGGTGTGTTTTGCATATTTATGTGAATGGGACTCATTCACCCAACCTAACATATTAGTCCCATTACAGTTTTTGATCACCATTCAGCAAATCCTAATCAATTCTCAAAGAATTCCAGAGTCTACTCAAAAACCCTAGATTGGTACTAAATCACCCAGCCTAGTGTATCAATCCCAGTGCACTTCAAAACAACATTTTTTGGAGTTTCAGACTTGGCTTGTACTCCGTCACTCTTCCAAGTACGGGTATGTGCAGGATCATCATGGAGAAAACAGGCCCTTAAGTGGCAAAATTTTTAGAAAAATCAGAATTAGGCAACTTGATGTAAAAATTTGAATAAGTTATCTATATTATTTCAAAAATATGTAAAAATAGAATCTATACCAAATTGAATGTAGTTTCTAAACTACTAAGTTTATTAAAAAAAAATTATTTGGTGAAAATTTTAAATTTCAATCAGATGAGTACCTAAATTTCAAGGAAAAATAAGTAGGTGTATAATACCACTAACCACAATAAAATGATAATATTTTTTTATAACATTTTAGATATAAGTAGAGGACTCATTTCCCAATGTGATGCATTTTTTGTAATTTTTTTCCAAGTAAATAATTAATTATGAATTTTTTATTACAACTTTTAAAAATATAAAAACTTGTATGTCGGCCATCTTAACTTGGTAAAAACTTCATGAAATTCATTTCTTTTTTTAATCCTATATTATACGAAGCATAGAATGTGACACATGTTTTGGATTCAAAAAATTTGATACCATTTGAAAGCTATAGATGTTTTTCAATCAGCCTATCAATCGGGACTTTAGTCATAATTCAAATAGAAATGAATAATAATTATTTATTAAATTCAAAGTAAAGCATAATTTATATTGGTGGAAAGCTGAGAATATCCTTTAAAACCCTTTACATTTCATCAATTTTGGGTAAAAAAGTCATCAACCACATACCCTACACATACCCATCATATTACCACTTTTTGGCCCATCATGATCCTGCACATACCCGTACCCTACTGTCTGATTTCAGTTTGTTTATCTTGTTTCATGCCTTCAAATTCCTAGATCATATAGTGAATTTGCATAGTATATTCAAGTCCTTTCAAAGCATTGTTTAATGGTGAACCCTCGTTTAATCACACAAGGAAACCCATAGTCCTTCCCTTAATTGAGTCACTTGGTTGAGGGATCTCAGTTTCCTAATGAACTAAAGTCTGGAAATAGGTCCTAAGTTCCATCTTCTAAAAGGTGGACACCTTATTTCCCTTGGTTCAATTTATATTTCTTGTGAATGTAGGTTTTTCATCAAAAATCAAGTTCTATGTTCTACACATGTGGAAAAATAGTAGACTACTAAAAAAATTATAAAAAATATCCATGCTCTTGGTATTGATGTCCTTGATCCAACAAAAAAGATTGAATTTCAATACATAGAAAAATGTTGTGTTATACAGTAAACCTATGTCTAAATTGTAATTAGTTTGACTTCAAAACATAATTAAGAAAAAAATCAATAAAATGCTATGAAACCAAATTAAGGAGCTATATATTGTAGCTACAAATCTAAATTTGAAAAAATTAAAATTTTATCCTTCATAGAAAAAAAGTTGTGTTATACAGTAAAAATCACTCTTTAAAATTGTTGTTTACTATTAAAAACTAGCTATCGAAGGAGATAAAAAAAGAAATGCAATGTGATTCCAAAAATTTAAAAATATATATATTTAGAATCTACAAACAAAATGTTACAAATCACTAGTTTGCATTATCTTCAAATTCCTCATGGTTTAGCAGCTATAGGTGTCTGAAAGTGAATATTTAGTTAAAAAAGTTCACTTCAATGTTAAGTTTGGCCAAAAAGTGTAACCCACTATTATGGGATCACCCTTGGCTTTATAATCACATATCTTGGCAGTGTATCCTACGTATACCACTTTTTTCTCTTATTTAAAAATCTAGAATCATCATTATATATTTGTATCCATTGATAGATTATAATTATTCTCTTATTTTGTGAATCTTTTATGCTTTCATTTAAGCTTATTGATCTTGGGTGATTATCTCCATAGAAATTTTTTACACTTGGTAGGTGTTGGAGCCCCATTTTTTTTCTATTTTCTCTTGTTTTATCCTATGTTGTGTATTTGAAGCTATCCACCCTCAATTGATAACCAATCTAAGAAACCTCCAGTTGGATCCTCTATGTTGAGTATTTTTCTAAGGGTGTTGATTCAAAGTGTTCTCATAAAAAACATTACTAAAATATGTTAAAGGGTACTTTTGTGGTCAAAACCTAGTTATTCAAACTTTCTTTGGGTGCTTTTAGGAAATTTAGGGAGTTTAGACTTGGTCATCTCAACATCCTTATTAGATTTTCACTCCCTAGAATGTCTTTCCTCCAAACCCCCATTTTCCCTCTAAGTCATGTTTTCATCAATTTTGGGATTTTAGACTTGGTCATCCTAGCATTCCTCTCCTCCCAACTCCCCTTTTTTCCTCTAAGTTCATTTCCCTTCAATTTTATAATTTCAAACTTGGTCATCCCAATATCTATTCCTTTTGGATTTCGGGATATTTTTTACTTTCTCCCCCTTTTGACATGTAGTCTCAAAACTCTATTGTTCAAACAAAAAATCCTACCTACATCCCTAGACAAAATATAAATGCCACTAATGTCCTAATATGATCATGCAATCACTCCAAAATGGTTTTCCCCACCCAAAAATTATTATTGATCATGCGGGCACATATTCATGCATATTTTCTAGTGATAGAAAAGGGAAAGTGTCCAAAATATTTTTAATAAAGTGGATAATTTTGGTACACACTTTTGAACAAATTTTGTATGTTCTTTCTCAACCTATGTATGCTAGATCTAACAACATGATAAATGAAAGGACACTTGTAGATTACAAAATTAAAATTACCCCACATTTTTGGGGTACATCTAGGTGATCTTGTAGTATGTTCCTAACATGATTTGGAAACATAACACTTAATGCCCATATAGGAACCCTCTACTACATACCAATCATGGTTATTAATATTTATTTTAAATCAGGCTTTCTTCTTAGATGGGTATTTTAAAATCAAAATTGCTTCATGTTGTATGGGATAGAAAAATAAAGAAAAGGAACTTTTGCAAAACCACTACAATGAGAATATCATAGGAAACCCAAAGGTTTCAATTTCCATTTTTGAGTTTTATATTTTTTTGATTTTTTTGATGTGGATTTATCTCAAGTGTCTATTAGACTCTCTATAATCTTGAAGAAAGAGTGTAACTAGTATATTTGGCATTATTTGAGTGTCTTTAACAATATCATGTGTATTTCCTTAACACATTCTTAATTAGCTAGTTATTTAGAAGTCCATAAAAATTATTCCAAGTATTTTTTTAAGTATCTTCCCAAGGATAAAAGAAGGAATATGTAGTTTTATTTTTTATATCATTAAGTAGTACATAGTAGTTTAATGTGAACTCCCAACTCCCCTAAATCAAATGCCAAAACCAAAATATCTTTCACAATAGAGAAATGGCAAGAGACCTTTCCTGATTATGGATGCAAGATTGATTGATTTAATATGAAATGTACATGAGGTTCCTTTCTTATAAAAGAAATGTTGTGAGATAGGATTATATAAGATCATTCAATATGTGTATTAATATATTGTACAATGAGATAAATACCTCAACAATTATTAAATGACCTAAGAGACAAGTATTAAATGCCAAGATAGGATAAGATAAGATCACATGACACCTAAGACTTCTAGAAAGATTCCCTAAGACCTAAATAAACTTAACATGTGAATAGGAACACCTAGTGAACTAGTTACGTAAAACACCTAATTTGCACCAACATCCCCCCTTAAGTGCAAGTTAGGGAGAAGTGAATTATTATACAAATAATGAAAATTATGAAAATTATTATATGGTTCCCAACAACTAGGCCATATTAGGTATCCATTTACAATGCAATCTCTCACAACATAGAGAAAAGGAGAAAACCCAATGGGATAAAAATCCTCTCCAAAAAAGAAAATATACAATCAATCTCCCCTCCATAGGAATGAAAAAAGATAGACTATATATCCCCCCATAATGAGATAACCTACTGCAAAGAAACATGGAGAAATGGATCTATTGAAACATAGTATAAAACTTCCTATTTGGAGACAAGATTGTTAAACAAGAGATTAAATTTGAGTCTAGGAGTTGGGTAGGAAAAATCCACCCTAAAATAGGACAAGTCCACCCAAAAATTTACAAGGCCATCCAAACATATATAGGGCCACTGAAACAAATATGGATTTTGAGACTAAGAGTTGGATAGGATAGAACCACCCCAACATAGGACAAATCCACCCAAAAGTTTACAAGTTTCCCAAAAATATACAAGGCTACCTAATCAAAGATGGTGTTTGGGACTAGGAGTTGGGTAGGAAAAAATCACCCCAACATAGGACAAGGCCACCCAAACATAGTACAAGGCCACCTAAATAATGATTGGTGGATATTTGGAATGAGGGATGCTGGGAAAATTAAAGATGAAGGGGAATATTGATTGAGGATGATGATATGAAGGTGTGACATATATTTTTGGACCCAAAGGACTCTCTGACTCTTATAGGGTTTTTCAACTAAAAGGAGAGAGATTAGGTCCAAAAATGCTTATGTGACACTCAAATTAGGATGTATGCAATGTGATATGATGTAAATGATCTTGAATAAATGAAATTGACTGATTAAGATGATCTAAAATGAATGCAAAAGTGCAATTTAAGCTATGTTTGAAAACACATTATGATATGAAAACAACTATGAAACAGGACCTAAAAGACCATGAAAATGACAAGGGACCATTTTTCTATAGCGCATGTAGCCCCCACTTTAGTGAGAGGACGAACTTGCTTCCTCACACTAAAGTAGCCATGAACATTGAGGAGAGAGTCTGAATGCACTTACATTAGCAAGATGGAATACAACAATCAAGAGGGATGATCAAGCCCCTAGGATGGAGATCCCATGGAAAACTAAACATAAGAACAAAGGAACACACAAGAGTTGAAATGAATTGATTGAAGCTTTGATCATCAATCCAACTAGTTGTGAAAAGAGATCTAGGCTAAATGTTTGAAAAAGAGAATGTGTACTCACTCTGGGGCCATAAAACTTTAGGCTATCCATGGGGTGAGAAAGCCCAACTGTATACTCACTCTAGGGCCGTAGAACTAGTTGTCCACAGGGTGAGAAATCCCAAAAAGTAAGATACATATGCTAGTTGGTATGTACTCACAAACACAAAAGTGGCTATGGAAAAAATTCATTCCGCTAGGTGGGCTTCCCACTCAACCATGTTAAAGCTATACCCATTTGATAACTTTAACAAGGTGCCACAAAGAAAAAGTAAATGAAAGTGTTAAGTTTTAAACAATGTGGCACTACAGGCATGCAAGTTGTGTTATGAAAGGTGGCCAAGAAATGCAACAAAAAATATAAAATGCAAAAATGTAATGTGAAATATTGTTCAAAGGAGTCTTGTTTATTTTATGCAAGGTTAGTCACTTAGGGAACATTGTTTCTAATGTCTCCAAGAGAGGACCAATCAAAGAATAGTATATTCACAACTTAGGGGATGCAGTGCATTGCATCAAACCATAAAGAGGAATGTAATATGCTTAGAAAGATCACACTTATGAAGGACATCACACCCAATGTCATCCACAAAGTGACAAATGCATCACGTAAACGACAAGGCTACACTAAGAAGCATGAATGCAAATGAAATACTGGTAGTGTATGCCCCCCACTTTAAAGGAATTGTGACGCATCGTTCTATGAGAAATTACTTGAAAGTAGAGAAGAAAAGAAAATGAAAAAAGAAAACAAGACATGAGAGCCAACCTTGAAAGCTCTATTCCAAGTCATATGTTCCAAAGTTAGGCTACGTCATGTCGAGGAAAAATGAAAAATAAAGAACGAAAGGGAGTTTCCCCCCAGAAAAGAAAGTAGACCAAACACATAAGGGATCTATGATTTGGGGTCAGTATGTTCTTTGCTACAATGTTTTTATGAGAGAACGTGGAACTGTCATCATTCCCCCAAATACACATAGAACTGGAAGAATGACACAAAGAGAGCGATAACAAAGGAAAAAAAGTTTGTTTTGAGTGAACCTGGAAGAGACATTGTAGTCTCGACACTTTGCATCATCCCCAAAAGGAAAACACAAGAAAAAACCAAACGAAAAGGAAAAGTGAAAAAGCTTTTGGGTCAACATGAAGGAGACATTTTGGTCTCAGTGCCTTGCATGATCCCCAAAAGGAAAACACAAGAAAGGACAAAGAAAAAGGAAAGGGACTGTTTGGGCCAACATGGAAGAGACATAGGGCATCTCAATGCTTTGTGTCATCCCCAAAAGGAAAACACAAAACAAAAATGAAAAAGAGAAGGACCATGTGGGTCAACATGGAAGAGACATAGGGTGTCTCTACAAATTGCGTCATCCCCAAAAGGAAAACATAAAACAAAGCACGACAAATAGAAGAATAACGGTATGAATAGAAGTGTACAAAGAGAAGGAAACATTAAACACATGATACACACATGAAAAGAAAATAAAAAGGAAAAGATAAAAGGCTAGCTAGGAAAAGGTGAGTCAACCATCTAACAAGTCATTCGCCTCCCAATCATTTTCAGTGTAATGCAGAGGCGGTTGATTATCCAAAGGAGGAATCGCAAGTGTTGAACTAGGGGTTGTACTAGGTTCTTCACTTAGTGGAAAGGAGTTATCATTTAAGCTCATTGTGGATGAGAATAAAGAGTTCAAATCATTGTGTATTTCTTCATCTATTTTTTCTATCGTCGCATCATTATCATCATCATCATCAAGATTAATGACAATAGGAGGACAAAGGGTGATTTCTAAGGATGGATGGATCAAAAGTAGAGGCTATTGGATTGGTTCAATTTGTTGTCAAGGTTTCACTAGACTGTCATGTGGTAGGTTAGGAGGAGGGTGGTCATCTATTACTTCAATCAAAGGTAAATGTTGATTTTCTTTATCTTCTTCTAGGTGAGATTGACGAGCAAGAAGATCGGGCGATGCCTTTGTTCCCTAGCACCGCGGTTTTGTTTAATTTTGTTTTGGAGTTGTTGAGGTGTAAGATTAGATTGAGTCCTCATAGGGTATTCTTCTTCTAAAGGGGGAAGAGTAGGAGAAACCAAAGAGGATGGATCAACCACTTTCTCTTTTGCTTTATACACTTGTTTGGTTCGAGGAGGCTGATTAGGGTTTGTGTCAGGTTCCCTTGGTCATTTAAACGATGGTGGTGAAGGGTCTAGAGGGATTTGTTCAAAAAAATTGGTGGTTTTTTTGATATCAGGTTTAGGTGTAATCATGGTTTCATCCAGGATAGGATGGGTGGAGGTGGACGGAGATGTGTTACAAAGAGATAATTCAGCGATCTTTTTGGCTATAAACTTTTGATAAGCAATGTAAAAGAAGTCCTTTCGAGGGGTGATAGATTCCATGGGTGTAGGCCAAAAGGCTTCTAATGAAAAGTTACCTTTGGAAGATAAAGGATTAAAGCCACTATGGTGTACAGTGACTACCTCATTGCCATGTGGAATCTTTAAGCACTTATGAACAACTAATGGGACTGCTTTCATTGAGCAAAGCCAAGGAAGGCCTAGCCACAAATGAAATTGGTCAGATTGTGGAATAATAGAAAATGTTACATCCAAAGGCTTAGGTCCTATTTGCAAAGGTAGCACGGTCGATCTAATCATAGGGCATGCAAAACCATGATGTGTTTTAATCCATGCAGTCGGTTTATTATAGTCATCTTGATATAGATCATGTAATAGTAGAAATTCTTCTATGATCACGTTCTCACCACAAGAAAGATCTATTAATATCCCATTAGTAGGTTTATCATAGATTCTACTGGCTATGTAGAGAGGACCATAAGGAATCTTTTATAGTATGTCTTTAGCAGAAAAAGTAATATCAAGAGATTTAGTGATTTGGTCCTTGCGAGGGATAATGTCTATCGTAGCTACAAGTTATCCACAGGACTAGCTTGGGTAATAATAGGAGGTGTATCAGGTTGTTCGTTGTGTGTATCAACAGTCATTACATCAAGCTTTGAAGGTTCACTAGCCTTGACAAATGAGGTAGTGTGTTTAAGCATAGGGTTGGTGAAAATTTGTAAATTTTGGTTGGGGGGTGCGTCAAACTTATTGTCGTGATCATTAACACCCATAATGGTCAATTCACCCAAATCAATGAGGTCTTGAGCTAAATGTTTAAGACACTTGCAATGTTCGGTGTCCTGGCCATTTTGAAGATGAAAATGGCAATAAGCTTTAGGTTTGAAGGTAGGTGGTAAGGTAAGCATGTGTTTTTGGATTAAATGGTTCATTGTATGGTAGAGGGTGTTGGGTAACGGGGTGAAGTGTCTATTCGGATCATCATAATGGTAAGACACAACTGTCTTAGAAGCGGCCATTGAATTTTGAACTTGTGGTGTTGGTTGCAATTGGGGTGAAGGAGGTGGATTAAACTGTAAAAAGCCTCGGTTAGGTTTGCAAAAAATTTGTGTGTTGTGTTGGTTTTGATTGTTATGTTCAGGTTTGTTAACTTGGATAGAAGTGGATTTTGACTCACGACTTGAAATCAAATTTTGATAATCACATAAGGTTGTACACAAATGCAAGAATGAAGGGAATTTCATCATGGTAAGTTTATCTTGAAGGTTAGTATGCAAATTCTCAATAAAAATATTCTACAAATGTGCATCTGGAATTTTGACATCAACTTGAGCGTATAAGGATTGGTAATGGGAGATGAAATTTATCACTTTTTCATCGATGTTTTGTCTACATCGCATAAGGTCAGCCATTGTCTTTTTAGGTGTCATGTGCACTTGAAAGTGATGAATGAAAGCTTCCACCAATTCATCAAATGAACAGATGGAATGATTGGGCAAGTTGGAAAACCATTCTAAAGCGGTGTCTTTTAAGGTCCTTGTTAAAAATTTTGCTAAAATTTTATCGTCAAGGATAAAATCACAACACAAGGAGGTAAAAGCATTGACATGGTTGATAGGGTCTCCTTTTCCTCTGTATTTCTCAAACCTCAAAATTTCTATCCCTTGTGGCATTGGGGTACATAAGATTTCTAACGATAAGGGGTTGTTGTGGACAAGATATGTGGGTGGAATGGTTTGACCTTGACTAATGGTGGCAAGTTGGTGTTGCATGGATGAAACAGTGTTAAGGAGTTGGGTAATGTTAGAAGATTAATCTTTACTTGGTAAAGGTTATTCTTTAATTGTAATTATTTATTAACTTGTAGGAATATTCCAAAGGAATCCCTACAAGTCTTTTGTCCTTTTTGTCATCTCACACATGTGTGAGGATGGCTTATTTTTAATTCCTTTATTAAGGAATATTTGTAACCACCTCCTTAAGAGGTGACACTTTGCACACACATAGATGAATGGTGGCATTCATTGAGTTGGGAGTTACATTATAACTCCTTCTTCTCACCTCTACTTATTGAGGTGCCTCTCCTCTCATTCTTAAGACTCATGCAAGCAAGCTAAGGCTGAAGCTCTCTCTCTTTGTATTATTCTTTAGGCATTTTGCCTCCATTCATAATATTGGGGTTTTTTCTTGTTTTTTCCCCTTAACAAATTCTTGTGTCTCTCTTGCTTTGGTGGTGTTTGGTTTGGCTACTTCAATTTATTTGGTAATCTCTTTCCTTCAAACAATTGCTCTTTATTAGTACTTTCCATTGCTCTTTTTTATTTCCTTTCATGGTATCAGAGCTTGGTATTACTAATATTTTGTGAGCTACATTGTTGAAGGTTTATCAGTTTTTTAAGCACACCATTGGAGACACTCTCAAAGAGGAGAAGAAGAGCAAAGTGTCTAATCTTGGTTGTTTTTGTCTTCTAACCTATTTTTCTTGTGCAGGATTTCATTTCTAAGTTATTTATTTATTTATTTTAAATTTCAAATCTGTGCAAGTTTTTATAGTTGTTACAGATTTCAAATATTTTGTATAAAGTTTTCTAAGTTTTTTGCTAAATATCAATTTAAATCTGAAAGCAAATCTTTATAATTTGCATGCATATTTAGATTTTTGCAAAAAAAAATAGAAACCCTCAAATAAAGGGTTATATTTCATTTTTTTTAGATCTGTAATTTTTTTTTACAATATTAGGCTAAATCTGTAAAAAAATCTCTATATTTTACATTTTGTGAAAAAAAAAACAATTTTTTTTAAGGATCTAACCTAGTTCAAATATTCTTTTTAGAAAAAGGCTAATATGCTTTTTTGCAAATCTGTAGAAAATTTCTCCATAGTTGCATGTTCAAATTTCTGTAAAAATCATTTTTTAAAAAATCTCTACAATTTATTCATATATGTATACTAAATCTCTACAAAATTCATTATTTTTTCTTTTAAATCTGTATAACAGATTAAATTTAAAAAGAACAATTTATTTTTTTTTAAAAATCATTCAATGTTATAATCTCTTTTTTTAATACTGATAAATACAAAAAAATAATAAAATAGGGCTTCAACCCTCTTTGTGGCCATCTCCTTTGCTTACTGTTTGTAAGTTTCCACCATTGCAAACCCTTCTTTCACCTTTGCATGCAGTTGTGCTCTTCTTTCCCTTCTCTGCAAAAAAAATAATAATAAAGAAAACCTTATTTCTTTGGCTTCTGCTCCTGCTCTATCACTGTTATAACCTCTATTTTTTTTAATAATAAATACAAACAATATTTAAATAAAAAATTAGGGCTTTAGTTTTTTGCAAGTCGTAGCTCCTCCTGTTGCAGCTTAGCCTTTGTTGTTCCTCTTGTTGTGGCCTCAGCTCGGCTCCTGCTGCAATCCCTGTGCAAAACATTGTATATGTTGCTTAAAAATAAATATTATTAAATTCTTTTAATAAAATTTGCTACTTCAATTTATTCTACCTGGCCTTTTCTCTCTTTCTGTTTTCTTAAAAAGAAACAAAAGTTCTTTTACAGTTAAATTTCAAACTTAAAAAATTTCATTCCATTTTATTTTATTTTACATCCATTTTAAATTTCCTTAACTTCCCTCAAACCGCTCTTTTTTGTGCACTCACTTTTTAAAAGGTTGATTTCTTTCTTTTTTCCCTTTAAAGCATGAAATAAAAAATAAAAAAACTTCTTTTAGTATAAAGTTTCTTTTTTTAAATTCTCTGTTATCGTTGTTTTAAGAAAGTATATTTTTATTCTTTAGAAAAAGAATCCTTATATTTATAAAAAGCTTTTTTAAATAATTTATTTTATGAGTTTTTTTTAAATACTCCATTTAAAGTAAAGGTATTAAATTTTTAAGATTTTTTATTCTATTAAAAAAATCAATTTAATTTTTTGAAGTTTTTTAATTAATTGTTAATAAGGATTTTTTAAGTTTTAAGAATTATATGAAAAGGAGATTTTTTTTAAATTATCTAAAGAGGCTTATTTTGTTCTAAATTTAGGTAATTCTTTTTTAAAAGAGATTTTTTTTAAGATTTAATTTGATCAAGAGAGATTTTTTTTTAAAAGCAAATATTTACAATAGTTATTTGTCTCATAAAGTTGTGAATTTTTTATTACAATCATGTCTACTTTAATTTCTAAAATTAAGTTGAATTTTTTTAACTATCATTCTTGGAAAACTCATATATGCTTTATTTTTCGGTTTAAACATCTTTTAGATGTAGCTACAGATCTTAAATCTAAACCAGGTTCATCTGCATCCAAAGATGAAATCGAAAAATGGAATCTCAAAAATGAAGAAGCCCTTGGCCTCATAGGTATCTCCATGTCACCTGAACTTTATGTTCACATTGGGACATGTACAACTGCCTATGAAGCATGGGACAAACTCAAAACAATTTATGATAGTACAAATGAATCAAGAAAAATTCAAATTCAAGATCAACTTGAAGATTTGAGGTATTCTGATTTTAAATCTATGGATGATTTTTTATTGAAATTTGATGCTTTAAATAGTCAATTGGATGGTTTAGGAGTTAAATTAGATAATCTTAGATTAATTCATCTTATTCTTAAAAAGTGTCTTCCTAGACAATTTCAACAATTCATTACTAATATTCATGCTCAATTAGCTATTCCTTCTTTAGCTACTCAATTAACTTATGATATTTTTCTTGATTTATTAAGACAAGAAGAGGCTAAGTTAATTCAGTTTGGTACTCTTAAGTCTAATGAACATGCTTTCTTGTCTAATCATAAGCAAAATTTTAAACCTCAATCTAAACAACAACATTATAATTCCAAACCTCATTATAATAATGGCAATGATCCTAGAGAGTTTAACTCTTCTAAGAGACCACATTGCACTTATTGCAATAAGGATGGTCATTGGAAAAATACTTGTTTTAAAAAGAAAAATGAGAAAAAGCCTATGAATCAAAATAATCAACAGTTTCATAACAATGGTAATCAATCTAGACGTGCTTTTACATGTAGTTTTAATGTTTCTAAACCTTTTGAATGGGTTAATGATTCAGGTGCATCTCAACATGTTACTTCACATAAAAAGTTTGTTTTTTAAATAACTTCACAAGTACTTTATTATTGGACTTGATCAACCCAATAATAGTGTACTTGTTTTACTCAATTATATTTGGAATATGAAAAGGGGATATTCATGTAGTCATGAATGCATGAATAACGTCTTAAATGACTTATTTATACTTAATAATTATTCTCTTCATAGTATGCATTTCCCATTATTCCATCACAATTTTTTTTTAATATTATTATCATTATTATTTATAACTTAAGGTGGATTGATTTGTGGTTTGAGAAATTATCATTCTCTCTACCTAAGTCTTGATCTATTGCAATATTTAAAACAAACCTAGTGTTTCCTTCTCAACTACAATTATGTTGTTTTGATAAAGGGAATTTGATATTTTATTGTGTCTCATTAATATGATATTATGCCTTATTGGTAAATTTGGCTTTTTGATGGATTTATTTCATCTATATTTTTGCAAATTAAAAGCTCATTGGAGTATTTTCCTTCTTGATGGATTTATTCCATCTATATATGTTTTGCAAATTAATCACTTTATCAAGTCTCAATGGAGCCTTTATATATTTATTTTATGTGCTAGACGCATTTGCAGTATTGTTGCATAGGGAGCCCTATCTATAATAAATCTTATATTTTATCAAGTCTCATTGGAGTTTTGGGACCCATGGAAAATATTTCCATCCACTTTGATGGTATGCACTTACTTATTTATGATGAACTTAGATCTATTTTCTTAATTGATGGGGATCAAGTTCTTGAAACTCTTATGTTTCATTATTTTATTGAAGGCAATATGGTTTTTAAAACCATCTTTAGGACTAATTTTCAAAGTCCTTTATTATTAATCTTGATACAATTTCCCTTTACAATACAACAAATGATGTAGTGAGAGGAAACCTAGAACTATTATTGCAATGTCTAGATATATTGACATTTTATAATTTGGGTTATCCTTTCTTTCTATCTCATGGTTTCATTAAAAGTAAAAATGATCCAAATTTATATATTAAGCATAGTTAAAATGATATTGTGATTATTATTTTATATGTTGATGATTTAATTGTCACTTCTAGTTCTAACATTTTGCTTATTAATGTTAAGTCTCAACTCAATCAACAATTTCAAATGAGTGATTTGGGCCTATTACATTATTATTTTTATGCAAAATTGGAAAACACCTAAAGTGTTGGATTGGTTTCTAGATTCTAAACCACAGCAAACTCATTTTAAAGTTGCAAAAAGAATTTTAAGATATGTTAAAGGCACTCTTAATCTTGGTCTCTTTTATGATTCAACTTGTGATTTTTCTATAAAAGGTTATACTGATTTAGATTTAGGAGGTGATCCCAATGATGGGAGATCCACTTGTGGCTATTGTTTCTTTGTTGCATCAGGTGCAATCTCATGGAATAGTAAGAAACAACACTCTACTTCTCTTTGTTCTACAGAAGCTGAATATAAAGGTTGTACAAATGCATCTAAAGAAGCATTATGGTTAAGAAGATTACTTGAAGACTTGGGTCTACCTCAAAGGATCCTACTCCTTTATATTGTGATAATCAAAGTGCTATTGCTTTGGCAAAGAATCCAATTTTTCATGCAAGGACCAAACACATTGCTCTTCAACATCATTTCATTAGAGAGCAAATTGAAGACAAGCAAATTTCTCTTTTGTATTGTAAAGGTGAAGATCAAGTTGCAGATATTCTCACCAAAGCTCTTTGTAAAGATAAATTTCTCTTCCATTGTAAAAATCTTGGATTACAACCCATTGAAGGGTTTGATGTAACCTCCCCAAGTAAAGCTTAAGGGGGGATGTTAGAAGATTAATCTTTACTTGGTAAAGGTTATTCTTTAATTGTAATTATTTATTAACTTGTAGGAATATTCCAAAGGAATCCCTACAAGTCTTTTGTCCTTTTTGTCATCTCACACATGTGTGAGGATGGCTTATTTTTTAATTCCTTTATTAAGGAATATTTGTAACCACCTCCTTAAGAGGTGACACTTTGCACACACATAGATGAATGGTGGCATTCATTGAGTTGGGAGTTACATTCTAACTCCTCTTCTCACCTCTACTTATTGAGGTGCCTCTCCTCTCATTCTTCAAGACTCATGCAAGCAAGCTAAGGCTGAAGCTCTCTCTCTTTGTATTATTCTTTAGGCATTTTGCCTCCATTCATAATATTGGGGTTTTTTCTTGTTTTTTCCCCTTAACAAATTCTTGTGTCTCTCTTGCTTTGGTGGTGTTGGTTTGCTTCAATTTATTTGGTAATCTCTTTCCTTCAAACAATTGCTCTTTATTAGTACTTTCCATTGCTCTTTTTATTTCCTTCGGGTAATAAAAGGATGAGATAATTGGGTTGAGGTGGAAGGGAAAATGGTGATGGAGTGTAGGTGATGTTAGGGGAGGTGAAAGGAATGCTAAGGGGTGTGAAAGTGGTGGAAGGAGTTTGTGATGCCACAAAAGAAGTAGGAATGCTAGTGGAAATCAGGAAAGAAGTAGCTACATAATTAGGTTGATGCATAGTTGTATGGACTTGTGGATTGGTGTAAGTTGGTATGGAAGCTATAGTTGAAAGGGGAGGAACTTGAGATGCCCCTTGGCTTACAAGAATGTTTTTGGATTGAGTATTGGAAGAGGCATGTTTATTGTAAATCTCGATAATTTTTTTCAACACTTGCAATCCATCGTCACTCTCTATTAAGTGATGAAGGTTCTCAATAGTAGGTCTAGCAGTGGTAGAAATGTTTTCAAGTGAAAAATCTTGTTGTAAATGTGCAAATTCCTCATGAATATTAATGACCTTTTCTTGCGGGAGGGATTTGTTTTGATTATCAACAGACATAGGATGGAAAGGTGAAGGCATGGAAGTGGTATTGTCAGGGCCTAATACACCATTGTCCATACCAAGAGTAGGAGCTCATGAGATCCCAAGGTCCACAACAAAAGTGCTCTCGTGGGATGCCATGAGTCTAGAACTTCTTCTCACTAAAGTATTATCAACGAGGCACCAAACACTCATCCAAGATGCAAGTACCACAAAGGAAGGGTGGATGGGAATGTTCACTAATCTAAGAATTTTAAATTCCAATAACAAAAAATCTGCTAACTATAATAGAGATGCAAATACAGAAAACATAAATGTAGGAATTTGTTAGAAAAAGCACAATTGTTTAAAATGTGCAGAGGGACTAATTCACCTTGGGTGGCGAATGAGTCCCAGGATGCAAGTTTTTTGTTTTTCAAAATTTTAAGGATGATTTAAATGTTCTAAAGAATGCAAGTATAGATGCAGAATGCAAAGTTTCAGTGTTTTCAATGAAATGGAATGCAAAAATGAAAACTAAATGAATGTTTCACTAATGCAAAATGGAAGGTCCTAGAATGCAATAACAAATCAATTCCCTAATTGAATTGCAATGCAAATGGAAAGTAGGATACAAGATATGAATGAAATCAGAATTTTAATATGTTCAAACATCGGGTTCACCAAAATGTGACATAGATTTTTGGACCCAAAGGACTCTCTGACTCTTATAGGGTTTTTCACCTAAAAGGAGAGAGATTAGGTCCAAAAATGCTTATGTGACACTCAAATCAGGATGTATGCAATGTGATATGATGTAAATGATCTTGACTAAATGCAATTGATTGATTAAGATGATCTAAAATGAATGCAAAAGTGCAATTTAAGCTATGTTTGAAAACACATTGTGATATGAAAACAACTATGAAAATGAAGAAACTATGCAGAAAAGAAGGTACAAGGGTAAATTTGAGTGCACCTAAATGAAATATGAGTTTTCTGGAGTATCTGGAATGCTGATGAATTTTACTGATTTTTCACAGTGGGACTCATTCGCCCAGGGTGGTGAATCAGTCCTCCAACTGGTGAAAAAGTGTCGGGAACTGATTTTTCACAGTCAGGATCTAGAATCTAACAAAATACAGATTTTCAGATTTCAAGTGGGACTCATTCTCCAAGGGTGGTGAACTATTCCTCCCCAAGATTTTTGGAAAATCAGGAGACAACTTTGCAACACCAAATTTGGAGATGTCTTAATGTCGGGTTATCGAGGTCAATTCTGCAATAAACAAACAGAAAATACTCAAAATGCTTGAAAGAATGATAAGTTGACTCGAAGAGACTATTTGACTTAATTTCCACTTTTCAACACCTTTAGACATGTTAAATCTTCAAAACAAAGGCTGCAAATACACATGCAAAAAGGGAAAAATGTGGGAGGGTTAGTAAATAGGGGTTTGCCTTGGTCAAACCCCACTTTGGTAATCAAACCCAATAGAAATGAATGAAATGCAAAGGAAATGATAAATGAACAACATGAAAGTGTTACCAACTTACCAAGATCCTTGTATATGTGAGTCCGAAGTAGAGTCAATGGCTGCTCCAAAGTGCTTGAAAAGTGCTTGAGTTGATGATGTAGAATGCTTGAGATTGCTTGAATGCTTCAATGTATGGGTGGATGAGTGAATCTTGATGAATGGGGGTTTAAAATGAGGTGAAAGTCACTTATTTATACAATTCTTGTGCCTTACTATCCATTCATACCTCATCATAGGCCGACATGAATTGAATTTGAATAAAATCTTGAAAGAAATTTTGAAATATTTGGAATTTGGGGCCAAGGGGGACTCATTCGCCACCCATGGAAAATGGGTCCCACCTAGGACCTAAAACCATGTGTCAAGAAAAATGTTGTGTTTAATATTGTTTGTCAGGATAAGATCCAAAAATACACTTAATATAAGCATATGAGGGCATAAAGGGACAAAATAAAGCATAAGAAGGGTGTAAATAGTGAAGATGTGCCTAGAAAAGTGTGAAATCTTGTTACAAGACTTTACAACACTTCAAAATAGGACTTGTTGATGAGTGAAAAGGTGGTTTTCAAGTGAATTGCATTAAATGGAGTCTAGAAGAATGTAGAAATGTCTTACAACACTTCACAACACCTTCACGAGACATCGTTCTTTGAGTTTTAGTACCTAAATAAGCATGTTCAAGCCATGATACATCATAATTTAATCAAAGCAACATAGTTCCAACACCATGAAACAAGACCTAAAAGGCCATGAAAATGACAAGGGATCATTTTTCTATGGCATAGAAGGGAAGAAGATTGATTTGAATTATATTAAGTGGGATTATATTAGAAGATGATTAAAGGGATGGGATTTGATTAGGATTAGAAGAAGGGGATCAGATTGGATAAAGGGAAATGTTGTATTTGAATTGGGATGGGATGAATTATTAAGGTGATGAATAAGGTGGATTAGGAGGTTTTACCTTGATAAAATTTAAAAACAATCACACTCAAGCAACATATAAATGAGTTTGGATTAAAGGGAGTTACACAAGTCTTCACAATGAAGACGTGTCAAACACACTCGTATGCCTATGACTATTCAAGTAGGATTATTAACTTAGTATGGTCCCACCATCCAAAGGCTAATACCTCAGGATTAACTTGTAAGGAACTTATCTTTCAAGATTCAATAGGTAGGAATCAAATGGCACAACAGATCACCTTCTCCCTTTCTTTTGAGTTCCTAAGATCTTTCCTAAAGAGCTTCTATCTCTACTCAATGAGATACATGGTGAGTAACTTCAGGTATGATAGTGTACCTTACACCACATTAAAGGTCTTATCTAGGATTGACAAGCTTCTAGGGGAGTCCTCTAAATACTAAGATGGTATGTGAGACACAACTGTGAACACTATCCCATCACAAGCATGGATTGGAAAGTTTCAAAGCTAAAAATCCCATATCAATATTTCACTTCTAATCATGGTATCACCCAAACATTGAAGCTTCACTAAGCACAATGTGATTAGATTGGGGCATAAATTTTATTCTCCCCCCATTTTGTACCCTGTTGGTAACACATGCTTGAGGTCATCCCTTAGGGTGATGAAATCCCTAAGTAAGCCTCCTAATGGGAAAGAGTCACTAGACATTTTTAATTTCCAAGATCACTCAAAGTGTGAGGAGAGATCATACACATGACTAGTGCTCTTGGGATTGACACAACAAAACGTGGACCAACTGAAGGTTTTTAATCTCCAAAATCACCAAATGGTGCAAGGAGAAATCATACACCTATGAGAGATCCTAAACATGACAAAAAATGTTCTTTGACCCTTTAATCTACTTTAGTTTGCCTAATTTTGTGGGAAATAATCTCTTTTACCACGGGGCTGCAAGACAATCATCAAAACACCTAAAAATTTATAGAACCATCCCACTATGAATGAGGCCACCCATTTTTTATTCCTTGTGCAAAAAAAAAATGGTTACTCAAAAGTTGATTTTCTTGATGCCAATAGGTGATGTGGATACAATATACACCTACAAATCCAAATTTTACCAATAAACATAAATGATATGTTAGAAAAAGTGTAGAGGGTGATCCCACAATAGTGGTTTACAATTTTTGGCCAAACTGGACACTAAAATTATTTTTTTAAACTAAATCTTCACATTCAGGCACCTATAGCGGCTAAACCATGAAGAATTTGAAGATGATGAAAACTAGATTCTTGTCACATTTTGTCTATAGATTCTAAAATTTATTTTTTCAAAATTTTTGGAATCAAATTGCACTTCTTTTCCATCTCCACACGAAATTGGTTTTCAAAAACAACATTTTTAAAGTGATACCTACAGCATATAACACAAATTTTTCCATGAGGATAAAATTCTAATTCTTTCAAATTTAGATTTGTAACTCTGATATCTAGTGCTTCCACTTGGTTAAATAGTTTTTTATTGAATATTTTTTCCTTAATCAAGTTTCAAAGTCAAACGAATTACAATTCAGACATAGCACGATTGTATAACGCGTAACTTTTTTTGTATATGTCAAAATTTTATTTTATTTTTTTTGTTGGATCGAGGACTTCAATATCTGGTGCACTTATATTTTTCATTTTTTTTTTTGATAATCTACTATTTTTCCACATGTGAAGAACAAAGAAATTCATTTTCGATAGAAAAACCTATGTTTAATAAAACTAAAAAACAAATATATAATAAAACCAAAACATTTTAAAATTATATTAGTTGGATAGCTTGTTGAGGTTTGTGAGGATTCCTCCATTTTCATCCTCAACCGAGCTCCGAAGTGCGAAAAATTCAGAAATTTTTTTTTGTGTCTTAGGAGGATGAGGGAATAAAGGGGTTGAGAAAACCCATGAGAATTCCTTCGGGGTTCATTTGAACCCCATAAAGGGGTTTTGATGGATTTTTTGGGAGGAAAGTATTAGGAGGGTTCGCCCGAACCTAGGTTCTAGTGAGCACCTAATGAGTTCGGTCGAACCAATAGGTTCGTACGAACCCCTAAAATCAATTTTTTTACCATGCATTCATTTTCTATAAGTTTTCCTTCCTCACTTCAATTGTAAACCACTATTGTGGCTTCACCCAGAAAATAATCTTAACAATTGAAAATAAGCTCCTAACACCTTGATGATAGGGTTTCCCAAACACAATATGTGGTTGCTCAAATACAAAATAAGACTACCTAACTAGAACAAGGTTTCCCAATCATGACCTACACACAATAAAACATAAAAGAGGCTAATTTTTTTAGTGATAAAAGGGACATGGGTCCCATCAGGGTTGCTAGAGATGTGTGCATGAAATTTGAGCCTAAATAGAGAAAACTAATACAATATTAACCTAATATACTCAAAACACAAACAACACTTAGATTAAGCATAACAATTAGCAAACATTGATAAAACATGAATAATTTTACCAAAACCAACCCTTGTTGCACCAAGAAATGGTGGTTTCTCTCATTGATGGTTGGATGTGAGTGTTCATTCCAATAGCATAAGGTTGCATTCAAGTTCCTATATATATATATATGAAAATGGATTGGATTGAGGCCAATTTATAGATTTTTGGCTCAAAGAATGGATGGATATGATTAAAAGATGAGATCAATGGCTTATATTGGTTGAGAGTGATGGGGAGATGAAAGCATGACAAGTGTCCCCATGTGGTTGGAGGAGATGGAGGGAGAGGGATTAAGGGGAGAATAATTGGTATATATTCTCCTTGGGAAGATTGGATGAAAAGAGTACGTTGGAGAACCCAAGAGGGATGTGCAAGTACTTTGACCCATATGACATTGTACCAAGGCTATGTCACATGTACAAAGGCCCATGCATTTATACACATTGGAAGATGTAAGTGATTTTATGGGAGATTGACTAGGATTAGATTGTGCAAGTGGGTGATTACTCGATTAAGTGGATTAGCCCAATTAATGTAATGTGGAGAAAATAGGAAATTGGGCAAGGGATAAGGGACTTAGATAAAAATAATAATTAGATTTATTTACTTTAGATGGACTATAAGAGAAAGATGATCTAATGATTTAGGCTATAAATAGGTGTGGGTGAATAGTGTTGAATAGTGGATGGACAATGGATTTATTAATTAAATAATAAAAGATTATTTAATTAATAAGGGATGAAAATGGGATAATTAATTGAATAATTAAGGTTTTATTCAATCAATTATAGAAAAAATAGTCAAGTAATGACAAGGTGTCAATTTTAGGTGTCTATAGTAAGCTCCATCATAATACCAAAAAGTTGAATTATAACTCCCTAACATCGGGCCAATAATAAACTATTTATAAATCATAACTCTTCATATTCTAAAGTGATCTTTCATATTTATTTCTATGTGTCTATATCTTCTTGCAATAAAAATCCTAGATAATAATAAAACAAGAATTGATATCATTGTCACCACACATGGGCATCCAAAATCACTCAATCCATGTACTAGGAGAAAATACATTAATTTTCTATACAAAAAAAATACTAGACAGGGGGATTTACAACATAAATATCACTTATTTCTAACATTCTCCCATTTCATATTTATATTGAAAAAATTTGAGAAACATAAAAAAGAATCAACTATAGGATCCAGGGCCCATGGCCTCCCTACACCAAAGAATTTGTAATATTCTCCTGAGTGTTAACCTTTTGTAGTATGAACTTATTATTCTCCATGACCTTGTGAAAAAATTGACACTATGCATCAACATGCTTGGTACTATCGAAGTATATGGGGTTCCTAACCAAACAAATTACACTTTGAATATCATAATTAATTTGAAACACCCTGCAATCAAAACCAAATCTAGAGCATAATATTTATAACCAAATTGCCTCTTTACATGAATTTGTAGCAATAGAAAAATAAACTATAGGCTCCAAGTCTCACTTTTTAGCTATGTAATATCCCCATTTTTGTGAGCATTAGTTTTCAGAGGGTTTAGCCTATTCCTGACTCTCATAGGCTAAGGAGCTTGGTTAGAGGGTCTTTTGGAGGTAGTTACCTAGTTAGTTGATGGTTTCCATTTTCCTAGATTCAGCTAAATTGGAGAAATAAGGAGTTTCATTAAGATATAATGTTTAATTATTATTAAAGGAAACTTTAATAATTATTATTATTTTGATATTATGTTATAATGTTATATTTTCACTTTATATTATAAAGTCATATTTTAATATTTGTAAAGTGAAAATATTATATTATTATTTGAGAAGCTTCTAGAGGAATTGACCTCTCCTTGGGAAAAGGTATAAAAAGAGGGTTTTCCAAGCTTCTAATCATCCAGGAATTGATATTTGCTTTGATGTGATTGTTTGGTGAAGGAGCCAACTAGGGTTTTTTCCATTTCCAGCCATTGGGAATGAAAACTCTCATTGGTTATGCAATTTTGAAGCTATGAAATATCAACTAAATTATTGCTAATTGTGGGCTTCACTTCAGAAGTTCAATTTGTACAGTTTACATTGCAAATTTTGTGGCCTTTGGCCAAATTTGGAGATAGAAATATCATATCAGCTTATTGGAGCATTTTGTGGAGAAATCCAATTTTGAAGATTACATTGTGGGATTCGATTCAAGAGGAATAATTGCAGATTCTTATTAGAGAATTCTAGTCTTGAAAGGGGGATGAATTTGCAATAAAAAGATGTTTTTATTGTGGCTTCAACTTATGTTATTTGTTGGTGATAAATTCGTCATTTGTCTTGAAGCTCTAGGCAGCTTCATATGTGATGCGATTTCTTTTGAGGAGCAGATAAAAATTCAAATAAAATTTCTACCAAGTTCTTGGGACTAGGATGATGAAGTTAGGAAAGATCACAAGTTGTTTGAGAGCTTCATTCATCTGATGTTGGAGGTTGCATATCAGAAATAGGGACGACACATATAGAGGGCACAATTTCATCAAATATTATGGAGTTTCATTAGCATCAGAGGTTGTTGCATTGTTTCAGGCATATCGATTTTGTACATCAGGTTCCTTACTATTTATTTGCATTTTCATATTCATTTGGAAGTTTCTTCTGTAGATGAACATCTTATATGATATTTGTAATATCATATCAAATATTTTAGTTGGCACTTGGCATTGTAACTCTCTCTATTCTCAAGGTGTTAGAACATAATTTTAGACCATTGTAAGATAGCATATTGGAAAATAAAGTCATTGCAGCTTGCATACAAAATGTTTGATATAATGTGTTATGGATGTTTCATCTTGTTGCATAATTAGTTTACATGGAAATTGTTTGCATTAATGCCTAGTTGCTGGTAGGTGCATATTGGCTACCTTAGGACACATGGGAAGTGTTTGACAATATGTCAACTAGTTGTACAAGTTAATTCCAGTCACTTATATGTATGAGAAAGGTCAAAAACAGTTAGCATATCATTTCTATTATATTGTCAATCAATATTGCATCATTAGAAGCATTCAAACATCAATTTACAACATTCAAATCATATCTAAGCAAGAACAAATCAAACTAAAACAAAAAAACAACAAGACTAAAGGTTGTATGAAAAATGTTTGTCAAATTGTCTAAGGTAGAAAAACAGGGTTTTTACATCAAATTTGGCAAGGCACATTACAAGCTAATAGCAATTTCAAAAAAATAAACATAGAAACTAGTGGATCATACTCAATTTTATACCAACAAAGCCTTGTATGACCAATATCTTGTCCATAAAATTTGAACCATGATAGCATAAGAAATAATTGTAAGTTCCTCACAAATATATAAATATCCTCTCAATACAAGTTTAGTTCTCTCTACTAAAGTTAAACACAAACATACTTTAAGAACTTCCACTACTTAGGAAATGTCTAGTCTAGTGCATATCATCACATATATTACCTGCTATTGAAAATGCTAGGATAAGGCACATTATATATCCTTTATATCATTATTTTAATTAGGATAAATATCCTATGAAAAATTAGTTCCTATAGGTAAAGAATGCTCACTAGTTTGTAATAATGTATAGTAAACTAGTACAAAATGGTACAAATATTGCTTTGATTAAGACAGAATTTTATGAGCTCAAGGTCCCTTCTTATTTTTATATGTAAAATATTTTTTTGCCCCTAAATCCTTCATGTCACATGCACTAAAAGGTTGATCCTTAAGCTCCCTAATTGTTACCTTGTTAATACCAATAAACATGTCATCCATTTACAATATAATAATTAGAATCTAATCATCGATACATTCAATTGACATATAATTCATTCTTCTTCACCTCTACAAAAAGTCAAATTTAAATCAAATACATCAAACTTTTGATGTCATATTTTAAGCAATTGTTTCTTGAGCCATATAAAGATTTTTTTAGCTTGTAAACTATAATTCTTCTCTATTAGCTCACACCCATCTAACTGTTACATACATTTTTTCTCTTCAAGATCCACATGCTAGAAAGTAGTTTTAATATCTATTTGCTTGGTCTTAAAATTGCAAGCTACACCAATAGATAATAAAAATGTAATCAAAGATAGTTCAGCAATAAGAAAGAAAGTTTCACCATATCAACTCCCTCTCTATGAGAGCAATCCTTAGCTACCAATATAACTTTATCCCTCTCTAACCATCTACTCTAATTATTTTATACATCCACTTCCAATCAATGAGATTTATTTCCTCAAGAAAACATACATGATCTTAGGTTTTATATTTGTCTAAAGCCATTATCTTCTACTAAATGACCTCCATCCAAAAATCATACTTAAAAAAAAAAAAAATCTAAAATCATTGTTCTTCTCTATTAACTCAAACCCATCTAATTGTTACATATACATTTTATCTTCAATATCTACATCCAAAAAGTAGTTTTAATATCTATTTGCTCGATCTAAAATTGCAAGCTACAACAATAAATAATAGTCTTAATATTTAATCAAAACTCGGTTATTAAAAGCACCAGATAGGCATTTAATATGGCTTCGTGTAGTCATTTTTACATACATATGATCCTAAAATCTTAAACATGTTAATCACACATAGAAATTTAAACTTTTTTTTTTTTATGAATAGGCAACTATCTATATTAATTCAAATATAAAGATACATATTCACAAAAAAATGGTGGGTGGTAAAAAGGCACACCCCAAGAGTCAAATGGGCAATGCCCAGAAAAAGCAACAGATCACATGGGCTAAGCCCAAAAGTCCAAAATTACAAAGTAAATAAAAAGGCCATTAAGTGGCCAGAGCAGTGCTAACAGAGCTAGGAGGGTCTCTGTCATCCAAATTTTTCCCCCATACATCAACGGGGTCTGGAGTGACGTCAGGAGGAGGACCCCAACCATCATCAACATATTTTTCTCTTTATCTTCTTCCTCGAGTTCGAGGTGAGATTGCAAGCGCCAGACATGGGAACATTTTACCAGTGACTGGCCAACCAGAGCCAGAAGTAGGAGGGTCATCAAAGGGCCACCCAGAACCACCACCGCCACTCCCCGAAGCACCACTAGAAGGCCACCCCTAGCTAGCCCGCAGCGGAGGAGAACGGTTTCACCGAGGAGTGCAAGAATCCTGCCAAGCTGGGGGCTAGGAATGGGGACGCACAGAGCCACTCCGCTACTAGAGCCTAGAGGGCGACCGGCCACGAGAAGAGGTGGGCGAAGAAGGGACTCGCACAATAGTACAAGGGGCATTACCCCAGTGGTCCAAGAGAACCTAGAGGTGAGCAACCTCAAGTGCAACTTTGTTAGCTTGCACTTGAACCTATAAAATCATATTAGAGAAAATCATAGCTTTAGCACATAAAAATACATGAATATCCATTTGAGTATGTGAAAAAATGCAAACATTTATGTCTTTTCAAATATTGAAGAGAATTTCCACCTTGAAAGTGTGTCAAAGCTAGGTGAATTTTGTAGGAAATCTGGGAGAATCTCCTAGCAACACCATATGCTAGGAGAAAGGTTTTTGCCTAAAGAGCTGAAAAAAGTCATGAATCCAAGTCCAAAGCTGTTGTGCTCTAGGACAAAACCAGAAAATATGCTTAAAATTCTCAGCTTGCCCACAAAAAGGGCAATGAGGGTCCCGGACCTTTAGGTGAACCAATCGAGAGCCTACAGGCAAGCCCTAGAAAAGAATACACTAGGAAAAGTGGGAAAGCTTCGGCTCAACACTTGCAGACCAAGTGGCAGCAAATATTTTACGCTAGACATGAGTGGGAGATTGAAGAAGCCACCTCTAGTTCAAACTCTGAATCATAGGAAAATGTGGTGAGAGCCACCTATAACCAAGCCGAGGCTTGTAGTTCCTGAAAGGGGTGTTAGGATACCACTTCCAGTCTTTCCACCAGGGTTTGGTCCCACAAATTCCAACCTTATGAAGCATTTCAACAGGAATGAAATTCACTAGACCATCATAAGTAGCATGATCCTGTTTATGAAGCCTATACTGGGCATGAAAAACTTCCCATGACATAATACGTATGGTGGGTCTGAGAAAGATCTATTACAGGGTCTGGATACCCTTTTTGTGAAATCTGAGCACTTTAAGCCTAGACGACTTAGCCAACGAATGACCATTACTAGCAAAATGAGGCGACCACCAAATATTGTGCTAGTTGAGAGAGAGCCCATCTTGAAAACTAGAGTCAGCCCAACAGAGCCATGGTTTGATAGCTTCCCAGACCCACTAGATGCTTTTGGCCACAAAAGTGCCAACAATCTGGACTGGTTCTTCTATGACCAGAAGGATTTGAAAGTCAGTCCCCTTCCAGGCAAGTCTATGGACAAAGAAGCCAGATTGAATACTATGCCTGAGAAGAATTTTTTAGGCCTCGTCCCCAGTAAGGGCACGAATAATTCATTTAACACACAAAGCAGCCCCTTGTTGTTGAGTAGACAACACCCCGAGACCTCCCAAGTCTCTAGGAAGGCAACAAAATTCCTAAGCCACACGATGAAACCCTCTATAAGATTTAGAGGAGGCCCAGAGAAAGTCACAAAGCAGTTTCTCATGTTTGTCATAAGCAGCTTTGGAGGGGGCCTAGCAAGAAGAATAATAAACATGGGTGGCCGCCAAAATTTTGGAACACACCTAGAATTTTCCTGCCAAGGAGAGGGTCTTGGTAACCCAATAAGCAAGCTTATGTTCAACTTTGGAGAGCACGGCTTGCCAAAGCTCAGTCAAAGACGCCTAAAAGGCAAAGGGAATGCCTAGAAACCGAAAAAAATCTCCAGGCCCAATCCACTTCCATCCATACTATTGCAGCCACAGCTGAGAAGGTAAGATAGACTGGTGGTAACACAAAGTTTTATGCCACTAGATGGCAGAGCCGGAAGCAAGATAGAAGGTATTAATACACTCAAGAGCTGTCGTAATGGAGTCTTCTTCCTCCAAAAGGGTGAGGAATGAGTCATCAGTAAAATGGCATTAACAAGCTGAGTCTGAGAGTTGGGCAGAGAAATTCCCTTGACCCGTCGCTGGGAAACCGCATTGGCCAAGAGGTAACCAAAACCCTCGGCTGCAAGCACATACAAAGAGGGGGTGAGCGGGAACCCTTGCCGAATGGAACGAAAGAGTCCAAAGGCAGAGGATTGACGACCATTGATGGTGATACAAGCTGAGGCATCCGCAAAGAGCATTTGAACAGATTGAATAAAATTGGGCCCAAAACCCAAGGCTTGCAGCATAGGAAGAATAAACGGCCATAAAATGCGGTCATATACCTTGGAAAAGTCAATTTTAATGAACACGGCTTTCTGATTTGAACGTCTGGCGGTCTTATGAGGCTACCACCACTGACCTCTGTGCTGCTTCTGAAGCTTTGGCAGCCAGCCCCTTTTCTCTGTCATTGCAAGTCAGAGTGGCAGAATTAAGGCACAAGAAATTTAAACTTTTAACTTTCATTTCTTTTTAAATGTTACCTACAGTTTTATATAATTACCTTCTAATAATGTTTAATTTCTATTTTATTTAATCAACCATCAATAATAATTTTACACCATACTGAATAAAATATCTCCATCTTCGACCACATTTTCTAGAAGTGCGGTCACCATTCCTGCAAGTTCAATGGCTCTTTCGATCTTCTTCTCATCTACATTCTCTGCCCACTGCTTTGTCCACTTGAGTATCAGACCAGAAACAATGACATGGCCCACCAATGTGCAAAGCATTTCGCCCAATTCCTCCAGGTTGTAATAAGAGCATTCCTCAAGTCTGATCAAGAGACTGTTTGAAGTTGTTTCATCAGACCGTTCCAATTTGTGCCTAAACTCTCTAAGCATCTCGTCTACTCTATCTCGGTCTTCTGGTGTAAACACTCTTTCTAATCTTTCTCGCTCTTCTGTTGTAAGCTGCCACTCTACTTTCAGTCACTTTTCTATGCCCAAGCCCTGCTTCAACCTTCTCTCCACCTCGCGCATTTCTCCTTCGAATTTTATACTGTCGCTCACGGTATAAAAATTCAGCATGCCAAAGGTGTTGAGGGGGTCCACAAGTATGTTCTCAGGATAGTCCACAAACTTCAGCTCCTCCACTGTCTCCCTGTAAGCTGCCAAGACATCCTCCATATCCACACCTATCTCAATATCAGCTATAGCAGTGAATATGGTTGATATTGTTTCCGTCCAACTCTTATTGATGGATTGAAGACACTGATTTTGAGCCAGTCTATAGTTTCCCATTATTGAAAGCAATCCCATACGACGTCGTTTCATTTTACAATCATCCATCCTACGATTTATTGTTTCATATAATCTTTTATTGACCTTCCAAAAAATATGTAGGAAATCTTCTTCAGCGAACCCCATTTCATCCAGCATTGACCCGTATTTCAAATATTCATCATTTGATAAAGCAGATTTCTTATCAAGTCTGTAGAGACACTGAACAAACTGGCTGCTAAGTACCAAAACCGAGAAATACCTGCAACAGATGAAGCAGAATGACCACAGTAAATTGATTGCTAAAATTAAAACACACAAAGGAAGGAGTGGTACAAGGCAGAAAGCGAAGATTAAAATATTTCTCAATCTAAATCTTGGATTTAGAAGAAAATATGATAGCCTAGGGCATATCGGGTTCACTACAATGGCTGCTGGCACTAAGAAAAAACGTCTTTCACTGATCGAAGCCTTGATGAAATTCATTTCCTTGATTGAAATTGAACAATAAACCCCCACCTTGAACCATCTGTAGAGCATGAGCATCCATCCCAATAAAATGAATATGCACTGAAGATAAAATGTCAGATTACCTGCTCCATTATTACGATGAAGAAGAGATGAACGACACCTCACTTTTGTAGCCATGACGGCCACACAAATTGTGACAATCATTCCCGCACCTGGATTGTACACTAAGCTAGAAATAAAGTACCATGTCTTCCATGCACGAGATCCAACCCACGACTTGATCACCTCACTTCTGAACTTCTCCCACCTATCGCCTTCACTTTCCACGTCTCTAGACAATATTTCAGAAAGATCTGAACGTACAACATCACGCTGAAGCTTACCAGCCAAGATGAGTGCCCCTAACAAAAGGAGGAGAGATGAGGCTCCCAGTAAGAGAAGAGCACCGGATGATATGAACCACGGACCCGCTTCCCTTTCGACTAGGGAGTTATCAGCGTTCTGCAATGCATACATCTCTGTAGCGATGTGAAATGAAAAACTTACAAACAAGACGGCCACATTGCTCCATCTCCCTTCGGTGCCCGCCATGGCCATCCGAGGCAAAAGACATCCCACAAAAACACACATTGTCAGTCTCGCCGCATCGATTCTCAGCTGCATACTAACCAACACCTATAGGTCCTTTTTGGCTGGGCTTAAACATCACACACTAAGCAGCGCTCACTACTTAGGTGGATGTGTCTCTTTCCCTCAACGTTTCTTTAACTCAACTCTACCTATTTCCTTAACTCAAATCTTATCTCAGTTTCTGTTCACTGAAGTTTTCTAACATTACCCGTGTGTTAGTAGATCTTGGTTTCAGAGAGAGTGGACTATGTTGGCGCTGCATTTTATACAGAAATATTAATGCCATCTCGTTTATTTGTTGTAGTTTATAGTATATGTATTCGGTGGAGGCCAAATATATGGACACTGGCTATCTAGCCCTAGGAATGCACTAGGGCATGGATGTCTGCCTTATCCATGCGGTATGCCTCATCCATGCTACGGCCGGCATTCTTGATTTTCTCGCTTCACCTACAGTTCTTGATTTTCTGGCTTCGCCTCAGACTCCTTCGTACAAACCCTGTAGCATTTAATAAAAAGAGCATAGTTTAACGATACGTTGCTGGAAGAGTATAAACGAAAGCAACACCATCCTTTTTAACTATGGCATTTTAAAAAAAAAATTTAAACATTTTAAATATAAAAATTTAACATTTATTTAAAAAGATAAGATTAATATTTATTTATTTTTTATGTAAAACTTTTTATATTTAATTATAATTTTAAAATTGTAAAAAATATTTGAAATATTAATAAATTTTTAAATTTTGATTTTAGTGTAAAATATATATAAATATTTAGTATAAAAAATATTTAAATTTTCAAAAATTGTTTCTATTAAATTAATTTAAATTGATATCTTTGATATAAATTATTTAGGTAAATCTTTAAACTTTAAATTTTAAATTTTTTAATATAAAATGAATATAAATTCTAATGTTTGTTTGATTTTTTTGGAATAAAATTTAAAATGTTTAATGTATAAATTTTAGGTTTTTCAAATTTAAACTTTTTTAATATAAAATGAATATTAAAGTTTAAAATTTAAAATAAAATGAATTTTTAATATAAAATGAATATAAATTCTAATGTTTGTTTAATTTTTTTAGAATATTAAATTCTAATACATATTAACATGATTTAATACATATATATGAATATATTATTATTATTATTATTGTATAATGACTTACTCCTCATAGAAAATGGGGATTTATCATCAAATCATATCTAAGTTAAAATACATTATATTTTGTGGACATTTTTAATTAATTTTGTTAAAAAAATAAGATATGACTAATATTAAAGATAAAATAAGATACTATTATAAAATGATTAATTTCATAGTTAAAATAATAATTCTATGAAGCTTTAAATATGCATATATATTAATCTTTAAATCTTTATTTTTAAAAAAATTATATTATATTTTATAAATTTATACATTAAATTTTAATATTTAAGTAATACCAAAATATAAGATGTTCATTATTGATTATTATTTTTAGATTATAATATTTTTGTATTATAAATAAGGGGGTCACAAAAAACATAACCAGTTACATCGAAATGTACAAAAATAAGAGGCCAAGCCTCACATCAAGAGTATCACGAAATCTACATATCAGATAGTCCTATACATAGATACAAGAAGGAAACCAAAAGACTAGTGTAAGATATCATCATGGGTTTCAACCTAGGCAGTCCACCCCATAGATCCCTCCATCCACTCAATGTTTTTCTTATCCTAGATTTGTGCAAGCATAAGGATTTGGTCCTTTTTGGAGTTTTTGTTTTTCTTAAACTCCTGGTTAAGCTTCTTGCAAGTCCTCTCAAACATTTGCAGGTTATCCATATTCTCCCTCCATTCATATTCATCCTTCATCTCAAAGACGAGGAAAGTGGCATATCCCGTCTTCAGGAACCTTTTGAGCTTTTCCTTATCAATCAGCATAGTAGTATGAACCTACAAGAAGATTTTAAAATATGTGAGTTTTTGAAAAGACTCAGTAAGAACTCTGGGGTTGTTTTGATACCTTTCCTCGTTTCTACATTTCCAAATCTACCATAAAATATTAGAAGAGAGAATGTTCCAAAACATATTAGTATCTTTTTTTAGCCCATCAATATGCCCAGTAATAATTTCAAGAATATTAATATTCATAGGATAAGTGCTACCAAACATATGCCAAATTTCCTTAGCAAAAATACAGTCAAAGAGAATGTGTCTACAGACTCGAGTAGTCTGCACAAGTTACAGTAATCACCCGCAGAGTTATCTTTTCTAATTGGGAGTCTGTCAAGAACCAACAACCATTTAAAACATTTTATCTTAGGCTCAATAGGGCCTTTCCACAATATATCAAAATATTTCTTCCAAGAGCAAATGTCAAGGGTGGAGTACCAAACAGAATTGACATGGTCAATGATGGCATCATTATATCCAATCACATTGTAGATGTTTTTAGCTTTGATTTTGGATATAATGGTCCCATCTGACCATTTACAGTTTAAATATCTATGAGAGTCCATATGAAAAGTAGTAGGTAAGTCCTTGGTAGCTTTAAGAATCATATTATAAGTTTTCTTCTGGGAGGCCAGGATATCAAAATTGCTTCTAAGATCATCCCAACTGATTATCCTGGCATGCTCAAAGAGGTCAGCCAATTGAGAAATGCCCATATTAGATCAGTATCTAGCAAAGCAACCTTGGGAGAGGGCAAGGGGTTTGCTAGATAAGTGCAAGTTCCACCAGATGGACCTTTCACCATATAGCTAGTTATCATCATGGAAGGCCTTGTTAGTAATATATTTCCTGACATGATTCCAAGCTTTCCATATGGATCTAAAGGTAGCAGATCCTTGTACAACAATAGGAAAGTTGCCAATAATCATATCATTAAAAGGTAGATTCTTCCAAGATTTTGCATTTTTGGGGAATCCCGTTTCTATATTGTTCCTAACAAGGATCTTCCATGGATCATTACCATCCATAGAGTGAAAAATCCACTTGGCGGCAAGGGCAATCCCTTGGAGTTTAAGATCCTTCAAGCCCAAGCCCCCAAGGAGCTTATCAGTATGGCACCAATCCCATTTAACAGCATGCATCTTTCTATTTCCTTTACCATCAGACCAGAGAAAGTTTCTGATGGCCTTTTGTATTTCCAAGATTTGGTAATTACTGAACATCCAAGCTGAGGAATAGTAGATATTGTAGGAAGAAAGAATTTTTTGGCAGACTTGAACTCTACCAGCCAAGGATAAAGATTTGTTGTGCCACTTATCAAACTTCTTAGTGATTTTATCTTTAACCCAAGACCACATATCCGTAAGGGAGGGTTCAATAGAAAAAGGTATGCCCAGATATCTCACAATTTTATGTGGACCTCCCCATTGAAAATAATAGTTTTTAAACTAGTCAGGGGGCTACTCATCCCATCTAAGACATATATATTTGGAGTGGGATAAACGAGCGCCAGAAATAGTGCAAAAAAAATTGAGTTTGTTTTGCAGAGCTTCAAAGTTGTCAGTAATGGCTTCAAAGAAAATAGCAGTATCATCTGCAAATTGGTAGTTTATAAGCTCTTCATTATTAGGGAGAGATATGCCCCTGACAGCAGGGGAGATTGAGTTATCTCTAAGAATGTAATATAGGGCATCAGAGGCAATAACAAAGAGGGCAGGGGCCAACGGGCAACCTTGCCTGATGGATCTAACAAGGGGGAAGGAGTCTGAAAGGGAGCCATTAACCTGGGCAAAAGCATCATTGAGCAACATATTAAATGAATTGCAGAAAACACTAGGAAATCCAAAAGCCTCAAGCATCATGGAGATAAAGCTCCATTCCACCCTGTCATAGGCCTTTTCGAAATCCAGAAGAAACATAGCTAGCAGAATTTTACTGAGAGTAATTGGCCCAATTCATGGCTTCCCAGTTGGTGATCAAATTCTCAAGAATATACCTTCCTTTAATGAAACCAGTTTGGGTAGAAGGGTGGGTGCATGAAGTTGGGTACCAATTTTGTGGCCACTTTTCAAAAAACTTTTAAAAAATGCGCTTGCGTTATTTCGCGTTAAAAACAAAGGAAAAATTAAAATTATTTGCCTTGGGATACCAACCCAAAGGCTTGGAGGGAATTCCCAACAAGGCTAGAGACGTGCTTTTGCAAATTCTACAATTTTTCACATAATCAAGTCTGTGCTCACCATCAAGATTGCATCTAGTTCAATATCGACAAAATCGAACACATGGGTAATGTTAAGTTCTCTCTTAGCTATCCAACAATGTAAATTTTTTCACTTTTTGACAATGTTAAGCCTTTCATCCATAATTAAATATTTTGTTTATATGTCTATTTTTTGCTAAAAAGCAGTGTTTGGTGTTTTTTTTGTTATAAATTAACCATTCATCAAATTTCAAATAAATTACATTTTTATAAATTAGACTCCATTCTACAAATTTTAAAAAAGAAAATCAATTATTTTCCAAAATTTGTAGGGGTAGCACGGTCAAAATTCTGCTTTTCAAGAAGTTCCCACTTAGAAAATTAGTAAAAAATCAAATATTCATTAAAAAATTATCAGAAAAATTTTGCATCAACTAGATGTTGTTAGCTAACTTTTGACCGTAGTGATTTTAAAAATACTAGAAAAAGTTCATCGTGCTCAGGTCATACAAGAGTTGCTATGTTATGTTTTTCTGACAAAAACAACACCAATTTGTGTACATCCCTCTTTTGAACCCCTTAATCTCAACCATTTTCAAAATAAATTAGTAGTTTAGAAAGTAGACTCGGAGCACTTCGATCCTTATTTTTGTTCCATCTCAAAATTTTGAGTGTAACTATCTTCAATTTTACGTCCAAGGTCAACATTTCCTGATTTCAGAAAAAAGTGGCCACTTAAGCCCCCTTTTTGGGAACCATCTTGGTGCACTTACCCAGAACAAACAAATTTGGGCAGGATATTCTCAAGTCTCAGAGCCAGGATCTTGGCAAAAAATTTATAGGAGACATTAAGGAGAGTGATAGGTCTCCAATTTTTAATGAGAGCTTTGTCCCCATCCTTAGGATTCAACTTAATAATACCCCTGTTGATGGAGCTACCCAGTGAACCCCTAGCTAGGGCTTCCAAGTAGATATCTTGAAGATCTTTGCATATCCAACTAATATTAGCCTTGTAAAACTCCACAGGGAGGCCATCGAGCCCAGGGGCCTTGTCATTATTAAGGGAGTTAATGGCTTTTTCAATTTCCTCCAAGGAGATATCTTTAGACAGTAGGTCAGTATCTATAGTGGAGATCCTATTAGGGATAAGAGATTTGCACTGATTTCTAAGGGAAGTAACCTCCTCTGAATCCTCAGAGGCAAAAAGATTTTGGTAAAATTTAGCAAAGGCCTCTTTGATGTTGTCAAGGTCAGTTATTTCTTGATTATCAACTATAATTCTCTCTATAGTTTCATTGGACTATTTATGCTTGATGAGGTTAAAGAAAAATTTAGAGCCACGATCACCAAACTGTAGCCAGTGAGCACAGGATCTAATTTTGGCACCTCTAGTTTTAACCTGTTGGTGTTGTCTAAGGGCTTCCTTAGCATTAATCACATGAGAGATGAGATCATAGTCTGAGGGATTGGCTTGGATGTTAGTTTCAGCTTTCTAAAGGTCAGAGGAGAGATTTTTTCGATAAACCTATAGTCTTTGGCCCTTTTTTGGCCAATGGTCTTTAACAGATTCTACCAAGCAAGAATGTTCATGTTCCATCTATCCATGTGGGAGCTAGTGGGAAAGTTATTCCTATTAATGAGTCTAATGATATGAATGGCAACAAGAGCATCCTCATCTTTAAGAAGACTAGAATTCAGGATAAACTTGGGATTGGAGCCTTTGCTGCACACAAGGGAATTATTAATTCTAATACAAGTGGAGATAGGATGGTGATTGGAGAGGGAAGTGGAGGTGACGAGGACAAAGTTGCCCAGGTTATCAGGCAAAACAGAGAAGAAATTTTTATTAGCATAGAAACGGTCAAGTCTAGAATATATTCTAGAGGGACCATGTTGGAAATTACACCAAGTATGCCATAAGCCTAGATTTGTGTCTTTATTTCCAGCCAAGGGGTCAAAGAAATGTTTAGCATTTTTCATTCTATTCTAGTGAATTTTTTCCATGTCTTTCCAAGCAAACGGAAGACCGCCAACTTTGTCCTCCTAGGATTCAACCATATTGAAATCCCCTCCAACAAGCCATGGGATATTAGGGAGAGCAGCCAGCCAGTCCCAGAGGCTCGCTCTCTCCCTAAAATCATTCGAGGCATAAATAGAGCATATGCCAAATACATTGTTATTGTAATTAATAGTAATCCACACTGCTCTGTTACAAGGGGAGAGCCCATTGCCAGTGATATAATTCTCCCATCTCGAGTTAACCAGAAGCGCAACTCCACCCCTGCCCCTAGGGTGGTTAGTATAGTATTTGATAGCATCTTTCCAAAGGAAGTTAAGATTGGATTCAAGTATGAATCCAATAGCTTTAATCTCTTGCAACATCAAGAAGTCCATGGAATTACAGGTATCTAAATAACGCTTAATAACAAACTTCCTATCAGGGGATTCAAGCCCCCTTATGTTCCATGAGATACAATTCATGAGGAAACATGCGGGGGGGAACAATGGTCTACGGACCCCACAATTGGGGCCATAGCTACAGAAGGGATATCCCCATGCTTTTTACTGGAGGAGTTCTTATTTTTGGAGCCCAAATGCCTCCCCCGTCATTTAGATGTGGGGAAATCTCCCTTGAATTCATCATCATTATTTGAAACAGTAGGGGACAGGATATCCACATCTGTGGACTGCTTTGGGTGGAGATTAGCGGAATCGGAGGAGTGCTTACAGGCAAGGATGACCTCAAGCATATAGTCGTCACTAAGCTCTCTGAAGATCTTATGAGGGAAGTTCTGGGGAGGGGCCGAGTCAATGCAATTGTCAAAGGGGTCCTTGTTGATCAAACTTGTTGGGGGGGAACTAATTTGGGTTTCCTGTGAGACGGCCAGGACGGGGTTGTCCGTGCTGGAGGCTAGCAGAGGATTTAAGGACAGGGAGTCCGCAATGGAGGTGTTAACCGGCTTATTGGTCCTTCGTCTATGCTTATTGGATTTTTTTGTCATGGTTTGGAACCCGTCATTTTGAGTCTCGATCTCAAAGGACAAGGAATTAGCCGAGATTAAAGTAGGGGAAAGGGCAGCAGGGATGGACGGGGAGTAAAGATATATAATATTGATTAAAGATATATAATTATATTTATAAGATTTAAATTCAATAATGAATTTAAAAAATATTAAATCAATCAAGATTGTTTCTATTATCCAAAATACTAAATAAATAAAGTATAAAATATTATAATGTAATATTTAAATTTTATATTTAAAATGTTAAATAATTCTAATGTTAAATTTTTATAATTAATAACTTACCTTTTAATGATGTTAGTAAGTTTTTTAACTAAAACTAAATATTAGATTTTTAAGAATATTAACATAACTAAATATATTGACTAAAATCTATTATCAAAAATACAATGAATACAATTTGAGGAACATGAATTATTGATTATGTAATTTTGTATGTATAATATATTTAAAAAAATTAAAAATATACTTTTAAAAAAATTTAAAAATTTAAAAATATATTTTTATTTTAATATTTGTTAAATTAGAAATATATTAGATATATGTTGAATGTATTCAACTATCAAAATATGAAATTTAAAAAAAAAAAATAACATTTTATTCAAAAAAATATATATTAAGAAAACTTTAAAATTTAAGATTTACCTAAAATCTTTATATTAAGCATTTTAAATTTTATTCAAAAAAATAAACAAACATTAGAATTTATATTATTTTATATTAAAAAGTTTAAAATTTAAAAATTTACCTAAATAATTTATATTGAAGATATCAATTTAAATTAATTTAATAGAAACAATTTTTTGAAAATTTAAATATTTTTTATACTAAATATTTATATATATTTTACATTAAAATAAAATTTTAAAATTTTATTTAATATTGTAAATATTTTTTACAATTTTAAAATTATAATTGAATATTGAAAATTTTAAAATAAATAAATATAATATATTACTCTAATCTTTTTAAATAAATGTTAAATTTTTATATTTAGAATGTTTAAATTTGTAGTTTTAAAATGCCATAGTTAAAAAGGATGGCATTGCTTTCGTTTATACTCTAAATGCTATAAGGGTTTGTACGGAGTCTGACGCGAAGCGAGAAAATCAAGAACTGTCGGCGAAGTGAGAAAATCAAGAACTGTCGATCGTAGGATGGATGAGGCATGCCGCATGGATAAGGTAGGCATCCATGCCCCAGTGCATTCCTGGGGCTGGATAGTCAGTGCCAAATATATGTGCCAAGACTAGTGAAAAGAGATGTTTTATAACATTTAAATATATAAACTTTAGCATTTATTTAAAATGATAAGGTTATATTTTAGTTTTAGTATTTTATTTAATATATTTTTTTTATTTTTTATTTTTTTATTAAAATTGAAATATTTAATTATCATTTTTAAAATATAAAAATATTTAAAATATTGTTAAAATTTAATAAAAATTAAATATTTTATTTTAATGTACAAATATACGAATATTTTAATATAAATTTATGAATATTTTAATATAAGAAATATTAAATCTCTTAAAATGTTGTTTGTATTAAATTAATTTAAATCTAAATTTTTTAATATATTTACTATAATATATTTAAATTTTGATAAAAATAAATTTTATTTATGATAATTTGATAAACAATATTTACATGTTTAAAATAAAAATTTAAATTTAAACTTTTCTATTATGAAAGAATATAAAACTTTTAAATAAAAAAATATAAAAAATTATAAAATTTCATATTTCAATAATTGAATAAATTCAAAACTTTCTAAATATATTTTAAATTAATCATTTTAAATATATTATGATAAAAAAATATATTATACAAAAAAATTATATAATAAATTATTTATTTTCTTCAAATTGTCTTCATTGTATTTTGAATATTTTTTTGTTGTTAATATATTAATTATGTTAAAGAAACTAATATTTAGTTTTGATAAAAACTTAGCTTCTAATGATGTTAATCATATACTAAAGACTTTTCTTTATGTTCTTTAGGTTGATTAAATCTAATGTACACAACACTTTTCTTTTTACTTGACTCTTTTCTAAGTGTTACATTGTCTTTGTTGCCCTTCACATCTTATCCTTATTTTTTCGTCTTTGTCACATTTTTTCTATTTTTCTTGTTTCTTTCAAAATTCAACGTCATACAAATTCACCACCAGCAATTTAGACTGGAAGATTAATCGCATTAATATTTTTTAATATATGGAAAATTTATTTTCCATGGCGATGAATTATTGATGGTGAATTTTACTTGAGGTGAATTTGTCATGGCAGTGAATTTTCTCTCGATGAATTGTTGGTGGTGAATTTTCCTAAAGCAAATTTTATCATGATAGTTTTATACTTTTATGTCTGTATACTCATGATCTCATCCCTTGTAATACCTATATTCTCCTATGATTACTTGATGCTTATTCCTATGACCTTGTACCATGCTTAGATCATATGTATGTTCTGTATCACTATATTTTAGTTATGAGCCTTATCAATTTACCTCATTCCTAGATTAAACTATTATGTGCTCATGCTTATTTTTTATAACCTATGGCAGTCATATCGTGTCTCCAATTCCATGTCATCCTATTATATTGTGAGACATCATTCTTCCCCCATATTTAGTGTTCACTCGTGTTGTCCTATCATGATTCTAGAGACACCCTTTTAAATTGGGGACATCTAATTTTCTCCATTGTGATGTCCTTATAATGAGTTAGCATTTTACATCAAATGAAATTTGGATTTATCCATATCATCTTATGCCTACATGCTTGATTATGCTTCTAGATCTACCTTTACCATACAAGAGGTATCAAAATGCATTTTGTATCCTATCATGTGTGTTCACATGCACTACCATGTTGTAAGAGACACATAGGGGAAACCATGACTCCTCATATCACTTATTATACCTTTAGGGTCATTTTCACCTTACCGTTAAATCTCATACTAGGGGTGACTCCTCATATCACTTATTATACCTTTAGGGTCAATTTCACCTTACCATGAAATCTCATACTAGGGGCAATCTTATATACCTAGATGTGTATCTGCATTTTATGTGCTTGAACAACTATCTTTATATATGTATTATTGGCTTATTACATGATGCATTTGTGATAGTGATTTGTTTTGCATGCTTTAAATGATTAGTATGCATTTACATTTTATGTGCTATTTTCCTATCTTTTTTAATTCCTTGCATTCAACAAATGCAAATGACTTAAAGGTGTATATCTTGTATTTAGCTCTCCTTGTTGAGCTTGCAAATAGGTATAGTTGTGGAATCTACATAAAAGCATAGAAATCAAACATATCTAAATTACTATGTGAAATCATCACGACATCAAATATTATCATACCAAACTATCATCAACTTGATTTAAATTAATTGTATCAAGTACATGCATTTTATTTAATTAATTTAAATAACATTAAAAAAATTGATGTGCATGTTTGTGTGTCTTAGGATTAGTTTTTATACGCATTTTCACCTAACATGTACTCTAAGATCATAAAGATTATGGAGCTTTCATTTTATATTTCTATTTGTCAAGAAAAATTTGAAGAAGATTCTTTTATATGCATTAATACCTAACATGTACCTTAAGGTCATAAATATTGTGAAGCTTTGATTTTATTTTATTTATTTATTATGTGTAGTGTAAATATGATTGTAACAAGGGGTAGAATGTAAACATAATACAATAAAACTCTTCAAATAAAAATAAATTAAAATTTTTAATAAATATAATAATTGAATATTTATATCACTTTAGATAGATGTATTTAACATGTCTAGATAATAGTTTAGTCATTTTGACATTTAAAATATTGATAAGTAGGAGGTATTTTTCCACAGCGTGTCAAATTATGATATTGCTATCAGGATTCAATCGTGTAGTTTCAAGTCAAACTCATTGACCCATGTTTCATGAGTAGTGGTTCAACAAGAACCCATCTCTCATGATAAAGAATGGTCCACTTAGCACTCATTGCATCTAGGTGATGCTCACAGGTCACTCATCCCATTTGCAATAACGTGAAGTTTTCTCCAGTTAAGCTTGAGTTTTCTTCTAAATTTCAAAAGTGTTGGTTTTATGAACCATTCATAATATTTTTGGCTCATCAATTGATTAGGGAGGTTTTTAAATGAAATTGATATTGCTATCAGATTCAGCGGTAGCTTCGAGTAAGGGTTAACCTTGGAGAAAACTCGTTAAGCTGCTTGAGCTAGAGCAGATCGGGATGGGTGACCTCCCGGGATGAACCAAACTTCACCTCGGAGCATCACCTAGATGCAATGAATGCTAAGTGGACCATTCTTTATCATGAGATATGGGTTCTTGTTGAACCACTACTCATGAAACATGGGTCAATGAGTTTGACTCGAAACTACACGGTTGAATCCTGATAGCAATATCATAATTTGACACGCTGTGGAAAAATACCTCCTACTTATCAATTGATGAGCTAAAGGGGCTCTATTATGAATGGTTCATAAGGCACAACACTTGCTGAAGGTTTTGCAAATGGGGTAACAACTCAAGTGGGCTTAACCTTGGAGAAAACTCCCTGGTTAAGCGCGCTTGAGCTGGAGCAGTACTGGGATGGGTGACCTCCCGGGACGGACCAGTGCTTCACCTCTGTGAGCATCACCTAGATGCAATGAGTGCTAAGTGGACCATTCTTTATCATGAGAGATGGGTTCTTGTTGAACCACTACTCATAAAACATGGGTCAATGAGTTTGACTCGAAACTACACGGTTGAATCCTGATAGCAATATCATAATTTAAAATATTGTAATTTAATTATGTAAAGAAAAATTTTGTAGAAGAATACTCTAATTTATAATGAGAATATAAATATATTCAATATTATTAAATATTCAAAATGTTTTAACATTAAAATAAATTATAAAAATTAAAATTATTATTTTTATATAATTTTTTTTTTTTAAATCAAATATGAATTTTAAAAAATATTAACATAATTAAAATACATTAAAAAAAAAATTAAAATAGATACAATTTAGAGAGAATAAACTATTTATTATGTAATTTTTTATATCTAATATATCTTAAATACCATCATACATTTAAAATGACCTTTTTTTAAATGCATTCATTTATTAAATTATAATTAAAAATATATTTTTATCCAAAATTTAATGTTCTTTCATATCAAAAGTTTTAAAATTTGAAGATTTGCAAAATCTCATAAATATAATTTATATTTTATTTTAAGAAGTTAATGATTTTTGTAAGTAATCAGATATCTTGAATTATTGTTATTCAAATTAAAATTTAGAAATTAGAAAATATTTTTATCAAAATTTGTATTAAAGATATCAACATTTAAATATTCAAATTAAATTAATAGAAACAATTTTTTAGAAGATTTTAATATTAAATATTTTAATATTTTTATTTTATATTAGATATTTAAAGAATTTAAACTAAATAACATCAACAAAATGTTGTGTATTTTATTTGACTAATTTACATAATATTAAAAAAAGTGTTGTGCATACATTTAATTTAATCAATTTAAAGAGCATAAAGAAAAGTCATTGTTATATGGCTAATATGATTAGAAGGTGAGCTTTTATTAAAATTAAATATTAGTTTCTTAACAATATTGACATAATTAATATGTTAATTAAAGAAAATATTCAAAATACAATGAATACAGTTTGAAGAACATGCATTATTTGTTATGCATTTTTTTTTTATATAATGCATGACAAATTCACCTCAAGTAAAATTCACCACCAGCAATTCATCGCCATAGAAAATTAATTTTCCACTACTGGTGGGAATTTTACTTGTGGTGAATTTTGAATATAATGAATATAATTTGAAGAAAATAAATTATTTATTATGTAATTTTTTTGTATAATATTTTTTAATCATAATATATTTAGAAAATTTTGAATGTATTCAATTATTGAAATATGAAATTTTATAAAAATTAAACTTGTGTTTTATTTAAAAGTTTTATATTCTTTCCAAAAGTTTAAATTTATATTTATATTTTAAACATTTGAATATTGTTTATCAAATTATCATAAATAAAATTTTATTTTATCAAAATTTAAACATTAATTTATATTAAAGATATTAAAAAATTTAGATTTAAATTAATTTAATACAAACAACATTTTAAGAGATTTAATATTTTTTATAGTAAATTATTCATATATTTGTATTAAAATATTCGTATATTTGTACATTAAAATAAAAATAATATTTTTTATTAAATTTTAACAAAATTTAAAATATTTTTACACTTTAAAAATGATTATTAAATATTTTAATTTTTGTAAAAAATAAAAATAAAAATAATATATATTAAATAAAATACTAAAACTAAAACATAACCTTATCATTTTAAATAAATGTTAAAGTTTATATATTTAAATCTTATCATTTTAAATAAATGCTAAAGTTTGTATATTTAAATGTTATAAAACATCTATTTTCTCTAGTCTTGGCACGTATATTTGGCCTCCATCGGATACATATAGTATAAATTGCAACTGAAAAATGAGATGGCATTAATATTTCTGTATAAAATGCAAGCCCCAACATAGTCCACTCTCTCTGAAACCTCCATACGGAAACTAAAATCTACTGACACAGGGATAATGTCAACGCTGCTTAATGTGTGATGTTTAAGCCCAGCCGTCCTTTTCATTGGACGGACCAAATACACTGACTTGCTGAATTTGAACATAACCTAAAAATTTTATCGTTAGAGCACTCAAAACAAATAGATTGGTTGGGATCCAGGGACTTATTTTTACGTTCAGGTGATCCTTGGCTACGTGGAGTGCAATGTCCCATAGCATGCATATTATAAGCGCAAAGGTGGCAAGTATCACCCGCCAGTCATTCAGATCATAATCCATTTTGAATCCCAACCCCCCTAAACTCAATACAAACAGGCCACAAAGAACAATGTAGCAGATGAGAATGCCTAGATTCAATCTATATAGATGCTAATAGATTTATGAAATATTCTAAGTTCATCACTAAATTGCTCGCCTCTTTTAACTTGGAATCTAATTTTTTTTCTGAGGGACACGTTAAATAGATAAACAAATTTGTTGTACATTTATCTATTCAATAATGCTGCAAAGATCTGGTAGACAAATTTGGTGACGGTTTGTTAATAAAGAAGAAAAGAAAATCCCTACGGTTAAAGAAATGAAATGGTGTGTCACTTTTATTTGAAGGCAAGCCTAACCTTATCTTTCCCTTAAATTAATAAGCGATTGGTCACAGTGAAAAGCAATATATATTCATTTACGGTTTATTCGAAGTAATGGTCACAATTCTTTCTTCTTCTTTTTTCGAAGTGATAGCTTGTCATTCTTTACACGTTCAACATGTCCGGACGACTTATATGATATTTTGCATTGTGTCCATTTTACTAGAGCTTATCACCACGTCAAAAGCAGGCTGCAATCAATACTTTCCGCCAGCCGCATTCCAAGGCATAAATATGAGTTTTTTCAAACAAAAAGAATAGAATAATTTGAGTATATCTGTAGAGTGGGGTATAACGACTGATATAAAATTTTGTAAAGAAAAATAGCAAGAGAAGAGTATAGGGAAAATTAATTTATATAGAGTGTTAATTTAGGAAAGTAAATATATGGATATATTATGTTTAATTTTAGGTTTAAGGATGTCACGAAGATTTTGAATTTTTTTATTATTATAAATTTTAAAATGATTTCTTTTGTTTAAAAAATGTGTCTGGGTTTTTTTTTGTCTTTCTTACAAGTTCAATTGATGTTTAAAGATCGTCTTTGTAAAAAATTGATCTTATAATTCATTTATTTTTGCTTACTAGTTTGTTTGATTCATTGCATTTTTCTCTACTCTAAGGACTAGTTTTGTTTATAACTAGTTTTAGAGGGATAGAAGATCATTAGGAGTCAAGTTCTCCTAGGTTCACCCTTGAAAAAAATTGGCTTTACAAGTGTGTCCGTAATAATGGATAGCAAGCTTCAATGGTGCAAATGCCTATGATGAATGTGAACATTTAAATTTCTTTTATATGTTATAATAAAGTGTTCTTAAAATGCTCCTTTCTTAAATGTAGATGATGAATGAATGATGTTCAATGCCTTTAAATATAAGAAAATAATAACAAATCATTCAAATATCTGTTTTGTCAGCTCATAATGGTTAGTGAAATAGATCATAGTCAAAATTTAAATTTAAAATTTTGAATTTTAAAGGTCAAATATATAGATCTGAGACGTACCTAGAATAACAAAATGATAAAATCTATGAATGGAAAGAATGTTACAATATGGAGAATACAACAAACATGAATTGTATGGGAAATTATGTAGATAAAGAATTGTGTGGAAAGTATATGAAAATGGGTGAAGTCTATGGGAATGATCCAAAATTCGCACAAGTTATTTGTCAATATATAATTGGTTAATGATAGTTTTTCAAAAATAGACATAAAACTAAATAGGAATTGGCATGAGTATGCAAATTTTTCCTTCACTTTCAAATTTAGTTCATTGAAATCCTTAAATGATCATGTATCTCAAAGTTGTTGGAATATATTACATTAATAGTTAGATTTTAGTTTAGATTGGAAAAATAATAAATAAATATACAAATGCTTTTTTATATTGTTTAGTTAATAGTTAGAATAAATAATTGTTAGTTATTTTTGTAAAGAAGTTTTGATAGTTGATACAGAAAATAAAAGACTTTAAAAAGAATGTAATTATTTCCAAGAATTTAATCAAATTATATTTTATGTTTTATCATGCCAAAATAGTTTGATTTGATTTTTTGTGGGTGCAATAAATCATTTTCAATAAAAGTTTGTAGAACTCACAAACATGCATATAAAATTAAATATTCAAACATGAAAAAGATGTTTGAACCCATATAAACAATAGACCTTACTGAATATCATGATATAAATCTACCCTTTCATAAATCTACCCTTTGATATGTGTACTCTATAAGAACATATAACATAGAGAAAAAAAATAAAAATTGAATAGCTTTTTTTCACAATAAAATATTAAGCACAAAAAACAAACCTTGCTTAACAATTTCGAGCCTATTTAGGAAATAAGGAAAATGAGGGTTAGAAAATTCTTCTTGCATCCCACAAATTTGATTAGCCTTATTGCATTATACTTACACCGTGAGGGGCCACCATACGGCTTTTAAATTTAATCTGGACGATGTCGATTATATTACATTAGGTCGTTGATTTATTGTACATTTCTCTATACATTAATATTGCAAAGATTTGGTGATCAAATCTATTGACGCTTTGGTGACAAAGAAGAAAAGAAAATCCCTAAGAGAAATGGTGTCTCACTTTTATTTAAAGGCAAACCTTATTTTTGGTAACAGTGAAAAGCAATATATACGATTTATGCCAATTCTTGCTTTTCCAAAAGTGATGGCTTGTCATTTTTCACTCCTCCAATATGTTCTAGATGACTGATATGATATTTTACTAGTTATCACCACGTCAAAAGCAGGCTGCAATCAATGCTTTGGGCCAGCCGCACTCCAAGGCATAACCATGAGTTTTTTTTTTTAAGATAAATAAAGGGTACGAGTATAAATCAATTTTTAAGATAAATTAAATTCAAAAATAAGAGTGTGTAAGGAAAAATGAATTATTTTTTGTGAAAAACTCATATAGATATTTTAAGAATTAAATGTTGTTTTAGGAAAATAAATATAATGGATAAACTATGTTTAGTTTTAGGTACAAGGATGAATAATTTTGAGGAAGATTTTGAAATCTTTGACTATCATATATTTAAAAGTGATGTCTCTTTGTTTGGAAAATGTCTCAAGATTATTATGTGTTTTGTCTTGTGCACGAGTTGAATTGGTGTTTATAGATTTCCTTTGCATCTATAAATCTGAGCCTATAGTTTGTGTTTTTTCTCCTTAGATTGTTTGGTTCATTGCACTTTTCTCTACTTTAAAGACTATTGTTGTTTATAAATACTTTTAGAGGGCTAGTAGATCATTAAGGGACAAGTTCTCCTAGATCAGTGCTTGAAAAAGATTGGCTTTATAAATGTGTTAGTAACCAAGGACAAGAAGCTTCATTGGTGCAAATTCTCTAGGATGAATGTGTAGATATACATTTCTTTTAGATGTTCTAATTAAAGTGTTCCTAGAATGCTCTTTCCTTAAATGTGGATGATATTTGAATGATGCTTGTTTACGATGAATGAGTGTAGTTGAATACCTTTAACTATAAGAAGAAAATAATAAATCAGTCAAACATGTGTATTGTCAACTTATAATGGTTACTGAAATGAGTGGAGTTAGCCAAAATTTAAATTTGAATATTTGAATTTTAAGGGTCAAATACATAGATCTAAAAACTTTCCTAGAATAACATAGTGATAAAATCTATAAACAAAGAGAATGTCCAAATATGGAGGGTACAATAAAATTTTGATTATATGAGGAATTATGTAGATAAGGCTATGGTATAGTCATATATGTGGAAATGTGTGTATATAGAAATAGGTAAATGTTATGGAAATGAGCCCATCTTCACACAAGATTGTGTCATTTTTCAATATGTAATTGGATTGTGATATTTTCTCGAAATAGACATAGAACTAAAAATGAATTGGCATGAGTAAGAAAATTTTACCATTCAAATTTTCCTTCACTTTCAAGTAAATGTGAATTCTTAAATGATCATGTATCTCAAACTATTTAAAACTCATAAACATGGATGTAAATTGAATATTCAAACATAAAAATACATCTAAGTCCATATAAGCAATGGACCCTACTAGATATCAAAATCTAAGTCCATACTTTAGCATGTGTGCTCTAAGGGAGGGAAAAATATGCAATGGGTAGCTTCTATCTCACAATTAAAAATTAGACACAAAATAGAATCCTTGCTTAGCTATTTAAGAAATGGGAAAAAAAAAGAAAAATGAGGGTTGGAAAAATTCTTCTTGGATTGACATTCATATGGCTAGATGCATGTCATATGGCTAGATGAAATTCACATGGCTAGCTTGGTTGGTTGAACTAATGGGTTCCCCTCAAAGGCTAGTGAACAAATATTTCAAGGATGTTTATAAAGGTAGAAATGAGTGCCTAAGGAGCATGAAGTCAAAAAATTAATGTGTGATGATCGAAAGGGAGTTTGTATTAGAGTAAAATGGCATTTACCTAATTAATTATTTAATTACTTAGATTGATTTTCACACTAGCTACTTGAGCTTACTTAGGTCATGTTTTTTCTAGTGTCTCAAGTGATCATGTCATGATTTTTTTTATCCTCACCTAGGGTTTCTTTTTACTTTTTGTTTTTTCCTTTTATAAGTCCATTCGTTATTATATTCACTTAGTTGTGAGGTTTGCACATTCATGATGATTCATTAACTTTTTGATTCAATCAACACTTAGCCTCCATAGCCTTAGTTTTTCTCTCTTTGTGTGGAAAATGTTTGATTGCATGTGATCCTTGGGAGTTTTAGGGTCAAGGAAACAACTCCAACATGGTATCAGATCTACATACTTATAATCTTCAACTTGTTTTTTGATAGATCTAGCCTTAAGCAATCAAATAATGCATCATAGAGTCAAACAAGCCATGCATTGCTTCCAAAAGGCCCAAAAACTCTAATATAACCTTTCCAAATGCTAAATTTTGAGCAATTGAAAGAAAGGAAAAAAATTGCATCTTGAAATTTGGGATAGAAAAAATTCATATAGATTTCATACACACAAATTTATACCATGTAAAGCCTCATACATCCCCCTACGTCAACAATTTTCATTTTGGGGTTCTTTTTGTTGTGGTTTTTCTTACAAGGGTTTTATATTTCCAGCATCATTTTTTGGTAGAATTTGAGCACTTGTTTAATATTGGTGATTGATTTTGAGTTTCATTTGTGATTCAACTACCACCTTCACTAAGGTCTTTCCCAAGTGGATTTTGGCAACACTAACTACCTTTGAAGTGTCCCTTTTAAACTTTTTTGGTAGTTTTGTTTTCCTCTTAACAATTTTCTTTTGACTAATGCACCACTTCCCTATGAACTTTTCTTTGACACACCTTCCAGAAAATCATTGAAAAACCAACCCTCTAGTACCCGCTAATGGTCACATTGGTGACTAGGGGCTAAAGCTTTGACCAACCCCCTACACCTACCAACTAGTTCCCAAGTGACTAGGGGCCAAAAATTTTAAGCCCTCAACTTGTTTTTGAAGCCAAATTGGAGCACTCTTATGAAATCAGGTATGACTTTGGCCTCATGTATCTATATTTTGTGCACCATATACCATTGGAAAGCTTGTTTCGAGCCCATTCTAGTGGTGGCTATTATTTTTCTAGATTCTACTCCTAGAGAATTTTATAGGTTGTTGAAGTCAAATGTACCAATTTACACTTCTGAGGTCATAATATTTGAAATCTACAATCCATTTTTCAAAAACAAAAAGGTGTTAGAAAGTTGTTTCAGTTCTCAACACATATCTACAATTATTTTTCCAGACTATTTACTAGGTACACAGAGATCCAAGTTGGAGTGATTCCTTCGATTTCATGCTTTTCTCTTGTACACATTGCATAAGGGTTTTTTTTGTTGTGGTGGGGGGACATTTTCAAAACTCAATACCTTCTAAACACACAAAACCAAAATATAATCATTCTAAAAATATCAAACACATTAAACACAATGGAAAAAATCTCTTCAATTGAACGTTTTATGCCACACAATTGTCATACCTAGAAATCCCAGATGATAAGATTGCTTATGTCTAAGGGTTTATGGTCAACAATGGATGAGTTCAACCAAAATTGACTTATCGGTTTGAGAGACTTCAGCATAGGAACAAGATTGATGAGACAATAGGATTTATATCATTACATGTTTCATATAATCTCATGTTTCATATTGATTTTGGCACCTCTCCCAGAGAGATGTGGGAGAAATTTAGAGAGCTTTTTGGCACCATTAATGAGTTTCAAGAACTTTCTATTGAGGTAGATGTGACTTCCTTAGTACTTAATTCTTTCACATCCATTAAATATTTCTTGGTGAAATTTAAGTCTCTCAAGTAACTTTTGCAGGGTTGTAGGAAGAATAAAACTAACAAAGAATACATTTTCTTGACACTATCTAAGCTTTTGAGGGCCCTTTCAAGTCTTCTCTTCCACCTTTTACTATACTATGAATTCCTTGGTAATTCCTTTATTATGCCTTCATTTGAGGATTTTTGTGAGTGTTTGACATGTGAACATGAAAAGTTGGTTCAGTTGGATTATATTTCCAATTCCAAAAACCATGTGTTAGTAGCATAGTCACCTAAGGCGAAACAAAGAAGAAATAGAAGCCTAAAACAATTTTTTTATTAGGAAGTAAGAATTTCTCTAAGAAAAATTATAAGTTAGAATAGAAAACGCAATCCTCTTCCAAACATGATAATTATTCTAAGTGTGGTAATTCTTCCTCCAAGACTAACAAGAAATCAGGTGAACCTTGTAGTTTATGTGGCAAGGAGGGACAACCAGTCACTAGATGTTGGAAGAGATTAGAGGCTTTAGAGGAAGCCATGTAGCAACATAGCATTTTAGCCTCTATGTCATCTTCCCCATATACAAGAAAAGGTCATGCTCTTTCTTCATGGGCCTTGTCTTTTGTAGCTTCTTGGGTACTTGATTCTAGTGCTTCTCATCACATGATACATACCCAGGAATTTTTTCACTTCTCTTCCATATAGTGGCACTTCACATATTCTAGTGGGTGACTCTACTTAGCTTTCAATTTTGGTCTTAGGCCCTATCTTGCTTGAGGATGGTTGTCTTCAGGTTTTTTTTGTTGTTCGTGACATTTCAACAAACTTTATTTAAGTATATAAAATTTTTCATTCTCTCACAAGCAATATAGTTGAGTTTTCACCACATGATGTAGTTCTCGAGACCTTCATGATCCTAATATTGGTGTGGATACAAGGAGTGTTGATTATGCATTATGATTATACATATTTGATGGCTTTGATAGTTTAGTTGGTTTTAATTCATATTTCATAGAACATGTAGACTAAATAAGCTTTGGAAAGAGTGTTTTGATTGAATATCAATTGTAGGTATCTACAACAGGAAAGTGCTCATGTATTAATGATAGGGATACCTAAGATTTCTTGCATAAATGGTGTTTGTTGAGGTTTTCCCTTGGTAAACACCACCAAGATTCTTTTCCTATAGGTAGAGCCACACATTCTAAGGAACATTTAGAATTGGTACATAACTTGACCTCATGTCATTTCCAACTACTTTTTTTAGGGGTCAAATATGTGTTCACATTTATTGATGAATTTTGTAGACATGTGCATGGGTGTACTTTCTTAAGTACAAAAGTGATGTCTTTGATTCTATTAGGATCTTCAAGGCATTTGCAGAGAAGCAGTTTGTCCTTTCTATTAGGAAGATATGCATAGATAATGGGGAGAGTATATCAATTATTCTTTCACAAACCTTTGTAATGAGCATGGTCTTCAACATTAGCTTATAGTTCCTTACACCTCTCAAAAAAATGGTGTTGTTGAGTGGAAGAACAAAACATTATGAGAGATGGCCAACTATATGATTCAATCACAAGATATGGATTCTTCTTTTTAGGTTGAGGTAGTGAATTGTGCTAGTTATATTTAGAATCATATGCCTCATAAGGCATTGTGGCATATGACTCCCAAGAAGGCTTCGACCCATGTCAAGAATGATGTTTCTTCATTCAGATTTTTTGGTAGTCAAGCTTGGGAATTTATTCCATATGCTCAACAAAAATTCATGGAGAGGAAAATCCAACCACTCATCTTTGTCGGCTATTATAAGGATGTTAAGACATACATGTTATTTTATCATGTTTCCAATGATGACTTGTTTAGCCGGGGTGTCCAGTTTCATTAGCAGTTTCCTCTTATGGATTCTTCATCACCAACTTCTCCCTAACAATCTACTCCTCCCTCTTCATCTCTTTAGAATGAGGATGTTGTTCCAACACCACCACCTCCAAATATTCAGCATGTACCCAAGAATACTATTGATGCAATTAGATCCTTTCCTAGTGATCCTTCACATTCCCATCGCACTCATTCACAAACATTTGTTGTAAGTCTTTTGAGTCATGTGAATTCTAGATGATCTTCAAAAAAATTCATATGCAACAAGTATTCCTAAGTGGGATAGGGCTATGGAAAAGGAGTATTCTTCACTAATGAAAAATAACACGTTGGGATCTTGTTCCTCTTCCTAAGGGAAGAAAGTTGGTTCAATGAAAGTGGGTGTACCATACCAAGAATGTTGCAAATGGTCTCATTAATAAGTATAAGGAACATATTATTGCAAAGGATTTTTCATAGGTCAAGGGGATCAAATATTCTGAGAATTTTTCTCATGTTACCGAGATGGATGTAAAGAGTTCCTTCCTGCATGGTGACCATGAGGAGATTTGTATGCAACAACCATAGGGATTTGTACAAGAATTTTTTTTTTTTTTTAGGCTTTATTGTTCATTGTATGGTCTCAAAAAATCCCCTAGGTCTTGGGATGAGAACATGGAGACCTTTTTTATTTCTTTTGGTTTCACTCAATGTCATTTTGATCTCACAGTGTACACTCAAAGATAAGAGGGTGGTGTTTTTATCCTTGTGTTGTATGTAAATGATTTGATCCTTACATGTAGTTCATTTTCCATTATCTAGAGTGTTCAGTGAGCATTGATGGGGCAATTCAACATAACAGATCTTAAGTAGCCTTCTACATTACTTTCTTGGTTTACAAGTTGTTCAATCTTCGGATGGGATTTCCATTTTTCAGTAAAAGTATTCTCTTGACATGCTTTAGATATTTGGCATGCTTGATTGCAAGCCTACCCCCACACCATTTCAATCAAGTGTTGTATTTTCTTCCAATTGTTCTTGTAACATGTCATTTATTCACTGAAGTAAATTTCCTAAGTTTTCACTTTTCGAGTAAATAAACTATGTAACTTAGCCATTGCAATAAAAAAAAATTCTTTATTGAGAACAAATGAACAAAGATTACATAACAATAATCAACATTGATTCCACTCCAATATAATAATTCACATATTACAATATTCCAAAGAATGTGTACAAATTACATACATAGCTCAACTAAGCTTCAAAGTAATAGATATAGATGGTCCAGGTTATGCCTGTCAAATCTTGGTCTTCTATAGTTAAATAATTATCAAAATTATTTAACTATCCCTTGTCATCTTCCCTTATTAAATAACTAGCAGTCGCATGCAGAGGCATGCAACAATCAGTTGATAGGGGTTCACCACAAATGGCTATTTAGTGGGAAGGGAGGAAGAAACTTGTTTTTGTAATGCAATGTAAAGTATAAATATTGAGAATTATTTGCAATTTTTGAATGAGTCAAAAAAGGGTTCAAGTATGTTAATAATTTGATATGGAATAACGCAAGTTTAGTTTATAGTAGGAGGTGAACGAGGATAAGATTTTTCGAGTACATTGTAATGAACATATATGTTTGAAAATCAATTTATATATTTATATGAATAATTAGATGGATAGATCAATTAAAGAAAAGCTATGTGTGCATTAAAATATATGAATTTGACTTACATTAATACTTGAAGATGTTATAAAGCACCTAAATTTGGTGAAGAAATTATTTTATATCTCTACATTTAATTGGAGCATTGTATAACATTTTAAACCCCATGGTATGGTCCACTTCTTTATTGTATAACATTTGCATAAAATGGGAAATTGATTTTTGCGTTTCCACATCAATTATTTTTAGTTGCAAATTGATTATGGAAATGTAAAATAAAACCATATAGGTCATCTTCATTATTTGCATTGATGTATGCATTAATTGCAATCTCAAGCAATTAGCCATCAATAATTTTAATTACAATAATTCTTTTAAAATAATTTTAATTAATAATATTAGGAGAATGATTTTAAATACAATTTAAATTTTCAAATAATTAGTTTTGCTAGTAAGAATAATTTCTCTCCAAAATTTAAGCTATCATATAATTTTATATGTATTTTAGTCTAATAGTTGCTACACCTAGATGCACATCAATATTTAATGTTTTTGTCTAGGTTAATCAATCAATCCATTAATTATTATTTAATTATCTTAAGATAAGGCAATGCATTGCAATCTTATTAACAACCATTTGCATAAAAGAGGAAACTGATCTTTGATATTTTTGTCTAGGTTAATGAATGAATTGATTGATTATTATTTAATTATCTTTAGATAATGCAATGCATGGGAGATTATTGAATAAAAAAGTATTCTTTAAAAAATTCATTGTTTATTTGAATATTAGTTATAATGCTCATCACAAATGAATTTTTCAAAAAAGAAAGATGTTATAAATAGTATCCACTCAATAATTTTGGGAATAAAACCATTTTTTTGCTTGTGATTTATGGGTTAGAAAGAAGAATGCAATGAAATGACACACATATTTTTCATTCTTAGAATAATTGAATTAGAAGGTATACCTTGTTTTGATCTGTATGTGGAAGGGATCTATGACAACCGTTGCTAAAGTGAATATGCCTAAAGGTGAATAAATCCTTAATTCCTTAAGCTTAACTGAAAATTCATTAAATAATGGAGTAACAAGAACAATATTTAGAGAGAGAATTATCACACATAACAAAGAGAGATAAGAGGACACAAGATTGATTACGGAGTTAGTCCGAGTGGACTACATCTCTGAGTCTATCTCAATTGAGTGACCAATCTATTAACAATGCCCTGGATGCTTTAGTACAAATTCTGAGAAGAGCTTTCAACCTACAACAGAAAGTTGTAACAAAAATCTGAACTGTATCGCCTCCCAAAAGACTCACAAAGGCCTACAAAGGCATACAGACAAAGCAGAATTACAACATAAAAATTTGTGATAGAAAAGTCTACACAACTCTCTCTTAATCTTCTCATAATAACTCGGCATCGTATGGCTTACTCCTCTTCAAGAAAATCCTCATAATTCTCTTCTCCAAATTTTCTCCCAATTCTCTCACTTGGAGAACTTGGTTCCAAGAATGGGATGATGGAAGCTCTCCTATCTTCCCCTTTTTATACTTACAGTTTGCCCATTTGGGCTAAAACCTCCAAGATTTGTAAATTTCCCTCTTTATGGAAAAATCAAAACAAATTCCCCATTTTTAAAATAAGATAATTAACCACCCTTAATAGAACAATTAAGTTTTATTTTCAGCCCTTAATTCATTACTCATTCGAGCCTTTGGTGGTTAGGGGTTTTGGTTATTATTTGGTGGCATATTAATAACCTTTTAAGGTTATTTAGTTTTCATTTTAATAGGGGTCAATTAAAAACAACTTAACAAAAGCAATTGATCACCCACCTATATACAAGGAGATATGATGGTGTGTTGGTGGCATGTTATTTTAAGAACCGACCGGTGGGGGGTTCAAATCCCACCGACCATCCTTTCCTAACCAATTTTGAATGGTAACAGAAAAAAGCAAAACCACCTCCCATATCAGATGCAGACCGAGCGGTGGGTGTATCAGCGGAGGCATCAACTACTATGGTGGGGGTCAATGGTTCGACCCCCACTAAACTTTTGGTAAGTAAAACAAACAACTCTTGCTTGCTGACCAGAAGAGGAAGAGATACAGGGCGACACATGTCATAATCTAATTCATTGTCAAAGACTACATAGACAGCCATGTGTCAAACTCCCATTTGATAGAAATGTTGACTGTGCATCCATGTCACCTGTTAACTTATCATGCTAGCTCACAGTACAGATGCCACGTGGCAGTCCCTGATTGGGCCAACTCATCATCCATATGGTAAGACCATGCTAACATCATCTACCACATGTCACACACCAGCTCTGCCACATTAGCATGCTAACATCATCATTTGTACCCTAGTCAACTCGGTAATCTACAACTTTGACTGATGATATATTTCGCATACATGCTCCATTTTTTATGAAACAAGCATCGTCAGGATCAATTTGATGAGTTCTTTGATTTGACGCCATTTTTGCCAATTTTTGAGATGATCAATTTTCTGCCTTACTGGCCCCTGGTTCCTATTTTGATCAAACTTTGACTGATTGTAACTTTTGCATACAGACTGTATTTTTCGCAATTCAAGCGACATTGGAATCATACTTCTGAGCATTATGCCATGGTGTTGACTTCCCAAGCATTGGAGACAATTGATTTTTTGAGGTTCATAGATCCTCTTGGATCAAACGTCCCCACTGAAAAGTTTTTGGTCCTCTAAAAGCTATCTTGTAGAACCTTTGACTCCCTTGGCTCGGATCAACTTTGTTGTCACCTTCAAAGCTTCACTACAATGCTACTGTTGGCTCCACATTTGACAAGTGATTCTAACTCCGGTCATGTTTCCCCATGCTTCAAAACTTACATTTTGGCAACACTAGGACTTCAAAGGATGCAAATCAAAATGGAACTTGACATACCAAAAAGAAAGAACAAAACCGAGCATGATAAACCTATCTCTTGGTGCTTCTCACGGTGGTGGTTCTCATTCTACATACCAACTTAGCCAATTTCTTGGGCATGATTTTGATGCTCCTCATTTGCAAACTGCATGAGCAATAGCAATTGTGCCTCAGCCTAAAATATTCCTTGTCAAATTTGTACTTCGGAATAGTTGATTATGAGCTTCACCATACAGCTCTTTCTATGTTTTCCTAAGCAACAAGGCCATAGAAAAATACCTTCAAGAGCCTCGGTCATCAACTGACTAAGTCATACTAAGTCTTAAAGCTAAGAACATACAAGCAACTTCTCAGTTGTTCTCTGCAACTTTGAGTCCCAATGTGGAGTGATCATCCAGATCTATCCACCTTTCACTAAATTTCATCAAGTGCTTCTTTTCCTTAAACAGGAACAATAGACATCTTCTCACCTCAAGAATTGTCATCAACTAAGCACTCTTCAATTTCAAAAACCTGCCATTCTACAAAAAGAAGTCTTCAAGCATTTTTTTTTCTAATTACATGAGATAAGGCTTAAACAACCTTTCAAAATCTCAATTCTAAGAAAATACAACTTCATGCAAATACCATAATGATTTTACTACAAAAACCTTGTCTATTTGTATCACCTAGCTCATAATCACAATGTGATATTTATTAATGAGCTAATAACAAAACAAATTTGATACAACTATTTAGATGGCAGGTTTTGCCAGCTCTTATGGAGCTAGTCAAAAGCACTTTCCTTTGTCGGCTGCTCCTTTGTCAATTGAGGTTCCTTTGCCTCAGGGATCATAGCCTTAGGTACCACCTTCACCTCTTCCTCAACAACCTTCTGTTGGTTAGGTCCCTTAATGGGCCTAGGTGAGTGTCAAAGCTCTGGATGCAACTTCCAGCACTTCTCGATCCAATGCCCTCTTATCCTGCAATAGGTGTAACAGTTTCGTACTTTTTCCTGCCTCTTTGCTTTCTTCTTTGGAGAATATTCGGCTTCACTTCCACTACCGTAGTCTAAAGTGTGTGCCCAAGGATATGCCTTTTTAAAGGTTTTGGAGGATTCACCAATTCCTCCATATCCTAATCCTTGATCACGAGGTCTTTGCTTAACATCTACAAGATTGATCATGCCTTGTTCATTGATCCTAAGGCCTTTGCCCTTGGTTTTCCTTTCAAAGCCTTCAAAACTAGAGTTCTGATCATTTTCCACCTCCTGATCTGATGCAAGAGACTCTTCCAAGTAACCACTTTGGTTACTAGTAATATTAAAAAATTTCACCTGTACTCCACATGTCGACAAAAATCACACTGACTAGCATTCTCCTTACTTGAGCCATAATTGGCCCACTTCCCATGACCATAAGAAAATCCTAACTTTGGACTCTTTGTAGTGGAGTTCGTTGTAGATGACGCATCCAAGCTATCATATGGAGTGAGTGGAGAGTATGAGGAAGTATCCTCTGAATGTGGGAAAAAAGCACATATGCCAACATTCTCTGATGTAGGAGGACTCCTCCATGAGCTTCTACAACTTAGCATGCAACTCTTGCTTCTCCTTGTTTTCCTTTTCAAGCAAACCTCTAAGCTCAACATTCTCAAACTGAATATGTCGGTTGGCTTCCTCCAACTCCCAAAGCTTGTTAGCCTTGTCTCGATGCTCACAATAGATTTCTTCAACCATTCTCTTCATGGAAAATATATCATCCACCATGGATGCAGATAGAGACAACATCACCCTAGACAATTCTCCTTTCTCTGGTGCCATCTTTGCTTCAGAACTTCAAATGTCCACCTGTCAACTTGCACACTAAAACCAGCAAACTATCAAATAGACAAACTAATTAAACTAGCAAGCTAACTAACAATCACTTCTAAAAAACTAGCCAAAATGGCCAATCTCTGATACCACTTGATCTGTATGTGGAATGGATCTATGAAAAATGTTGCTAAAGTGAATGTGCATAAAGGTGAACAAATCCTTAATGTGCATTAAAAAATGGAGTAACATGAACAATAAAGAGAGAGAATTATAACACAGAACAAAGAGCGAGAAGAGGAAACAAGATTGATTACGGAGTTTGTTCAAGTGGACTACATCTCTGAGTCTATCTCAACTGAGTGACCAATCCATTAACAATTCCCTGGATGCTTCAATACAAATTCTGAGAAGAAGAGCTTTCAACCTACAACAAAGATTTGTAACAAAAATATAAACTCTATCTCCTCCCAAAAGACTCACAAAGGCCTACAAAGGCTTACAGACATAGCAGAATTACAACATAAAAATATGCAACAGAAAAGTCTACACAACTCTCTCTTAATCTTCTCATAATAACTCTGCATCGTATGCCTTACTCCTCTTCAAGAAAATCCTCGTCATAATTCTCTTCTTCAAATTTCCTCCCAATTCTCTCTCACTTGGAGAACTTGGTTCCAAGAATGTGATGATGGAAGCTCTCCTATCTTCCCCTTTTTATACTTGCAGTTTTCCCATTTGGGCTAAAATTTCCAAGATTTGTAATTTTCCCTCTTTATGGAAAAATCAAAACAAATTCCCCATTTTTAAAATAAGATAATTAACCACCCTTAATAGAACAATTAAGTTTGATTTTAAGCCCTTAATTCATAACTCATTCGGGCCTCTGGTGGTTAGGGGTTTTGGTTATTATTTGGTGGCTTATTAATAACCTTTTAAGGTTATTTAGTTTTGATTTTAATAGGGGTCGGTTTCAAACAACTTAACAAAAGCAACTGATCACCCACCTATATACAAGGAGATACGATAGTGTGCTGGTGGTATGCTATTTTAAGACCTGGCCAGTCGGGGGTTCAAATCTCACTGGCCATCCTTTCCTAACTAATTTTGAATGGTAACAAAAAAAAAAAAACCACCTCCCATATCGGATGTGGGCCGAGCAGTGGGTGTATCGGCAGAGGCATCGGCTACTATGGTGGGGGTCGGTGGTTCGACCCCCACTAAACTTTTGGTAAATAAAACAAACAAATCCCGCTTGCTGACCAGAGGAGGAAAAGATATAGGGTGACATGTGTCAGAATCTAATTTTTTGCCAAAGACTACATAGACATGCACTTGTCAAACTCCCATTCACCATAAATGTTGACTGTGCCTCCAGGTCACCTACCAACTCATCATGCCAGCTCACAGTACAAATGCCACATGGTAGTCCCTGATTGAGCCAACTCATCATCTGTATGGTATGGCCATGTTGATTTCATATGCCACGTGTCACGTGCCAGCTTTGCCACATCAGCATGCTAACATCATCATCCATACCCTGGTCAACTCAATCAACTACAACTTTGACTAATGATATATTTCACGTACGTGCTCCATTTTCGACGAAACAAGCATTGTCGAGATCAATTTGACAAGCTCTTTGATTTGACACCATTTTTTCCAATTTTCAAGATGATCAATTTTTCTACCTTACTGGCCCTTGGTTCCTGTTTTGACCAAACTTTGGTCGATCGTAACTTTTGCATACGGACTCTATTTTCTACGATTCAAGCGGTGTTGGAATCATACTTCTGAGCATTACGCCATGGTTTCAACTTCCCAAGTAGTGGAGACAATTTATTTTTTGCTCAAGGTTCATAGATCTCATGGATCAAACCTCCCCACTAAAAAGCTTTTGGTCCTCCAAAAGCTATCTTGTAGAACCTTTGACTCCCTTGGCTCGAATCAAATTTTTTGTCACCTTCGAAGCTTCACTGCAATTATACTATTGGATCCACCTTTGACAACTGATTCTGATTCCGGTCTTGATTCCCCCATGCTTCGAAACTTACATTTCAGCAACACTAGGACTTCAAAGGATGCAGTTTAAAATGGAACTTGACATACCAAAAAGCAAGAACAAAACCGAGCATGATAAACATGTCTCTCGGTGCTTCTCACGGTGGTGGTTCTCGTTCTACATACCAGCCTAGCTAATTTCTTGAGCATGATTTTTATGCTCCTCCTCATTTGCAAACTGCATGAGCAATGGCAATTGTGCCTCAGCCTAAAATATTCCTTCTCAACTTTGTACTTTGAAATAGTTGATTATGAGCTTCACCATACAACTCTGTCTATGTTTGCCTGAGCAACAAGGCCATAGAAAAATACCTTTAGGAGCCTCGGTCATCAATTAACTGAGTCAGACTAAGTCTTAAAGCTAAGAACATACATGCAACTTCTTGGTCTTTCTCTACAACTCTAAGTCCCAATGTGGAGTGTTCATCTAGATCTATCCATCTTTCATTGAATTTCATCAAGTGCTTCTTTTCCTTAAACAGGAACAACAAACATCTTCTCGCCTCGAGAATTGTCATCAACTAAGCACTCTTCAGTTTCAAAAATTTTCCATTCTGCAAAAAGAAGTCTTCAAGCATTTTCTTTTCTAATTACATGAGATAAGGCTTAAACAACCTTTCAAAATCTCAATTCCAAGAAAATACAAATTCATGCAAATAGCATAATGATTTTACTACAAAAACCTTGTCTATTTTTATCACCTAGCTCATAATCACAATGTGATATTTATTAATGAGCTAATGACAAAATAAATTTGATACAACTATTTAGGTGACAGGTTTTCCTAGCTCTTATGAAGCTGGTCAAAAGCACTTTCCTTTGTTGGCTACTCCTTTGTCAGTTGAGGTTCCTCTGGCTTAGGGATCGTAGCCTCAGGTGTCACCTTCACCTCTTCCTCAGCAACCTTTTGTTGGTTAGGTCCCTCAATGGGCTAGGTGAGCATCGAAGCTCTAGATGCAGCTTCTAGCACTTCTCGATCCAATGCCCACTTATCCTGCAATAGGTGCAGTAGTTCTGGGCTTTGTCCTACCTCTTCACTTTCTTCTTTGGAGAAGAATCGACTTCACTTCCACTACCGTACTCTAAAGTGTGTGCCTGAGGATATGCCTTTTTAAAGGCTTTGGAGGATTCACCAGTCCCTCCATATCCTAATCCTTGATCATGAGGTATTTGCTTAACCTCTACAGGGTTGATCATGCCTTGTTCGCTGATCCCAAGGCCTTTTCCCTTGGTTTTCCTTTCAAAGCCTTCAAAAATAGATTTTGATCATTTTCTACCTCCCGATCTAATGCAAGAGACTCTTCTAAGTAACCACTTTGGCTACTAGTAATATTAAAAAGTTTTAGGTACTCCACATGTCGACAAAAATCACACTGACTAGCATTCTCTTGATTTGAGCCATAACACTTCCCATGACCACAAGCAAATCCTGACTTCAGACTCTTTGTAGTGGACTTTGTTGTAGATGACGCATCCAAGTTGTCATATGGAGTGAGTGGAGAGTATGAGGAAGTATCCTTCGAATGCAGGAAAAAAGCACATATGCCAACATTCTGTGATGCAGGAGGACTCCTCCTGTGCTACTCCTCCATGATGAGCTTTTGCAACTTAGCATGTAGCTCTTGATTCTCCTCATTTTCCTTTTCAACCAAACCTTTGAGCTCAGCATTCTCAAACTGAATACGTTGGTTGGCTTCCTCTAGCTCCTGATGCTTGTCAGCCTTATCCTAGTGCTCTCAACTTAGATTTCTTCAACCATTCTCTTCATGGAAAAGATATCATCCACCATGGATGCAGATAGAGACAACGCCACCCTAGAAGATTATCCTTTCTCTAGTGACATCTCTACTTTAGAACTCCAAATGTCCACCTGTCAACTTGCACATTGAAACTAGCAAACTATCAAACCGACAAATTGATTAAACTAGCAAGTTGACTTACAATCACTTCTGCAAAACCAGCCAAACTAGGCTCTACTACCACTTGATTTGTATGCGGAAGGGATTTATGACAAATGTTGCTAAAGTGAATGTGCATAAAGGTGAAAAAATCTTTAATGTCTTAAGATTAATTGAAAAGACATTAAATAATGGAGTAACAGGATCAATAAAAAGAGAGAATTATAACATAGAACAAAGAGAGAGAAGAGGACACAAGATTGATTACAAAGTTCATCTGAGTGGACTACGTCTCTGAGTCTATCTCAATTGAGTGACCAATCCATTAACAATGCCTAAGATACTTCAGTACAAATTCTGAGAAGAAGAGCTTTCAACCTACAACAAAAAGTTGTAACAAAAATCTAAACTCTATCGCCTCCCAAAAGACTCATAAAGGCCTACAAAGGCTTACAGACATAATAGAATTACAACATAAAAAATCTGCAATAGAAAATTCTACACAACTCTCTCTTAATCTTCTCAGAATAACTCTACATCGTATGGCTTACTCCTCTTCAAGAAAATCCTCCTCATAATTATCTTCTCCAAATTTTCTCCCAATTCTCTCTCACTTGGAGAACTTGGTTCCAAGAATGTGATGATGGAAGCTCTCCTATCTTCCCCTTTTTATACTTGCAGTTTTCCCATTTGGGCTAAAACCTCCATGATTTGTAATTTTCCCTCTTATGGAAAAATCAAAACAAATTCCCCATTTTTAAAATAAGATAATTAACCACCCTTAATAGAACAATTAAGTTTGATTTTAATCCCTTAATTCATAACTCATTCGGGCCTCTGATGGTTAGGGGTTTTGGTTATTATTCGGTGGCTTACTAATAACCTTTTCAGGTTCTTTAGTTTTGATTTTAATAGGGGTCGGTTAAAAACAACTTAACAAAAATAACCAATCACCCACCTATATACAAGGAGATACGATGGTGTGCCAATGGCATATTATTTTAAGACCTGGTCGGTCAGGGGTTCAAATCCTACTGGCCATCCTTTCCTAACTGATTTTGAATATTAATAAAGCAAAATAACACCGCCTCCCATATCAGATGCGGACTAAGAGGTAGGTGTATCAGCGGAGGCATCGACTACTATGGTGGGGGTTAGTGGTTTGATCCCCACTAAAATTTTGGTAAGTAAAACAAACAACTCCCACTTGTAGACCGAAGGAGGAAGAGATGTAGGGCGACACGTGTCAAAATCTAATTTGTTGTCAAAGACTACATAGGCATGCACTTGTCAAACTCCCATTCACTGGAAATGCTGGCTGTGCCTCCATGTCACCTACCAACTCATCATGCCAGCTCACAGTACAGATGCCATGTGGCAGTCCTTGATTGGTCCAACTCATCATCTATACGTTACAGCCATGCTGACATCATCTGCCATGTGTCATGCACCAGCTCTGCCACATCATTCTTCTTCTAACCCATAAATCACAAGCACAAAAATGGTTTTATTCCCAAAATTATTGAGTAGATACTATTTATAACATCTTTCTTTTTTGAAAAAATCATTTGTGATGAGCATTATAACTAATATTCAAATAAACAATGAAACAACACACATATTTTGCGTTATTAGAATAATTTAATTAGAAAGTACGCCTTGTTTTGAGGCAACATGGGAAACATGTTATTATAGAGTATGATAAGAGAAACATATTTTTACTTCCCTACGACTTGCTATGACATGGAAAACATGTTATTATAGAGTATTTTTGTTGAAGCTAAATTTGCACAAGGATTTGTATACACATAAATCTATGTAACAACAAATATATGGCGTTAAAAGTAAAACCACAAAAGCCACGCTCGTTTTCCTCCCTGCCATATTGGCATCATGAAGTCCTATGGACTCTAGACAAACCCCCGAGCAAAACAAGGATGAAATGGCCATGGGAGATTTCATGGAATTTCATCATGCATTACACAATAAAAAACTTGGGAAAACTCTAGTGTTTTCATATATAATATATGATATTGTTGTGCTTTCTTTGATGTTGTAACTTTAAGGGAAAAAGGTATCCTAATTTTTGAATCCTCTTACATGCTTAAACCTAGTTCCTGTAAATGAAATACAAGGGTATGTTAGTGCACAAGCAAGGAAAATAAAAAAGGAACGATAAAAATGAGTAAGTATATGGGTAAAATTAATATATACAATGTGAAGCAAAAAATAATCAATAATTTTTACAATTAGGTAACCAAATCTATCTATTGAGAGTGGGAAATTTTTGTACTTACATACACTATTGATCATGTTTAAGAAGGGCGAGCTGCATTGGATCACGTAGTAGGAGCATCAAAGAATTTGAAATAGACAGTGTACAATACACTAATTTTGTTGAATGCCTATTATATTTGTGCAGCAATATAAACGAAATAATATACATATACAATAAAAGACGTTAGCACTATTTGTTGTGAATAGAAAGTGATAAAATGGAACATTTTGAATACATGGCATTTTGGAAAGAATTGTCTATAAGTAATCTATTGGATAAGTTGAAAAGAGAGTTGTGGAAACAATGACAAATGCAATGGTTAGAATACAGTATGTTTTTGGTAGACAAGTGCATGTGAGAATTTGTGTGTCCATGTATATAAGCAACAATAAATATGTGAAGGTGGAAGGAAAAAGTACTAAACTCACACTCGTTGTCCTCTCTACCATATTGGAATCATGAAGCCTCATGGGCTCTAGCCAAACCCCCAAGCAAGAAACACATGTGAGGTCCACAAAAAATCTCATGGACTCCCATCATTTATCACAGAATAACAAAGTTGGCGAAAACGGGTGTTTTCAAACAAGATCTCTAATTTTGTAGTCTTCTTTTTGCTGCGAGAAGTTGACAAAAACATGTTTCCCGATAAAGAATTGGCATCTTGGGATTTGAAGATGGCTAGAAGAACATGCATAGATGGAATATATAGAAGAGTGTATAATAACTAAAAAGGTGCATCTAACTTCAAAAACATATATATCGCTATATAAAAAAAAATTGCAAGTGCTTGTATTTGCATTGCATGGCTAAGATGTATATGCAGAAAAGTGTTTGTGAAACATGGGCACATCTAACAACCAATAACCAAAAAGGAAAAAAATGCAGTCATGTACAAAAAGAAAACTAGGCCAACCATGACATTGTAAATGGTTTAGTTGAATGGAGCAACATACACCACTATCATGTGCTTCTGGGGATAAACAATGTGATGCAATCAATAAATTGTTTGTCCTCTTAGAAGCACATGACCGTGGTGTTTGGTTTCCATCCATAATCACATAAACCCACACTCATTCTCCTCCCAACCACATTGGAATCATGAAGCCTTGTGGGCTCTAGCCAAACCCCTGAGCAAAAAAAGCAGGTAAGGTCCATGCAAAATCTCATGAACTCTTATCATATACCATAGAATAACAAACTTGGGGAAGGGAAAGGATTTTGAAACAAGTTCTGCAATATTGTAGTGTTTTTTTTTGTCTGAAAAGTTGACAGAAAAGAGATATTGTGGTAAAGAATAAGCATAATATATACATTTATATATTTATATATATGTATATATCTACACAACTTGTGCGAGGGTCAATGCATTATGTCATTGTTGTATGATGGGAGCGGACGAAGTAAGTTTAAATCTACCAATATTAAAAATACAACTACAATCTTAGGAAGAATATAGTAAAAATGGTCATCGAATTGACAGGCCAATTGTTACATAGACTGCCTACTGATACATAATGCACATTTTGCTTTGTGGGACTAGGGAAAAATAATATCATAAAAGATATTGATACAAAACATGCAATCTATGTAACAGTTGGCTTCTCAATTCAAAATTCAAGCTACTAGATAGAATAGAGAAATTGTATAAGAACTATTAGGAAAACACTTTAAGAATTAGAGATAAATGACAGGTGATTGAAACCCACATGAAACATATTGATACAAGACAAGCAGTCTATGTAAGAGTTGGCTTGTCTAATCAAAATTTCTTACACAGGAAAACACTTGCCTTTTGTTTCTGTGTATTAAGGCAACCAGTTGCACCACCACCAGTGTATCCATGTAGGAAGCTCTGCGGCTATCATAAGCAGCCTTGACTAGTTTGTTCTAGGGAGCTTGAAACAGATGAGGGAAAAAGAACATCATGAAACATATTGATATAAGATTCAAGCTACATTGTTTGGTAGTAGATATTGAAGACAAATAGAGGAATTGTATAATAGGTATTAGAATAATACTTGCTTGGTACTAAATATTATACACAAAAAGCAAAATTTTATTGAGTTCCCTTAAATATAGACAAATACATATGCACATATATATATTTATTCAATTCCCTGATTTATATATAAAAATATACATATAGGCAAATATACATATCCATATATGCAGACGAAGAGTAGTGTGGCTCATTTGAGAATGCAACAACAATTTATATATACATATGTATATCTAAATAGATTTGTATACTATGTTTATTTGTATTTATGTAGAGTGTGATTTTAAATAGAGTTCAAAATAGCATGTATAAGTATTTTTTACATTGTGAGAAAATCGCTACAATACAACCATAGCATTCAATGATATAGCATTGATATGTTGTTAAGAATAGACCATTTTATCTTGTAGTATGTGTAACATATTCATAATGCCACAATGGCTCTTCAGACAATGCAAGTGAATCAATATATTTTCTTGCATATTTTGGAGTATACTTTCCCACACTGCAACATTGAATATTGCATTTAGTTCTTGCGGCGCCATCACACCACAATGTTAGGATTATATATATATGTATCTATATGTATCTATGTCTATATATATGTATATTTATATATATGTATATGTATATATATGTATACATATATATATATGTATATATATATATGTATATGTATATATATATATGTATATGTATATATATGTATATGTATATATATGTATATATATGTATAAATATGTATATATATGTATACACACATGCATGCATACATATATATATACATACATATATGCATGCATATATTCTAAATATGAGCTTCATTATTTGGCACTGAATATTATAGAGAAATAGGTAATTTGTAAACAAATATTAGGAAATCACTGAAGAACAACATAATTTTGATTCTTAAGTTATCCTAATTTACCTCTTACAATTGTTACATACACTGCTTGTCGTACCAATATGTTGCATGATATTCTTTTTCCATTATCTATCTGAACCTCCTTATAACAAACTGTTAATTGTTGTTGTTTTATTGTATGTATGGGAAGAAAATATATTGATTAAGTTGCATTGTCGAAAGAGCCATTGCAGTGTTGGTTTGGTATCAAACTATTGTAAGAATTATCGCCCTCGGATCTATTCTATAGCATATTTGAGGGTTTTAAATCTATTGTGCTCTGGAATTTGGAAGTCGTTTTACATGGGTATTTTGCACAAATGGTTTTTCCATAATATTGAATAGAAAGCAATGAAGCTTGAATTCCAATTAAGTATGTGGTGTTATACGCATTTTGGACAGATTATTGCATCATATAATTGCTGCCATAACATAGAGAAAATAGGTGTTGTCATAAAGAACTGGGTTTAAATAATTGATTTGGAAAGTTGAAAGGATAGTTGTATAAGCATGGAGAAATGTAGTCGGCATAATAGAGTATGTTTTGTATTTGTAGTAGTCAATATATAATGGTGCAAGGAAAAAGCAGAGAACCCATGCTCATTCTCCTCCCTACCATATTTGCACAGTAAAGTCACATGGGTTGTAGCCAAACTGTCGAGCAAGGAAAAGTATGAAAGACCCATGAAAAAATTAATGGAGTCATATCATATATCAGGGAATGCAAAAGTAGGGGAAATTTTGGTGTTTTGTTATATTGTGGCATTTTTTTTGGTGTAACAACTTTAAAAAGATGGGATGGTGATAAAAAGGTGCGTAGAGATAATTTTTCTCATAAGCTAAAAAGATAATTGTAGAAACATGGACAAATGCAATGTGTAGAATAGACTATGGTTATTGTAGTCAAGTGTATGTAAGAATTTGCTTGAAATTTCCACAGGATTTTCGTTAGCCCAGCTGTGAATTGGATTTTTTGGCATTGGAGATGTCCCAGCCAAGGGGGTGGGACTTGATTGGGTTTTTTTGTGGTGACGTGGAGCTTGGTAATTACATGGGTTGGCAGTGGTGGAGTTGGTGTCCTCAATACGTGGAAGCTGAATGGTTGTGTATAGTATTTAGTAACAAAAATAAGTGTTACTCTAATACCTCTCATATAATTACTCTATTTTTCTTGAATATATATTGTGTATATGTATCTATCTATGTTTTGGAGCATTGATTTTCACATATAGTTGGATTCCTTTTCCTAGTTTTTTTTTGCTACAATAACTTTTTTTAAACAAAGAATGCTGATAAAGAACTATGGAAGATGGAATTTGTCTATAATGTTGATAAATATAGGAAAAGGAGTGTTAGTGTAGGTTTTTTATTTTCCTTATGCTTGGGGTATTTATTTTTTCCTACACATATTATTTAAGCTTGCTTAGGTTTATTAGGTGTGGTTAATATGAGGACACGTGGCGAAATACATCAGCTACATGTGTCACTCTCTCCCCACACATGGGTAGTTGAGTTACACATCCTCTTTTGGCTTGTTGTGCCACCTCTCATAACCACTATTTTGTTTTTACCTAAGTAGTTTATGGGGTAGTTGGGTTTCTCACCCTCTTTTGGATTTATGTGCCACCTCTCTCTCGTCTTCACTTGAGGAGGTTATGCCACATGTCTTGTCATTTACCAAGTAGGTGATAACCTCCCACCTTTTATGGGTAGTAGGAGTTAATGCACCTCTTGGATGTATTTGCCCTTATTTTCTATATATTGAGCACTCTCCTCTCACCTTCAGTTCTAGTTCAGCTAGTTCGGTGATTGTTTCGTGGGAGTATTGAGAGTATTCTACAATTTCTCTTGCCTTGTCTCTATTTTTTCTCTCATTTCAGATTTCTCTTCATTCTGCTATTTTGATCTTCGATCATCTGTTGAGTGAAGTTGCATGTGATCTACGACCAACATCAGATCCTGGCTCGGTTCTTGCTTCTCACAGAATCCAACATGGTATCAGAGCAGATTTGTCTGGTATAGCTCATTGTTTTTTTTTAATTTGTTTTGAGAGATTTGAGACTAATTTATTGCTGAAGTTTTCCTCAAAACTAAGTATGCTCTTCTCCTGCATCCACAAATGACCTGGAGAATCAGAACAGTTTAAAGGAAAATCAACAACTGTTTAATCTGGTTTATATATACATGTGTTCCTGTGAGATCTGGGTGATTGCAGCTTTTTGGTAATATTGGAGGCTTTTTCAGCATTTCCAGAGTGTCAAGAAGGCTTTAGAAAGTCAAGATTGACTTTTACTTCACCAAAATCAGAGATTGGAGGACACAGTAAAAATCAGAATAATTTTTTTTTCTAAATTTTTTTGGAGCCGTTTTCATTTTGGCTTCAAAATTCCAGCTTTCACTCATTTGCAAATAAAAAAAATTCTGGGTTTTATTCCCAGGGTCGAAAAACCATCTGGGTAGTTGTTATATTTTGCAGAAAGTTGATAAATTGTGCAGAAATTAAGTCAGAAAAAGGCGTGAGTCGTTTTCACGGGCAGATTTTGCACTATTCTTCAAAGTTGCATAACTTTTACCCCGGGTGTCAGTTTTTTGCAAACGAATATTCGACGGAAAGCTAAAAAGGAGCACTTTCCATCCATGAAGGTTTGAGTAAAAATTTCTGCCTTCTTCAGTCAGATATTACAGGTTGAATCTGCTGCATTTTTTTACCTTCAGTAAATCATATCTTTCACTTTTGTAATCTATTTTTCAAAAGAAATAGGTGTAAGAAAGATATTGAAGAGTAAATCACAGCTACAAGGATTTCTTTTTCAGATTTGATTTCAAAATTAATTTGTATCATATATTGTAATTTTGGCTATAAAGAGCCTTATAAGCTTTGTAATCTGGAAAAGCCTTGTAAATGCACTAATCATAAAGTGCCAACATTGTAATATTTGGGGGGGGTGATTTTTGATACTAGTGGAAAGGGGGGGTGTCTCGTATGTTTTCTTTCTTCACACTTTTCTTTCTTCTTTGCAATCTTCTTTTCTGCTCTCATGGATGCATCTACACTTCCAGTTTTAACTCCATATAACTATTTTGAATGGAAATCTAAGATGATAATACATCTGAAAAGACATGGATATCATCGTGTAACAATGGGACTTGAAACTGAACCAAAAGATGATGCAGAAAAGATTAAATGGTTCAACAAATGTGATGAAGCCTTTGGTACTTTGTGCATGTCAGTCTCTCCTGACCTTCTTTTTCACATTGAATCTGCCACTACACCAAATGAAGTGTGGACTAAATTGGAAAGTCTCTTTGGTAAGCAGGATGAGTTAAGAGGTCATCAGTTAGAGAATGAACTCATAGGGTTAAGTCCCAGTAGTTTTGACACTATAGAAGACTTCTTCACAAAATTGAAGGCCATTAGATTGCAGTTAGAACAGTGTGGAATCAAGAAAGATGACAAGCAACTGATCTTGAGTATTCTTTCTAAGATTGGTCCTAACTATTCTGTATTTGTTTCTACATTCTATGCTACAAAATGTGCCCTAGGTTCAACCTATAAAATGCCTTCTCTAGATGAATTTGCTGTAGAGCTCACTAGGGAGCAAGACAAATTGGTTTTAATGGGTACAATTAAGCCCTCTAAGTCACATGCCTTAGTTGTCAATCAAGGCACAAAAGAACAAAAAGGGCCTAGTAAGCAAGATAAGAAACAAAAGAACCAAGGAGAGAAGAAGAAAGATCAGAAATCTACTACTTCAAAAGTAGATAATCAGACCTCTTCATCAAAAGGTGATCAACCTAAGAAGGAGAAGGTAAAGTGTTCTTACTGTAAGAGGCCTGGTCATGATGAACATAAGTGTTTAAAGAAGCAAATTGATCACCTTTCTCATCTTCTAGAAAAGAACAATATCAAGGTGCCTGATTCAGTCAAATAGAGTTCATCAGAAGGGTCTTCTAAGGACACAGACAAAAGTAAGGGGAAAGGAAAGGGTAAGGCCCTAGTTGCTGTTGTTTCACAACCAGAGTCTTGGATCATTGACTCAGGTGCTTCGCACCACATGGCCTCATTAGAGGATAATTTTAACTCTTTGGAGCCATGTTCTATGCCTACCATATTAATGGGTGATGACACTCCTGTTGAAGTGCATGGGAAAGGGTCTGTTGATGTGGGTGAAGGGACATTTGAGGATGTTCTTTGTGTTCCATCTTTGTCAACTAATCTCCTATCTGTTTATCAAATCACTCACACTGGTACTGGCAAGCGAGTTGAGTTCACTCCAGATAAAGTGGTAATCAGTGAAATGCATAATGGGTCTACAGTTGCTATGGGAAAAGCAGATCATCAGTCTAGACTATATCAGTTCTCTCACTTTGTTCCTGACTCTCCTTCAACAGTCTTACTCACTCATGCAAATGAGGTGAGTTGTTTGTGGCATCAACGGTTTGGCCACTTGAACTACCGTTACTTGCAACAACTCAGTCAACAGGATATGGTTACAGGGTTGCCTTCTATTCAATTTTCTGATGGTGTTTGCCAGGGATGCATTCTTGGTAAGCATCTCGAGGAGAAATATGATAAAGGCAAAGCTTGGAGGGCTACTCAGCTATTGGAGTTGGTACACAGTGACTTGGCAGGACCATTTCCACAACCATCTTTTAGCAGGGCTAGATATGTCTTGACATTTATTGATGACTTTTCCAGATACACTTGGGTTTACTTTCTCAAACAAAAGTCTGAGGTCTTTGAGCATTTTCAAGATTTCAAAGCTTTTGCAGAGAAACAGTCTGGGAATTTCATCAAGATTCTGCGTACAGATAATGGGGGTGAATATGTTAATCATCAATTTGAACAGTTTTGTGCTTCAGAAGGTATCAACATGCAGCACACAGTTCCATACAGTCCTCAGCAGAATGGTGTCACAGAATGCAAGAATAGGTCCTTAAAAGAGATGGCTAATTGTATGATACACTCCAAATCTTTGGCACCTCAATACTGGGCAGAGGCCATTAACTGTGCATGTTACATCCAGAACAGAGTTCCTCACAAAGCTGTAAAGGGGGTAACTCCTTTTCAAGCTTGGACTGGTCGGAAACCCATAGTTAAGCACTTTAGAGTGTTTGGCTCTCTTGCATGGGCCCACATTCCAGTAGAGAAACGCAAGGCTATGGATCCGCAAAGCAAGCCTTGCATATTTGTTGGGTATCCAGATGATGTCAAAGGCTATAAGCTTCTCCATCCTACCACTCATGAGTTGTTCATTGAGAGAAGTGTTCGTTTTGAGGAGAGCCCTTCGAGTTATTCTCTTACCACTTCTCCATTCACTATCAGATTGGAGCCTGTGCATAATCATGATAGTTCTTCAGAGGATCTTAATCCTCCTAATCCTGATGAGGAGTCTTCTTCCTCCACTTCAGATGATGACAATAATGATGTAGATTCACATTCTTCTCCTAGTCATCATTCAGAGGGTGATGATTCTCCTCTAGACTCTCCATCTATAGCACCTTTGTGGGTTCGTCAGACATTGGAATCAGCAGGTGATTGGGTTGGTGATCCATCAGATACTAGAAGAACTAGGTCACAGTTTCAAGAGGCTCCTCATCTCTTCGTTGCTTCAGCTTCTGATCCACAGTCTTTTCGAGAAGCTTCAGGTATTCCCGAGTGGGATGCTGCAATGCAGGAAGAGTTCAATTCCTTAGAGAGGAATCACACATGGGATTTAGTCCCTCTTCCTAAAGGAAGGAAAATCGTTCGATGCAAGTGGATCTATCGAACAAAATTTGCAGCAGATGGGTCAGTTGATAAGTATAAGGCTCGCTTGGTTGCAAAAGGATTCTCCCAAGTTCCCGGGATTGACTACTCTGAGACTTTTGCACCAGTTGCTAAGATGAATTCCATCCGACTTGTCCTTGCTATAGCTGCAGCCCATCGTTGGGAAGTTCATCAGATGGAAAGAGTGCCTTTCTTCATGGTGACCTTCAAGAGGAAATCTACATGGAGCAGCCACAGGGGTTCATCCAGGATCCTTCACTTGTGTGTCATCTTCGAAAGTCTCTCTATGGCCTTAAACAAGCCCCTCGAGCTTGGTATGCCAAGATGGACTCCTTTCTTCTGACAGTTGGGTTCACTCGATGCCATTCTGATTCGAACGTCTACATTCTGCAGCAGGATGACACTTTCACTTTTTTGGTTCTATATGTTGATGACTTGTTGATCGCCGGGGGTCACTCATCCATCATCAAGGCGGTGAAAACTGCTCTACATGATAGATTTTTGATGTCAGACTTGGGTCTCTTGCATTATTTCTTGGGGATTGAGATCACTCAGTCATCTTCAGGTATCTTCCTTGGACAACCCAAGTATGCACTTGACATGCTCTCCCGATTTCGCATGGCTGACTGTAAGCCTACATCGACTCCATTTTTGTCTGGGGTCAAACTTGAGGCTAAGTGTTCTTCACCTTTGGTTGATGGCACTTTATACCGACAGCTTGTTGGGAGTCTCATCTACTTGACTCATACGAGACCTGACATTTCATATGCTGTGGGCATGGTCTCAAGATTCATGCAGGAGCCACATGAGTTGCATTGGAAGGCAGCTAAACGGATCCTTCACTACATTAAGGGTACTCATAGCTATGGGATTCACTATGCAGCGGGTGTGGATATTGACTTGGTGGGACATACAGATTCAGATTGGGCAAGCGATTCTCAAGATCGTAAGTCTACTTTTGGGTATTGCTTCTCTCTTGGTTCAGGTCCAATTTGCTGGTCGAGTAAGAAGCAGTCTGCAATTGCTCTTTCATCAACAGAGGCTGAGTATAGAGGGGCAGTTAATGCCACCACTGAGGCTATTTGGCTTCAGAATATTCTCACTGAGTTTGGCATTCCATTCAGAAAGCCTACAGTCATCTTTTGTGATAATCAGAGTGCTATACAAATCTCAAGGAATCCAGTTCATCACCAGAGGACAAAACACATTGAGATACATATGCACTACATTAGGGACTTGATTCAAGAAGGCATCATTGATCTTAAGTATTGTTCTACATCAGAGCAGACTGCAGACATCTTCACCAAACCCTTCATAGAGAGCAAGTTCCTTCATTTGCGAGCTTTGTTAGGGGTGCGACAAGTGTCTACTTCAGGAGGGGCTTCTTAGTCCTTCTTTGTACTCTCTATTTTGGGGGGTATTTTCTCTCTCTATTTAGGGGGGGGCTATTCCTTTGATGGGGGGGGCTTCTTCTTTTGGGGGGGATCTCTATGTACATGGGTACCTAACATGGCCTCATTTGCCGGGACCCATCTTTTCACCCACCTAAGCTACACTTAAGGGGGGGTGTTAGTGTAGGTTTTTTATTTTCCTTATGCTTGGGGTATTTATTTTTTCCTACACATATTATTTAAGCTTGCTTAGGTTTATTAGGTGTGGTTAATATGAGGACACGTGGCGAAATACATCAGCTACATGTGTCACTCTCTCCCCACACATGGGTAGTTGAGTTACACATCCTCTTTTGGCTTGTTGTGCCACCTCTCATAACCACTATTTTGTTTTTACCTAAGTAGTTTATGGGGTAGTTGGGTTTCTCACCCTCTTTTGGATTTATGTGCCACCTCTCTCTCGTCTTCACTTGAGGAGGTTATGCCACATGTCTTGTCATTTACCAAGTAGGTGATAACCTCCCACCTTTTATGGGTAGTAGGAGTTAATGCACCTCTTGGATGTATTTGCCCTTATTCTTCTATATATTGAGCACTCTCCTCTCACCTTCACTAGTTCAGCTAGTTCAGCTAGTTCAGCTAGTTCGGTGATTGTTTCGTGGGAGTATTGAGAGTATTCTACAATTTCTCTTGCCTTGTCTCTATTTTTTCTCTCATTTTAGATTTCTCTTCATTCTGCTATTTTGATCTTCGATCATCTGTTGAGTGAAGTTGCATGTGATCTACGACCAACATCAGATCCTGGCTCGGTTCTTGCTTCTCACAGAATCCAACAAGGAGAATATGCAGGAGGTCTTGTTTCAAAGAAAAACCAATTTTGTAGATGAAATACACAGATATCGTTAAAAGGAAGACATTAAACAAATAGTAAAGGTTTTGCTTCAAAGCATACAATGTATACAAATAACTTTATAAACATACCTGATTTTGGTATGTACTGGAACATATATAGCCATGTAGAAAGAAAAGGGGTGAATGTATAACTTTGGTATGTACTGGAGGATATCTAGCCCTGTAGAAAGAAAAGGGATGAATGTATAAGTTAGTAAAATATAAATTTATAAAACAAACTTTGATTATGGTTACAGATATGGGTATCTTTTAGGCACGAATTGTTCCACAGATGGCCTTCATATCTCCTTGTCCATCTATGTTTGCATTGAGGCCAACATCATATTACTACAAAGCAACATTTTATTTCAATCTATCAATATATATATTTGTGGTTATATGTGTATGGAATGGAAAAAAGCACAGTGGGAAAACAACTTATAGCAACAATAGGGGGAGGAGATAGTGCAAATTGCACAACACAACACTTGTTAAACCATCTAACTTTCCAACCAATGGAGGTGCATGGTAGGTTTTTACCATTTTGTACCTGTTGAGTGAGTCAACCAACTCCACCACCGCCAACCCATGTGGTCAACAATGTCCACCGTTGTTGTGAACAGGCCCAGGAAAGCCCTTGCAAATTGCATAGAGTGTTATCATATATTAAGCAAAAAATTCAATGTACAGAAGACTATATAGCTCAAAAGAGAATTCTATAGATCAACATTATACATATACATACACATACACATACACATACATATATATATATATATATATATATATATATATATATATATATATATATATATATATATATATATATATATAATATTAATATTACATATACATATGCATATATGCATACACATACATATACATACATACACATATACTTATTGGCCTTCGTTTATTGTTTGTAGTTATCTTTGTGCATCATTGGCATTATACCCATTACCATATGAGAAATTGCAGTTAAATCTTCTTTCTTTCATCAAAAGAATATGGCTAGGGTTAGTAATTTTTTCACCTCTTCTATTATCCATGTACTTGGAACTAAATATTATAGAGAAATAGGGAACACTTGCCCAAGGTTTTTAATGATCATGTGGAGCTTACCTCTTCAACAAAGTTTGTTACTAAATGTTGCTCATTGGTCAATAAGGATTGCAAAAATTTATGAATTTTGAATATAGAAGGAAACTATTACATAGTAAATATCTTTTTGATAGTTGTTTTTACAGTTTCCCTATTTCTCCATAATATTTAGTGCCAAATAATGTAGCTTGAATTTTGAATTGACAAGCGAACTGTTATATAGATTGGTTCAAGAATGATATAATTCTAGTTGGCTTACTTTTATATTTATTAGACCTAGATGCAAATCTATATTTGACCTTTTTGTCTAGGCTAATCAATTAATTGGTAGAGTATTATTTATTTTAAGATACATATGCATAGAAATCATGGCAGACTTGAAGTTGTGGATTAAATAATATTTATGAAAATACGGAAGATTAAAGGATTGTCCTCTTTTAAAGAGTTATTAGTCATGTCTTTAATTACTAATATTCAATAAAAAAAGTATTCTTTGAAAAAACATCAATCCATAACTTTAGGTATGGGATATTTTTCTCAATGCTTATGTGACAATAGATAATTTATTGCTTTGATGTTATTTATTGTCATTTTTTTCATTTGGATATTAGTTATGATGGTCAAAGTAATTATACACAAACATATCATATATATATATATATATATATATATATGTATCCATGTGGATATAAATGTATATCTATGGATGATCACAAGAGAAATAACATGGTTTGAACATTACAATGTATAAAAATATATAGACAAGTATTGTACAGATTTCTTCGTTAACCATTTTCAGTATTTGACTATTGCTATATGTTTTCCATTGAAGATAATATTGTTATTCAATGATTACAAAGGGAAGAAGTGAATTTAGAATACACATAAAAGAACTAAAAATTCCACCATATAACAGGAATGAAGAATCATAGTGACAGTGCAGACTAAAAACAATCTAGGAACCATGTTAATATTGTTATCATGGAATCTAGCAGCACTCGTTCCATGGATAACCCCCCTACGAAACTTGTCCGTTTCCTAGGATTCGTGAAGTTCAGGTACGCATAATGAAGTGATTTTCAAGCCACCTCGAAATGCGTTCCAAAGTCTCAAATAGTCAATTCGAGCATTCCCCCATGTTCGCCTCGCGAAGACCTTCAAAACGAGCTCCTTCGCGAAGTCTCACTGTTCATACTTAGCGAATTGTGAAAAATGCAGTGGCACTGAAAAAGTGCGCTCCTGCCCTGAAGCCAAAATTGGCTAAGTCTGGAAAATGCAAGGGCGCTAAAATTTAGCGCCCCTGCATGAAGTGAATTTTTCCAAAATGTAATAGCTCTAAATTTTAGCGCCATTACACTTTTTCTTGACACTTAAACTTTTTCTGGCCCTGGCGCGTTTCTTCATCTTTTTTGCGTTTTTCGTCAATCGTGCCACTTTTCGTGCCTAAATTTATTGCTCGACTTGAGTTAGGTTTTTGATTTTCCTTTTCACTTAAAAGTGTCTTTGTTCGCCATTTTCATTGTTTATGGTCTTTGTTCTTCTTTTCTTCTTGCTGGGCGAGTTCTTCTCAAGCTGCAATCATGTGTTTTGGAAATTCGAAGTTCTTCTCTAGCGTTTTTCGCATTTCATCTTTGTAAGTTGTTACCCTTGCTTTCTCTTTATTCTCCAATTTCAATGGAAACTCCATGCAGACAACCTTTGCCAACTCAGAGCGCCATTTCCATTCATCCCTACATTTGTTTTACCAAAAATGTGCTCAAGATGCTGAAGCGCCAAAATTTAGCGCCATGACATGTTGAAAATGCCAGAATAAATTCTAACTCTGAAAAGTGCAAGGGCGCTAAAATTTAGCGCCCCTGCATCAAAGACTGAAATGTCCAAAAATGTAAGGGCGCTGAATTTTAGCGCCCTTACACTTTTCACAATTTTTTTCCAGACTTAGTCATTTTTGTGCAATGGAGCTGAATTTTAGCACCTTTGCACTTTTCTTCCAGACTTAGTCATTTTTTGTGCAATGGTGCTGAATTTTAGCACCTTTACACTTTTGGCAGTTTTTATCTTAGTCTCTTCAAACTCGCTCTATTTCCATTCCGAACCCCGTTTCTTCGCTCCCGCATCGTTTTTCGTGCCTAGTTGCTTGTTTCTCACGCTTGCTCAACATTGTTTCTCGCTTCACGCTTCCCAATGCTGCTTTTTCTGCTAACGCCTGTTGATTCACCATCCTTGCAGTTTCTCTCCAGATCTCGTCAAGTGATCCCGAAGGTGATGTCCTTTGATCTTGGTTCTTCCAAATAAAAAGTTCATGCAGGAGACCAGGAAGAAGTATGAAGACTTGCGCCCAAGCAAAGAAACATGAAGAAGCTTCCTATTCTCCAGTGTTAGACATTTCCGGTGCATCCCATTATGCATCTTGTAAATATTTCTACATTTTGAATGTCATTTTGTAAATTGTAATTACACCAAGTCCAAAGATGTAATATTTTGAAAACAAATTACACTTTGACTTTGGTCAAAGTTAGGTGAGATCTCCTAAAATCGCTCACCTAACTTTCCTTATTTTCTCAATCTCTTTCCTTCTTTTGCTCATCCCTCTTTCTATATAATGTGAGGGATTTTTCAGAAAATCTTTTTAGCCTTTTGCAACGATGCTGCCCTTTGTAAGCAAATTCATGAAACTTTGCGTTCATGCTTTGTGAATGAGATTCAATCAATAAAGAAAAGGATTGCAAGCCAAACTTTGCGTTGATTCGATACTTTTGTAAGTTGATCCGATTTGGTAGTGATTAGTTCGAGGAATCTGAAAGACTCTAAGTAGTTGATGTAAACTTTGTGTTACATTCGTTATTTAGATTGCATTGTATTTCTTTTATCATTGGTTGAGTGATCTATAAGACTTTGTGCTTATAATCATTCATGCTCTTGCATGTTCTTGTTGAATAATCTACAAGACTTTGTGCTTGTAATTATTCATACTCTTGGATACTTTGTCGAAGGATCTACAAGACTTTGTGCTTGTAATCGTTCGTGCTATTAACACTTTTGTTGGATGATCTACAAGACTTTGTGCTTGTAATCGTTCATGCTGTTCGAAGAATTGTTGCGTCTAAGAAGACTTTGTGCTTCTAACATAGCAAACGGTACGTTTATGCAGATCCAACATTGATAAAGCTACGGAACGACTTTGTGCCTTCGTAAGCTTTCCCTTTTTAATTTATTTGTTTTTTGTTAATTACTTCCGGTATCTCTACATTTCGCTTTGACGAGATAGAGATATTGGCATTACTGCTAGTTGTTCATTTCAAGTTATCAAGAATTCGGAACTTCCAACACGTGAAGCATTGTAAACATCTTCTCTGAAAAAGAGAGAATGATGAATGTAACACACCCCCCCCACTCTGTGAATTTCGTGTACATTTTGTAATTACTTGTGTGTTTTACTATTGTTTCTCTTAGCAGTAAGAAGGGCGCCTCCCCTTTCTGAGAGGAGAGATTCACATCTCACATAGCTGTGGCTGAAGTCCAAGTTGTGTAATCTGTCGAAAGTTGATTACATAATTTTCACCCAACAATTTTTTGACGACTCCACTAGGGATACGATATGCATTCTAAAGCCTCATGCTTTCGTTTGAAGTATACCTGTGTCCTTTTCTATTGTAATTTATTTTCTTGTAAGTTTTTCAAGCTTTCACCAAGGACATGTAAATGGCTTCTCAAGGTCCTTGGGGAAATGCTTTTGGTCCGTTGAGCCTAGTTCTACCCTTACATGCTCTTCCTGAAGGCTCACGGAAGAACTTTCCCAAGTTTTTTGGTGATGGACAACATCCTAACGAGCATGTTGCTGCTTTCTACATTGCTTGTGGAGTTCATGGTGTTGAATACGAACATGTATCTGTAAGGCTGTTTGTGGAGACTCTCCAAGGCATTGCTGCAGATTGGTTTTATCATTTGGCGCCAAGTACCATCACAAACTGGGCAACTCTCATAGCCAAGTTTGAAGAAAGGTTCAAGCCTCCTGAAGATGCTCATGCTTTGTTGGCTCAGCTCACCCAGTTGAAGAAGGAATCTCACATGCCCATGCGCGAGTTCATTGCTCACTTCAACAAGTTGACACGAAGAATTCCAACTGTTGCTCAACCTACAGCTGAGAACTTGAAATGTTTCTTTGTAAATGCTCAAGTGCCTGAGGTTGGTTTCCTATTGAGAAGAGCACCTCCAGCTACTCTTGCAGTTGTGCAGACCTTGGCGACAAAAATTGAAGATGATCTCATTCTTGCTGGGAAAATAAAAATTGACTCAGATGAATCTGAAGAAAGCTCTTCTTTGGAGTTATTTTCTTCCATCACAAGGAGGGATCCTATGGTGCAAAGGTTGGAAAATGAGCTATTTGACCTCAAAAAGCAGTTAGCTCAAGGCATGTTTTATGTGCCTTGCAAGGATGTACCAAGGAGGTCAATTTCAAATACTGCTCATAATTTTGCTGTTGGTAATCAACACAAGTTATCTTCACCTCCAAAGAGGCTTGCTCTTGAGGTACCATTAGTAAAAGGAGCAGTGAAGCATCCTGACTCCGATCCAAGTGATCTCGTTGTTCTCTTCTGAGAAAAGGAAGTAGACATAGCTAGCGACTCCCAATTCTGGTTTATGCAGTCTCAGAAAGCCATTGATGAAGAGCAAAATGATGAAAGTCATTTTGTTGAAGTTCAAGTGAATGAAAATAATTTTTTTTTGAGATCTGAAAAGATGGACATGCATGCAGGTTTCAGTCAAGTTGAAAAGAATGCATCTGTGTCACGTGAGGACCTTCTTATAAATAATTCAGATTTTCCCAAGTCTGAGGATGGTGAACATCATATTGAGGTATGCAATGCAGCCATATCTTCATTTGAGTCACATGAAGGAGATCATCCCAATCAGCATGAGGTTGCCATGGTTGATGAATCAGTTGTTGAGGTAGCAACTGGCAAGAAGCATTCAATCTTTGATCGATCAAGGGAATGTCCCATAAGACATCTTGCTTGGTTGGAGGCCAGTGGGAAGACAGAGGTTCCACTTGCACCTGAGCATGAAGATAAACTTGAGGATGCAGCTAAAGATATATTTGTAGATGCACAGGAGCAGCCTGCATTCAATGATTTATTTTGGAGTAGCAATATATCCATAATATTTTCAAAGGTAGCTGAACCTGTTCATCTCCTTCATGAAGCAATGCTTCAACCTCATCTACATGTAGCTGCTAATGATCATGGAAGGCCTTGCAAGCTGCTGAAGAAAGGAAACTATTTTGTTGAACCTGTGAACGGTTTCATTTAAGAAGGTCTCATTAATGGCTAGTTTTAATTAGGTAGGTTTTTCCCTTTTCAATAAGTGCATTTGCATAAGTTTGTGTCTTGTTTTCATAAATTTGTTTTTCGTCGTTGTCACCTAACCCCAAGCCCAATGGATAAAGGCACTTGAATTCTAGAGTTCTTCTCCCTTCATTCATTTCAAAGAATGGTTGAAGGAAGATCCCCAACAGGAGCCTGTTGTTATCATGGAATCTAGTAGCGCTTGTTCCACGGATAACCCCCCTACGAAACTTGTCTGTTTCCTAGGATTCGTGAAGTTCAGGTACGCATAATGAAGTGATTTTCAAGCCACCTCAAAATGCGTTCCAAAGTCTCGAATAGTCAATTCGAGCATTCCCCCATGTTCGCCTCGTGAAGACCTTCGAAACGAGCTCCTTCGCGAAGTCTCACTGTTCATACTTAGCGAATTGTGAAAAATGCAGTGGCACTGAAAAAGTGCGCTCCTGCCCTGAAGCCAAAATTGGCTAAGTCTGGAAAATGCAAGGGCGCTAAAATTTAGTGCCCCTGCATGAAGTGAATTTTTCCAAAATGTAATAGCTCTAAATTTTAGTGCCATTACACTTTTTCCTGACACTTAAACTTTTTTTGGCCCTGGCACGTTTCTTCATATTTTTTGCATTTTTCGTCAATCGTGCCACTTTTCGTGCCTAAATTTATTGCTCGACTTGAGTTAGGTTTTTGATTTTCCTTTTCACTTAAAAGTGTCTTTGTTCGCCATTTTCATTGTTTATGGTCTTTGTTCTTCTTTTCTTCTTGCTGGGCGAGTTCTTCTCAAGCTGCAATCACGTGTTTTGGAAATTCGAAGTTCTTCTCTAGCGTTTTTTGCGTTTCATCTTTGTAAGTTGTTACCCTTTCTTTCTCTTTATTCTCCAATTTCAATGGCAACTCCATGCAGACAAACTTTTCCAACTCAGAGCGCCATTTCCATTCATCCCTACATTTGTTTTACCAAAAATGTGCTCAAGATGCTGAAGCGCCAAAATTTAGTGCCATGACATGTTGAAAATGCCAGAATAAATTCTAACTCTGAAAAGTGCAAGGGCGCTAAAATTTAGTGCCCCTGCATCAAAGACTGAAATCTCCAAAAATGTAAGGGTGCTGAATTTTAGCACCCTTACACTTTTCACAATCTTTTTCCAGACTTAGTCATTTTTTGTGCAATGGAGCTGAATTTTAGCACCTTTGCACTTTTCTTCCAGACTTAGTCATTTTTTGTGCAATGGAGCTAAATTTTAGCACCTTTGCACTTTTCTTCCAGACTTAGTCATTTTTTGTGCAATGGTGCTGAATTTTAGCACCTTTACACTTTTGGCAGTTTTTATCTTAGTCTCTTCAAACTCGCTCTATTTCCATTCCGAACCCCGTTTCTTCGCTCCCGCATCGTTTTCCATGCCTAGTTGCTTGTTTCACACTTGCTCAACATCATTTCTCGCTTCACGCTTCCCAATGCTACTTTTTCTGCTAACGCCTGTTGATTCACCATCCTTGCAGTTTCTCTCCAGATCTCGTCAAGTGATCCCGAAGGTGATGTCCTTTGATCTTGGTTCTTCCAAATAAAAGTTCATGCAGGAGACCGGAAGAAGTGAGAGCGACTTAAGCAAAGAGACGCGTGAAGCGCCCTATTCTCCAGTGTTAGGCATTTCCGGTGCATCCCATTATGCATCTTGTAAATATTTCTCGACATTTTTGAATGTCATTTTGTAAATTGTAATTACACCAAGTCCAAAGATGTAATATTTTCAAAACAAATTACACTTTGACTTTGGTCAAAGTTAGGTGAGATCTCCTAAAATCGCTCACCTAACTTTCCCTGATTTTCTCAATCTCTTTCCTTCTTTTGCTCATCCCTCTTTCTATATAATGTGAGGGATTTTCATTGTAAATTATCTTTTAGCCTTTTGCAATGAAGTGCTGCCCTTTTGTAAGCAAATTGTGAAACTTTGCGTTCATGCTTTGTGAATGAGATTCAATCAATAAAGAAAAGGATTGCAAGCCAAACTTTGCGTTGGATTCGATACTTTTGTAAGTTGATCTGATTTGGTAGTGATTAGTTCGAGGAATCTGAAAGACTCTAAGTAGTTGATGTAAACTTTGTGTTACATTTGTTATTTAGATTGCATTGTATTTCTTTTATCATTGGTTGAATGATCTATAAGACTTTGTGCTTATAATCATTCATGCTCTTGCATGTTCTTGTTGAATAATCTACAAGACTTTGTGCTTGTAATTATTCATACTCTTGGATACTTTGTCGAAGGATCTACAAGACTTTGTGCTTGTAATCGTTCATGCTGTTCGAAGAATTGTTACGTCTAAGAAGACTTTGTGCTTCTAACGTGGCAAACGACGCCATGCATCCAACATTGATAAAGCTACGAACGACTTTGTGCCTTCGTAAGCTTTCCCTTTTTAATTTATTTGTTTGTTGTTAATTACTTCCGGTATCTCTACATTTCACTTTGATGAGATAGAGATATTGGCATTACTGCTAGTTGTTCATTTCAAGTTATCAAGAATTCAGAACTTCCAACACGTGAAGCATTGTAAACATCTTCTCTGAAAAAAGAGAGAAGGATGAATGTAACACACCCCCCCACTCCGTGAATTTCGTGTACATTTTGTAATTACTTGTGTGTTTTACTATTGTTTCTCTTAGCAGTAAGAAGGGCGCCTCCCCTTTCCGAGAGGAGAGATTCACATCTCACATAGCTGTGGCTGAAGTCCAAGTTGTGTAATCTGTCGAAAGTTGATTACATAATTTTCACCCAACAAATATCAAAAGGATGGGACGTCAATGAATGTGCAAATATAGATATGCAAACATTGTTGGTGTGAATAATTGTCTTGTACCTAGCTAATTCATTCACTAGGTAAATTAGGGGACATATTCACATGGTTAAGTTTACTTAGGTAAAAGATTGTTTCTAGAAGCTTAGTTGGCTTATCTAGAACTTATCTTATCTAGCTAGGATGCATCATTTCCTAGGTGATTAGGTTGTTGGTTGTCTCATGTCGTAGGATCATGACATTTGTCAACATCATATTCATACCTATCTCTCAACCTTGCCCATATAAGCAAGGTATCTCTTGTACATTTGTAATTCAAGCTAATATCAAGCAATTCGGCCATTAATCAATCTTGCATTGTGAAGCAAGCATTCTTTCCATTCTCTCTCTTGTGGAAGTGGTTTTGGTCGCAACTGATCTTGGGGGTGATGAGGAGTCACCATCAACTCCTAAAAACATAGGAATAAATTATGTTCATATTTGTAAAATAGATGTCTTAGAATCCCATAGTGAGCATTAAAAAAGAAAGAATAGGAGAAATGTTGGAAAGTGCAAAAGAGCAATCAAAGCGTAGACTCACTAGTGGAGCCTTTTTCTAAAGCAGGGGTAGAAATCTTTACTATGTCTGAAAGCGACAGTTTACATTCTGCTTTGAAATCAACTTTTGTTGCTTTCACAATCATTGTTTTAAGCTAGTCCTTAGAATTGTAAGTATCTGTTCTGATCAAGATAGTAAATATGTATGTTTTACAAACAAGGCCTTTAATAATAGCAACAGGATCTATTGTAGACTCAGAGTTGTCCTGGAACATGTAGAGGTCTTTTGCTAGAATCTGTAGTAAGCTAATGGCAGCTTCATCAAAATTAATAGACCAAAGGTTGGCTGAATGGTCTTGCAGCTTTAACTGCAGAAGATAGCGATAGTTGCATTCCTCAATTTCCATTTGGAAATGATCACAAAACCAAACATTAGCACAAGGGCGTGTGCATTTTCTTTTGCATTCTTTCTCATTAACCAACAATGGGAAAGCACGATAACAAAAAAACTTATTTTTTTCAATTTGAATGGTTGCTTTAAAAATGGATTCAACAGTTTCTGGCAAGCCAAGGTAGTTGTTCAAGATGAATGCAATATTAACTCTATCATTTGAAGGATGCAACCTACAAGGTGTAAAAGAAGATGAAACAATTTGTTCTACTTTGATTGGGCCCTTGGATCTAAGAGTGTTTGCCTCAGGAATAGAAGGGTTAATGTCAAGTATTGTTGTTGTTGATGTGTTGATAACTTTACCATTAAAGTAGCCTACACGGCCATCCCGCACAACAACTATGGCTATATCACCAAAAAGATACATCCGTTCCAAGGCATCACCTTTTTCTTCCCAACTTGGGCCCCACAAATTAACATCAATGAAAGAAGAAGAAATATCATATAGTTTAATAGTTCGCCGGATTGTTTCGGTTCCATTTTTCCTGCGAACAATCGATATGTACCCAACATGGACTATAAAGCTAATAATATCAACCAAGCTATTATCACTATAATTTCTTTTGTCACTAATTGGCACAAAAGCAAAGATTTTTTTTGGCACAAAAATCTCATCTTCACATCGTTTAATTGTTGATTTTTCATCCAAAACAATTTCAAGGTTACTATTTAATTTATTGATTTTTGTATTTGCTTCCTTCACCGATCCTCTTGATATTAAATAAGTTGCACCCACTTCAACTTGACCGTATTGTAGTTCAACAATATCATCGAAACAAGTAACACGTACTTTTGTCCCCTCCATATCTATAATGTCAAAACTAAAAATTTGTCCTTCACCTCTTTGTTTGTGGAAATGATACATTTGAGCTCTAATATGTGTTACACGCCCTTTCACTATCCAAAAATTTTGGTAAATGTTCAAAGATTTAATAGGGCTGACATTTGCAGGGCTATTTTGTTTTTTAGGGGATAGGAGCAAACCAAATTTAGGGGTCCATTTAGAAGGAGACGGTGGGTCTGACGCCAACATTTTCTCTTCTTGTTGCTTGAACAGATACCTAGGGGTCCCAATGATTTGATAATTAGACATAATCACAACTAAGTTGAATATGATTAAGGCCTTGGAAAAGAAGCAAAACAATATATTTGAGACATTATATTAGGAACATACGAAGGAGAAAGAGAATTTTTTAAAATAGGAAAGAAACAATGCAACCCACCTTGAATCTTGGACATTCCTATAGATGTAGTCTCTTAAACATACAAGGGACCCTATTTTCAAGGCACCTGAAAACATCAAATCATTGTATTTGGAAGGAAAGGTTCCTATTTGCATATGGTGTCCATCGAACAAGACAACCTTGTATCACTCAACCTGCCCTTCATCACCGCCAAATTTTTTGAAGGACAAAATTTGAAGGACCGGAGAGGGAACGACATCTCCAACATTGATGGAATGAATTGCAAATGAAGTCAAAGTTGGTTGTTTCTTTGCAGCCTAAAAAGACAAGTTCAATCAAGGAAAATGCACATCATCACACCAAATGGATAAAACAAGTAAGGAAAAAAAAAGGCTACCAAGAGATATTTTTATGTGTTCTAAAAGATCAATGCATATGTACTTCCACATCTATATGCTTTACCAAGTTCATCCATTTATGTATACAGCTAAAGGCCAATAAAACTGGAGACATAAATAGTAAAGTGTATGTGGTGTATCTTTTTGTATTTGAGAATCCTAAAATTAAAGGAACTGAAAGGAAATGTTCAAGTTTATTATAGCAAAGGAAGGAAACAATAACAACAAATTTGCAGCAAGTATAAGGAAAAGGAAATACAAACTTATGGAATTAGGATCTGGAAGCTGGTGGATGGTACCCTCAAAGCTAGACTCCATAGCAGGGCCTGTGGGAGGTGTCACCAAATCAATTGTGGGGGGATTTGGAGATCCATCCACAAATCCCAATTCCACATATATAGTTTTGGGACCTTTTAGAGGGAGGAAAGGTTGCAATTATAGTTGACTGATTGGCACCTCTATTTCACAATAAAAATAAAAGATTAATGTATTACAACATCCAATGGCGACTAGTAGACAACTTAGAAATATTGATAATTTAGCAACCATTTTACTATTTTGATTAAATGAAAATGGCTATAACCATTCCAATTTTAATACTATCAAAATAGCAGGAGATACAAAAAAACAATAGGAATAATAAATGCAAATGTATATGTCCCTATATGTATTTGTTTATTTTTTAGGATGCTTATATATGTATGCATGCAATTTTTTACTATACCTCTATAAATACTTATATGCAGACATTTGCATATGTTGCTACCTGTTGCCTTCATCTTTTTTAATGTAAACAATAGAATATACAACAAGAATCAAAATGATTAAGTACATATATGCATTGAATTTTCCCTTTGTTTACACATTTTAAAAAACACATATAACTAGATATATATATCCATATGTACTTCCGGTGGGGGGGGTTTCTAGGGGCTATTTATAACATGGAGTTGGTTACCTCAATACACAGAAGCAGATTGGTAAGTGTTTGCTCATGTGAGGGTTAATGCATCTTGGCACTGTTGCACCATGGTGCCGGAGGAAGTAAATGCAATATTTAATGTTGCAGTATGGGAAAGTATACTCCAAAATGTGGGAGAAAATATAGCGATTAAGTTGCATTATTGAAAGAGGCATTGTGGTCCTTTGGTATTTTTTACTCTTTCTGAATCAAATTCTACATAAATACGAACAAAGATATCATACACATTTGTTTCGATATACATTTGTATATATAAATTACTATTGGATTGTCAAACAAGCCACACTGGTCTTGGTCTATATACATGGATATATAAATCTGCGTATATGTACATTTTTAAATATGAAATGGAGAATTTGATACATACATATGTATATATATATGTGTGTGTGTGTGTGTGTGTGTGTATATATATATGTATATATGTATATATATATATATATATATATATATATATATATATATATATATATATATATATATATATATATATATATATATATGTATATATATATATATGTATATATGTATATATATATATATATGTATATATGTATATATATATATATATATATATGTATATGTCTATGTAAAAGCTGCAAGCAGCCTAAAGGCATAGATCATTGCCATGATTGTAGTTTGTAGCAATCTACAAAATTTTAGAATTTACAAGAGCTAAACTATGACAATAAACACTTTGTTACAGGGAGCTCGAAATAGATGAGGTAAAAAAAATATAATGAAACATATTGATACAAGACAAACAATCTATGTGAGAGTTGGCTTCTCAATTCTAAATTCAAACTACATTATTTGGAATTAAACACTATAGACAAATAGGTAAATTCTCAAAGAACTATTAGGAATATATGTAAGAACCACAGGAAAATTATAGATGATGGAAAAGTCAACTTTAAAATATGGAGTATAGAAAAGGAAAACTACGATAATGAACAACTTGCTATGGGAAACTGAGAAAAACAATATCATGAAGAACACTTTGCTATCACGAACTTCAAACAATTGAGTAAAAAAGAACATCATGAAACATATTGATAGAAGACATATACCATGTTCCATCCAATCAAAATAACCACGGCAAAAATTTCAGAATTTTAAAAATTGAAAACAATCCTTGTTACAAGAATAGTAGAATAATCTATTATAGGAAGCTTCAAAAAAATGAGTGGAAAATAATATCATGAAACATATTGATACTCAAATAGATGAGGGAAAAAGAACATCATGAAACATATTGATACAAGACAACCAATCTATGTAACAATTGTCTTGTCAATTCTAAATTCATAATTTTTTTGCAATCCTTATTGACCAGTGAGCAACATTTAGAAATAACCTTTATTGAAGAGGTAAGCTCCATGTCATCACTAAAAACCCCAGAAAAGTCTACTCTATTACTCTATAATACTTAGTGCCAAGTAATGTAGCTCGAATTCCCAATTAACTTTGTGGCCTTATAGGCATTTTGCATAGATTATTGCTACCCATTGAATTTACAAGTTTTATGTAATGTGGGTTTATTTCCAAAGAATGCAGCTCAAATTTTCAATTCACAAGCCAACTCTTACATACACTACTTGACTTGTATGAATAGGAAAATAACAAATGATGAAATAGTCAACTTTAAAATATGGATTATAGAAAAGGGAAACTAAGATAATGAACAACTTGCTATGGGGAACTAAGGAAAGCATTATCATGAAGAACACTTTGCCATCACGGGATTCAAACAGTTGAGTAAAAAGTCACATCATGAAACATATTGATGCAAGACATATAACATGTTCCATCCAAACAAAATAACCATGGCAAAAATTTCAGAATTTTAATTTAATTGAAAACAATCCTTGTTACAAGAACAATAGAATAATCTATTATATGAAGCTTCAAACAGATCGTGGAAAAGAATATCATGAAACATATTGATATAAAACAGATGAGGGAAAAAGAATATCATGAAACATATTCATACAAGACAACTAATTTATGTAACAATTGCCTTGTCAATTCTAAATTCATAATTTTTTTGGAATCCTTATTAACCAATGAGAAACATTTAGAAACATCCTTTGTTGTAGAGGTAAGCTCCACGTCATCATTAAAAACCTTGGGAAAGTCTTCTCTATTTCTGTATAATATTTAGTGCCAAGCAATGTAACTAGAATTTCCAATTAACTCTGTGGCCTTATGGCCATTTTGCATAGATTATTGGTACCCATTGCATTTACAAACCAACTCTTACATACACTACTTGACTTGTATGAATATGTTTAATGTTGGTTCTCGGTTATCTATCATCAACCTCTGATTGGTATGCAAAATATGATAATGAACAGTGTGTCATGGGGAACTGAAAAAGGAGTATCATAAAGAACACTTTGTTATGGGGAACTTGAAAGAGAGACAGAGGCAACAATTTTTACAATAGTCTGCTATCAAACCAACACCACAATGGCTCTTTCGACAATGCAACCTAATCAATATATTTTCTCACACATTTCGCTGTATACTTTCCCATACATATATCTACACACACACACACACACACACACACACACACACACACACACACACACACACACACATATATCTATACATATATATATACACACATATATATATACACACATATATATACATATACATATACATATATATATACATTTACATATATATACATATATACATACATATACTCTAAATTCAAGCTGCTCTATTTGACACTAAATATTATAGAGAAATAGGTAAATTGTAAAAGAACTATTAGGAAAACAATGAAGAACCACAAGAAAATGAGAGATGATCAAAACCCAACATTAAATAGAACTTTTAAATAAGAGGAAAGAATATCATAAAACATATTGGTACAACACAAGCAATCTATGTAACAATTGGCTTATCAATTCTAAACTAGAGCCACATTATCTGGCACTAAATATTATAGACAAATAAGGAAACTATAAAAAAATTGTTACAAAAACATACATACATACATACATATATACATATATATATACATATACACATACACATTATTATACACACACACGCACATATATATATTTACATAGGCATACATATATATCTATACATATGTATACATGTGTGTGTGTGTGTGTATATATATATATGTATGTATATATCTATAGAACTCATAAATTCTAGAGCACAATAGTTTTAAAACCCTCCAATCTGCTATAAATAGACTCAGAGCAAGTGATTCATACAATACTTTGCTATCAATCCAACACAACAATGCCTCTTTCGACAATGCAACTTAATAAATATATTTTCTTGCACATTTTGGAGTATGCTTTCCAATATATATATATATACTTTGTGCATCTTTGGTGCTATACACATTTTGTATAGTTAGTTCCTTGGTATCTTTCTAATTGATTTAACTTCAAACCCTTACAAATAGGATGGTGTATCTATTGTGAACGGTATGTGGAAATCAATGCTTTGAAACATACATAGATACATATGCGCATATATATATTGAATACAAATAAAGCAATTGTATAACATGGATGACAATAACACTTATAGGCTACTAAACTAATATAGACAAAATTTAATTGAAGAACAAACAAAGCATACATCTAATTAGGTTGAATGTACATGCATATGCATATTCATATGTATATACATATATTCATATCTATATGTAAATATATTATGCATAGCAATGCATTTTCGGTGGAGAGTGAAACGAATGGAAGGTGTGGCACATTTTTTCCTTCCCTAGAGAGTGTAATGTTGTTGCTGCTTATGCGTATGCATAATTCCTTCCTTCATTGCACCCTCCATCTAAAAGAGCTTCACTTTTTTTGATTGCATATGCATATATACTTATACATATACATATGCACATGCATATGTATATGTATATACATTATGCGTACACTTATCAAACAATGCTACAGAGTGTAAGAAAAAATTCGTAGATCTAAGATTCAGTGTAATTGATGAACAAACTAACCATGCATTTGGAAAAGGCCCAATAAAATTTTGAATAGCAAAAAGGAAGCAAGCAACACACCTATGGGGCTGGTGCCTGAGGGTTGTCCAACAGCTTGGGGAGAGCTAGAGTCTATTATGTGGAACTAAAAAAAAGAATATCATGAAGAAGAGTTTATTATGGAAAACTTCAAATAGATGCGGAAGAACGAATATCATGAAACATATTGATATAAGACATATAACATGTTCCATACAAACAAAATAACCACAACAATTAACACTTTATTATAAGCAGCTTCAAACAAACCAAGGAAAAATAAATCCATGAAACATATTGGTACAAGATAAGCAATCTATGAAATAGTTGTAAGAGTTGTTAGGGAAACACTTAAGAAGCACATGTAACTAACAGATGAATGGGGAAAGAATATCATGAAAAAAACATGGAGAATAGAAGAGGGAAATAACCTATACAAAATGCTATGAAACCAACACCACAATGGCTATTTTGATAATACAACTTAATTAAAGTATATTTTCCCATACTGCAACACTCAATATTGCATTTACTTCATCCACACGCATTTACTTCATCCACCCCCACTGTACAACAACAATAGAATGCATTAACACTCCCACAAGCAAACACTTACCATTCAACTTCCGAGTATCGAGGGCACCAACTCCACCACCACCAACCCACATAATTACCAAGCTCCACGTCGCCACAGAAAAACTCGGGCAAGTTACCACCAGGCGGGCTATCTTTGGCACCGGGAAATCCAATTCACGGTTGGGCTAATGAAAATCCTAGTGCAAACTTCAAATAAATACCTTGTCGGCCAGGACACCTTCGACACTACCTATAATTCTTAAGTTTTTTTCTAATAGTTGTTTTACAATTTCACTATTTTTTCTATAATATTTAGTGGGGAATAATGTAGCTCGAATTTTGAATTGACAAGCCAATTGTTACATAGAATTTGTTGTTACACCCTGTCTAGATAGTGATAGAATTTCCAGTAAGCATGAATATGTTGCAAACTCAAATCTATACATGCATTTCACTGGCCTATTAGAAAAAGACTTAACAATCAGACAAAAATGAGAGATGTTTCAAAACCCACATTAAATAGAACGTTAAAATATGGAGAATCCAACAGGAAAAGTACGATAATGAATATTTTGGTATAGGGAACTAGAAAAAAGAATATCATCAAGAACAATTTGTTATGGGGAAGTTCAAACAGTTCAGAAAAAAAACAACACCATGAAACATATTGATAGAATAGAAAAAGAAAAATTGGAAAAGACCTATTAGGAAAACACTAAAGAATCAGAGGAAAATGGAAGATGTTCTCAAACCCACATTAAATAGGACTTTAAGATATGGAGAATAGAAGAGGCAAACTATGATAATGAATATTTTGTTACGGGGAACTAAAAACAAGAATATCATGAAGAACAGTTTGTTGTGGGGAACCTAAAATAGACAAGGGAGAAAGAATATAATGAAACATATTCATATAAGACACTGCCATACCACATAATTAGCAAGCTCCACCGCCTACATAAACAGACCTGAGCAATTTGTTCCACAAACCTTCAAGTAGATCAGGGAAAAAGATAACATGAAACATATTGATACAAGGTTTGAGCTATGTTCTTTATTAATAAATATTTAAGAGAAGTATAGAAATTGTATAAGAGGTGTTAGAATAACAATTATTTGCTACAATTCATTTTACATGGTTATTTTGCATAAATGATTTGTCTATAATATTTAATGCCAAGCAAAGTAGCTCAAATTTTTAATTAAGTTTGTGGCATTATACGCATTTTGCATGGATTATTGCATCATATAATTGTTTCCATAACCTAATTAAGAAAATATCATGATTTAAAATATGGAGAATAGAAGGGGAAAACTACGAAAATCAATAGTATGTTATGGGGAAGTGGGAAAAAGAATCTCATGAAGAACAACTTATCACGAGGAACTTCAAAGACATAAGAAAAAAGAATATCACGAAACATATTAATACAAGATAGATGAATGGAAAGCCCCATTAAATACAACTCGTAAAGCCAATAGGTAGCAATAATCTGTACAAAATGAGTGCAACCCCACAGACTTAATTGAAAAATCGACCTATTACATGGCACTAAATATTATAGACAAAATAGAGAAATTGTAAAAGAGCTATTAAAATAACACTTAACAGCCACTAAACTAATTTTATCTCAAATATGCCTATGCTTTCATACTAACCCTCTACATATATATATATATGCAATTACTCCTATGTTAATCTGCAATCGCTCCTATGTTAATGGGTATAACGCCAAAGATGCATAAAGATAACTAAAAGAATAAACCAAGGGAGATAAAATTACTAAACCTAACCATATTTTTTGATGAAAGAAAGAAGATTTAACTACAATTTCTCCAATGGTAATGGGTATAAGACCAAAGATGCACGGAGATAACTACAAACAATAAATGATGGCCAAAAAAATCACTAACTATAACCATATTCTTTTGACGAAAAAAAGAAGATATCACTGCAATTTCTCCACCCATAAAGAGTGATAATCCCTTTCAAGTCTCCAAGATTAGTATAACACCAAACATAGAAACATATAACAAGAAGCATTAACAATAAATTAATCATCTATGCAAAATACCCATGTAAAACGACTTACAGATTCTGGAGAACAATAATTTTTCAATCTGCTTATCACGACATGGACCTTACCTCTTGAAAAAATAGTGTTCCTAAATGTTGTTCATTGGTCAGTAAGGATCGAGGAAAATTATGAATTTTCCTTCGAAAAGATCATGAAACAAGAATATCATGAATAAAGCATGCATAATAGAATAGGAAAACTACGATAATCAATAGTTTTTTATGAGCAACTGGTAAAAATAATATCATCAAGAATAGTTTGTTACGAGGAGCTTCAAACACACGAGGAAAAAAGAATATCATGAAACATATTCATACAACACTTATGAACACAAAGTCACGTTAAATACAACTCCTAAAGTGAATAGGTAGCAATAATTTGTGCAAAATGAGTATAACCCCACATACTTCATTGAAAATTCGAGCTACATCACCTGGCACTAAATATTATAGACAAATAGAGAAATTTTAAAAGAGCTATTAGAATAACACTGAACAGCCAAAAATTATTAACCCTAACCATATTTTTTTTATGAAAGAAAAAAGATTTAACTACAATTTCTCCACTTGTAAAGAGCAATAATCTTTTTGAAGTCCCCAAAATGGGTATAATGTCAAAGATAGAAACATATAAGAAAAATACATTAACAATAAATTAATCATCTATGCAAAACATCCATGTAAAAATGAGTATAACCCCACAGACTTCATTGAAAATTCAAGCTACATCACCTGGCACTAAATATTATAGACAAATAGAGAAATTCTAAAAGAGCTATTAGAATAACACTAAACAGCCAAAAATTACTAACCCTAACCATTTTTTTTTATGAAAGAAAGAAGATTTAACTACAATTTCTCCACTCGTAAAGAGCAATAATCTTTTTGAAGTCTCCAAAATGGGTATAACGCCAAAGATAGAAACATATACGAAAAATACATTAACAATAAATTAATCATCTATGCAAAATATCTGTGTAAAAATGAGTATAACCCCACATACTTCATTGAAAATTCGAGCTACATCACCTGGCACTAAATATTATAGACAAATAGAGAATTTGTAAAAGAGCTATTAGAATAACACTGAACAGCCAAAAATTACTAACCCTAACCATATTTTTTTGATGAAAGAAAGAAGATTTAACTACAATTTCTCCACTTGTAAAGAGCGATTATCTTTTTGAAGTCTCCAAAATGGGTATAATGCCAAAGATAGAAACATATAAGAAAAATACATTAACAATAAATTAATCATCTATGCAAAACATCCATGTAAAAATGAGTATAACCCCACAGACTTCATTGAAAATTCGAGCTACATCACCTGGCACTAAATATTATAGATAAATAGAGAAATTCTAAAAGAGCTATTAGAATAACACTGAATAGCCACCAAACTAATTTTATCTCCAATATGTTTATGCTTTCATACTAACCCTCTGCATATATATATATATATATATATATATATATATATATATATATATATATATATGCAATCACTCATATGCTAATCTACAATTGTTCCTATGTTAATGGGTGTAACGGAAAACATGCACAGAGATGACTAAAACAACAAACGAAGGGCGATAAAATTACTAACCCTGACCATATTTTTTGATGAAAGAAAGAAGATTTAACTACAATTGCCCCTATGGTAATGGGTGCAATGCCAAAGATATGCATAGATAACTACAAACAATAAACAAAAGATGCACAGAGATAACTAAAACAATAAACCAAGGGAAAAAAATAATTTCTCTTAAAACAATAAACCAATGGCAAAAAAATTACTAACCCTAACCATATTTTTTCATGAAAGAAAGAAGATTTAACTGTAATTTCTCCATCCATACAGAGCGATAATCTCTTTGAAATCCCCAAAATGGGTATAACGCCAAAGATAGAAACACATAACAAGAAGACATGAACAATAAATTAATCATCTATGCAAAACACCCATGTAAAATGACTTACCATACAGATGCACAAAGATATCTAAAACAATAAACCAATGGTGAGAAGATTACTAACCCTAACCATATCTTTTGATGAAAGAAAAAAGATTTAACTGCAATTTCTCCATCCATACAGAATGACAATCTCTTTCAAATCTCCAAAATGGGTATAACACCAAAGATAGAAACATATAACAAGACATGAATAATAAATTAATCATCTATGCAAAATACCCATGTAAAATGACTTACAGATTCTGGAGAACAATAGTTTGTCAATTTTTGGAATAGTTTGCTATCAAACCAGCCACATAGCCGAAGGTGATGATTTTTACAATAGTCTACTATGAAACCAATACCACAATGGTTGTTTCAGCAATACAACTTAAACAAAGTATACTTTCCCACACTGCAACACTCAATATTGCATTTACTTCATCCGCCTGCATTTACTTCGTCTACCCCCATCGTACAACAACAAAATGAATTAACACTCCTGCAAGCAAACACTTACGATTCAGCTTCCGCATATCGAGGACACCAACTCCACCACTGTCAACCCACGTAATTACCAAGCTCCACGTCACCACAAAAAAACTCGGTCAAGTCACCACCAGCCAAAACATCTCTAATGCCAGCAAATCCAATTCACGGCTGGGCTGACAAAAATCCTAGTAGAAACTTCAAACAAAATAGCCTATCGGCTAATTAATCAAATTAATTGATTAATGTCTAATTTCTATCTCCCCATTTAATTAAATTAATGAATTTAATTAATGCTCTTCTTTTCATTTTCTCCAAATAAATAATTTGAATAAATTATTTATTTGCCACTTGTCCCTTTCCTCCAATTTCCTCCATTTTTGAATAAATAATTTAAAATAAATTATTTATGCACCACCTAGTCAAATATTCCCTATCATTAACCCTTTGCATAGCCTTCATTGTTGTCATAGCTGTCAGGCATCATACCTGTCATGATTCCTCCAAGAATAGCATATTCTTGGTGCATCAATTATGGACCATTGATCTTGGAATCCTTCTAGAGAATTAGTCTATACCATCCATTTTGTAACCTGCCTCTCATGCATCCTCCATCATTGATCTTGGAATTCTTCTAGAGGATTAATCCCAATCATCCATTCAAAAGGTTGTCTATAAAAGCAACCTTCCTCCTCCATTTTCACCTTAACAGCTAATCTTCTCCAACTTTCTTGCTTACTATTTGTAGGTTTTGCAAACTTATTCCAACAAATTTGAGGGAAAAGTTGCATAATAAGAAGGAGAGCAAGGGAAGTGAATCAACCAATATGGGGAGTAATTTATTTTTTTCTTTGCATTTCTAGCTCTCTCCATTATTTTGTATTCTCTTGTTGATGAAGTATTATTAGTCTAGAGCTGTTAGTTGTCACTATTCTAGGCTAGAAATTAAGAAACCCCATCTCACAACAAGTATTAACAAGCAGTTCAAATGAAGCATTCAAAATACAATCTTTCATAAATAAAGACATAATAGAGAAGACTAGATCCCCATGCCTATATTACACTTAACCACTTGACTTGATTGGATGCACAGCCTCCAACAACAACTTACAAGTTTCACTCAATCCTCACAAAGCAAGACTCCTTCTCACAAGTTGATAAAATTCCCTTGCAAATAAACTCTCACAAAATAGCTCCTCACAAATGCTAAAAGTACTCACAAAATACAATAGAATGCAATTGCAAAAATAAACAGAATAGTGTAGAATAATGCATCCCCAAATGAGATCACTAACCTCTCTATTTATATAGAAATAGGAGACATTGCAGCCTACAAAAATGACATGCAAAATGACAGCAATCTCCATGCTATTCAACTCACTTCACTTGGAAAAAAGGTGGCAACAAACCAAGCATAGACTCAGCAAGAAAACCTACAAGTTGACCCATTTCTTTGATAGTAGCAAGAGACTTATTCAATTGTGTTCATGTTAAAATGATGACAGACGAATTGCAACATGAATGGACTTCTACAACATTTAGAACTTCTCAGCGCCAAGTATGCAGCCATTCTCCTTATTATTTTGGCACAACTTTACTCATTGAAACAATCTACAATCAATTTACAACACATGCTCAAAGTAGAACAAGTCTAAGCTTTGTAGAAAACAGAGGGATGATGAGCACTTGGCTCATAATTGGTACTTTGACCAATTCCTTACATTGTTGTTACTTTTCCTATTTGCATGCATTTTACACTTAATGAGGTTGGCGTAGCATTCTATCTCTTTAAATCTCAGCCAAATGCGTTTACAACTTTGAGTAAATCGATGTTTAATGATAAAGACTCATTCAAAGGCATCAACCTAAGTTTTCTTTCCATACATCCTTTACAATTTGTACAAAACATTTGCATATATAGTCGACCTCTATCATATATTCTATTTGCATATTAATCAGCCTCTAACATATATCATTATATGTATTATTCGGCCTTTACTTCTTGCATAATATAAATACAATTCGGCCTCCATTTAATATCATGTGTAAATGGATATTTACTACCATATATAAATGGTTATTTAATACCTTGCATAAATATATAGATATAGCATTAACTATATATATATATCCCATTTCAACAAGTTGTATACATTTGATACATAAGAGAATAAGATCACAATGCCATTCACATAATAATAATATTGACTGTATATATATGTCTGTGTGTATTCCTCTATGTACATGTATACGTATGTATACATAGGTTGATATATTTGTATGAGAATTTTCATTCACCAAACATACATATGTATCAACACATGTATACATATGGATATATTTATATATCTTATATATATATACACACACACACAATTGCACACTTAAGTACATACACAATTACCTTTGTGCTGATAGGGAATCTATGTGTGGTGTATTAATACATGTACACATTCATGTCGTACTATCCATTCAATAGTTCCATGCTCATAAGTAACCCATTCAGAAGCGTGCATAACTACGTCTACCTATGTACTCTCATGTACGCATTCCTTAATGCATATGGTCTATCGTCAACATGCATATGTATACATATACATACATCCCATGTGTGTTCACCTCATCAATACAACATATTAATATTGGGAAGAACTCATAATCTCTATAAACATCATCAAGCATGCATTCAATAGTAATCATATCCCTTACTAATGTAAACACATCAAACTAAGGATGACTTAAAAATTCCCAACATAAGTAACTTGACTCAACCATTCTACTGTGAGTGTGTGTATAAGCTCAATTAGGTTACATTACTAGTTTCCCACCCAAGACCTTCTCTTCATTGATACTTCCCCTCGCACCTAAAGGATTGTACATATACCTGCATCAACTAACGCATTCCCATGGTAGTCAGCTATTCAATAAAATATGCATTACACATAATATTTCTCCATAGTTAGAATATCTAATTCAATAACTATCCATTTCACATATATGCATTTCTTCACATATCATTAAATGAAATAACGTTCATTCATAATTCATTGATAACAAAGTGTAGGAAAAATTTATTCTCATTCAGAATCCAAATTACATTCACATTTACCCTACATAGTAATAGTAAATAGTGAGTACACAATCAGGCTGTAACATACTCCCCCCTTGTGAATCATCATCCCTGATGATTTTATGTAGAAACATAAAACAAACACAAACAATATATTGTTCTGAAGTATTTTCAAATGTATTTAAAATGTGAGGAAACTTTTGTTGTATCTCAGCAAAGTCTTCCCAAGTGGCAGAGTCTTCTACATATTGGTCCCACTGGTTTTTGCACTACAATACTTCTTTGTTATGCAAGCGAAGCTTACATGTTTTGAACACCTTAATGGGATCGAGCATTACCACTCCGCATTTTTGTACCTATAAAAAGTCCAATCAATCACATGATTATAACCTGGTATATACTTCTTTAGGTATGACACATGAAATACGTTATGCATCATGGGAAGAGTTGGTGGAAACACAATTCGATAAGCTACGAGATTCACTTCCTCGAGAATCTCGAAAAGGTCCTACATAGCGAAGGGTAATTTGGAAGACTTCTCAAATTTAATGGAACTCGTGAGCTTTCACTCTCAACAACACCTTATCACCTACTGCAAAATTTTGGGGCACTTGCTTTGCATCAACATAGCTTTTCTATCTATCATTAACTTCACCCAATCTTTGCTTAACAATCCTCACTTGTTCTTCCATTTCAGCCAACATTTCTATCCCAAGACTCACCCTATCCTCAAGTTTATCCCAACTTATAGGGGTTCAATACGTTCAACCATATAATACTTTGAAAGGAGTCATATTTATTGCGGAATGGTAAGAGTTGTTATAAGAAAATTCCACTGAGGGAAATTAGTCCTCCCACTTGTATTGTTGATCCATGCAATACATTCTAAGTAGGTCTTCCAATACTTGATTTACCCTAAGTTATGTTTGCCCATTTGTTTCCATATGATAAGCTAAACTTATATTCAGTTGTGTCCTAAGTGTAGAAAATAAAGTTTTATAAAACCTTGAAGTGACTTGTGCATCCCTATTCAAGATTATCTTCTCAAGAATTCCATGCAATCTAAACACTTCTTGCACAAATTTCCAAGCTATGAAAGGAGCTCCATCAGTTAGATTCTTAGGTATAAAATGTGCTACCTTAGTAATCTTATCTACAACTACAAGAAAGGCATTGTGCTTATTCCTTGACATAGGCAATCCTTGCACAAAGTCCATACTTAGGACTTGCCACTTTCTCTCTAGAATATCATGCGGGTATAACAAAACTACGGTGATGATGCTCAACTTCACCCTTTGACATTCAAGACACCTAGCCACAAATCTAGCAGCAACTCCTTTCATCCCCTTCCAAAAAGATAATGGCTTTACATCTACCATCATTTTTGTCACACCAGGGTGTCCAGAGTATAATGCCTCATGTACTTCTTTCCATACTAGATTTCTTAACTATTTTGATTTAGGTACATACATTCTCCCCTTATATCTAAGTAATCCATTAGGTTCAAAATGGAAACCTTCATACCTAGCATCATGCAGATTTCTTGTGAGTTCTTGATTAACTTGAAAATACTACTCATCCTCTTTGCATTTCTGCACTTCTTGTCCTTTAAAATCAATTTGAATTGTCACTATAGAAGCAATATAATGTCTTCGACTCAAGGCATCGACAACCCGATTTTCCTTTTCCTTGATGTAACTAATATTGAAGTCATAATCTGACATTAACTTCAACCATCTTCTCTTTCTAGCATTCAAATTAGGTCAAGTGAATAGATACTTCAACCCTTGATGATCAGTTTTCATCTCAAAAGGCTTCCCTAGAAAGTAATGCCTCCACATTTGCAATGCGTGAACCATGACTGGTAACTCAAAATCATGCGATGCATAATTCTTTTCATAAGGTTTCAGCTTCCTTGATTCATAAGCAATTACTTGTCCATCTTGCATTAACGCACCTCCTAATCCTTCTCCTGATGCATCTATGATAACTGTGAAGTTACCTTTAGGATCTGGTACTTTCAAGATCAGTGCAGTGGTCAACTTCTCTTTGAGTAGGCCAAAGGCTACTTTGCACTTCTCTATCCACTCAAATTTCTTCCCTTTCTTCTGCAAAGAAGTAATCGAAAAGGCTATCTTGGAGAAGTTCACAACAAAAAATTTGTAGTATCCTACCAGACCCATGAAAATTCTTATTGTAACTAAGCGAAAATTCTAGGTTAGCATATTAGAAGCTAAATAAATCAAAACCCAAAGTAAATAATGAAGCACAAATGAGGAAAAACATGAAAACAAAGAAAGTTATCACCTTGAGTCTTCAACCTCCATGATTGACCTCCATTACACCTTCTCTATTTGTTGCAATATGAAGTTTTCCCTCATATTTTGTGCGAGCAATATGTGACAATGTCAAGACCAAAGCAAATGTTGAAGGATTTGATGACAAAATGCAATACTATGCAACTATACAACTAGTAAGCAACTCTTAGCTATGACTACAGTATGCCAAAATGCCAAATGAGAGATGAAGTATGCCTAAGACAAGAGCTAAGATGACATAAAATTGCAAGAGCATGAGATGAAAAGATTGCAAAAGATGTGAGAGATGCCTAAAACAAGATTGCATGAGATGTGCAAATGAGACCAAACTTGCCATTTTATAGAAAATGCAATTTTGTATGAATGGTCAAGATTGAAGATTGACAAGTGCCCTAGAATCAATAGACAAAATTCAATGTGACAACCCACAATTAGGGTTAGGGCAACATTAGGTCAAATTTGAAATGAGTGGACAAGATTTAATTTGAGAAAATCAAATCAAGGGTTGACAATGCATGTGACAAGGAGATAAGAATGGCACAGAAAAAGAGATGGAAAATCAAATATATTAGAAATTACTTTATTTATGGAGAAAAATGCTATTTTGAATTAAAAATTAATTTAATTCAAAAGGTGGGGTCATGTGACAGTAAATAATTAATTTGAATTATTTACTAAAAGAGGGAAAAATTAGAAAGTGGGACCATCTTAAATAAATAATTTTATTTAAAATGGGGAAAATGCCAAGGTGGACAATAATTAAATAAATTAAAGAAATTATTTAATTATAAGAAGACTTTTAAGAATTAAAGACGTATTTAAATAAATAAAATTTATTTATTTAAATAATTAGGAAGAATTAATGGACCAAGATAATTAAATAAATTTAAGAATTTATTTAATTATGGAGAAACATTAGACAATTAGTGACATATTTAAATAATCAGGAAGAATTAATGGACCAAGATAATTAAATAAATTTAAGAATTTATTTAATTATGGAGAAACATTAGACAATTAGTGACATATTTAAATAAATAAATAAAATTTATTTATTTAAATAATCAAGAGGAATAAAGACATGAATTAATTAAATAATTAAAAATTATTTAATTAATAGTTGAAAGTGGACCAAAGACAATTAAATGTTTTAATTACGCTAGGAAGAAAATGGCAACAATAGAGCTTGTAGGTATAGGTCATTTTTATGTGTCTACATTTTGCCCCTCTTTGTCATAATGTAGCCTGTTGCATTGTGATAAAGAAAACTCGGTCAAAAACATGCCCCAGCAAAGGTACAAAGTATCTATGCCCCCTTAGGAAAATTTTCAAATTTTGGCTTAGTGACAAAAAATTTTGAAAAGTGTTCTGACAAGTTAATTTGATGACCAGAAAAGTGATGGTGCAAGCGATTTCAGATTTTGACATGTTTAAGTGGTCAACAGGCCAGTCAAAGGTGGTCAAAAGAGCTGCCAGTAATAAAAAGGTTGAAAAATCCCACTTTGACACTATAAATAGTTTGAAAATGGGGTAAAAGTCAATTCATTTTCATATTCACACTTGCAAATTTGGAGAGCTCAGAGCCAGCAGAGTGCGTACGAAAATGGTGATTCTAGTCATAGAGCACCATGGCTACATCATCAGGACCTTTTGACGGCCAGAGGGTGCGGACCCGCCGATAAGTACCTCATACCCACTTTGTACTTTTATCATTTTTCATACTTTATTAGGGTTTTAGGGTAGTTAAACAAATGTACCACGACGCATATGCATTTGCATAAGTCGCATTTGAGGTTGCGTTCGACACACTTGATGCATCGCGACGCAAAAGCCAAGGGTCTATTAGGTTTTTCATTTAGTGCAACACATTTTCCAAATGTCGAGATGCATTTTCCATCTTGCAGTGCAAATGATAAGTGCAGCGACACATTCAAAATATTGTGATGCATGTGTGACGTAGAGTGACGCATTTGATTTAACAATGACGCATTTGTGATGCCAAACAACGCAAGTTCCTTAGTGCAATGCAATTGTTGTACGGAATGACACAAATGCCTTACTGTGATGCAAATGAAGTCAACACAACACATTTGAATTTAACTAGGGTTGACCAAGGTTGACTTAGCTTTAAACTCACTTTTTTTTTCTTATGTTTAGATAGATGGTAATAATGATTTGCAAGATTGTGCTAACTCCCATTTCTACATGTGCAAAAACAACTAGCATTGATCTACACTCAAGAGTACAGACCATCTACATACGCATTTCGGGATCAGCTAACGGACCAAGAGTGGAGATGACTAATGTGATTGGGGTTGTACTATGTCACCTATATGCCCATTATCCAAGCTAATAAGGGATTGTTGACAACATTGGCTAAGAGATGGCACTTGGAGACTTGTTCCTTCCACTTGTCGATAGGAGAGGTGACGATCACTTTGGAGGACGTGTACTGGATTTTTCACATTCCTATTAGAGGAGAGCGGGTGGTGTATGATCCTCAGTAGGGAGTGCAGGCCATGACAGAGTTATATGAGGTGAATGATGGTGCGGGCCTAGGTGTCGATGGGTATGAGATTCGATGGGAGTACCTAACCGAGCACTACCCACGGTGGGACGCTATGCTATGTACATTGATTGTCGGGGTCCTGATTCTAGATCATCAAGGACATGGATTCCCGATCGGATGGGGTGATGTGCTAGTCTGGATGCGGTGGGACATTATTTTTTTTGCATGGGGGCCTTGTCTTTTTGGCGTGCTATACGACCAATTACACGAGGTAGCATATAGGGGTGGGAGCAGTATCAACTGCAGCACGACTTTACTCATGATCTAGGCCTGGGAGCATATTCATGTTTTCTAGCCACTGATTCAGAGGCCTCATTTAGTCGATGGGATGTCATATGCATATCTATATGCAGGAGCGTTACAATAGACCAAGGCTAGAGAGATAGGGTTTTGGCAGCACAGGATAGATACCATGACTAGATTCGTTTGGAGGTTGTACAGAGATTGCGCGCAGTGGGAAGATGAGGGCGATCACTTACCATTTTGCAAACAGTTTTGGTATTTGATTGGTCACATGGTTTAGTAATAGCTGATTGTAGAGATGTACCTACCCCAGTGGGTTCTTTGATAGTTCAGTGAGTAGCAGGGTGTTCCCATGGGGACAACAAAGTTCGCGAGGACATCGTGATAGCCTGGGTGGGGTCCCGCTATATTAGTGACATTTGCTCAATAGCAGATAGATGGATTGGTGGCATAGCCATGGGGATGGAGTAGAGTAGCATATCCAGGGATGAATGTGGATTATGATTTATAGTGGAAAACGCATAGGATGATTCCCTTGACAAATCTTGGCGCACCAGTACCTGTTGATCAGAGGTATGTTATCCCAAGGGTACAACAAGGAGGCTAGAGAGGTAGGTGGAGAGGCAGAGACGGAGGCCGAGGAGATGGTGGCAGAGGATATGGAGAGAGAGGTGGTGGAGATGGGGGAGGAGATGATGGAGGAGATGGCGGTGGTGGCAGAAAGAGGAGAGAAGGGAATGGAGGGAGACAGGCTAGGAGGGTCATACAAAGAGTCGAGGGAGTGCCACTAGGGGCCATTCTCGAGGTTTCAGAGGAGGAGGAAAGAGATGAAGGGCCTAGACAGGAGGAGGCAAGGCAGCAGGAGGAGAGGCAGCTAGAGGCACATGGGAGACAGGAGGAGGAGGTTAGGCCAGAGGGAGGGGGCAGGAAGGAGGAGGTTCGAGCAGAGGTGGAGGTAGAGGTGATACAGCCAGAGGTAGAGGCACTTGATGTTGGGGGAGGAGAGGGATTTGGCGATGATGATGATGAGTCATACATTGGAGAGGAGATGGACGAGGAAAAGAGGTAGCTTCGTGAGAGCATGATCGATGGGGATCTTGCTATATCCAGTGTGCCACTATTGTTGCAAGATGCCACAATGGATCAATGTTTACTTGACATGTAGCATAGGTTGGATGAGGCCACTGCAAAGATCAGTGCCCTATGGGTAGAGCTTGAGGTGACTCGGGTTGAGAGGGATCAGGCAGAGATCTGGTGACGAGAGATAGAGAGCTGGTGCATCCAGTTTGCTCAATTATGTATAGGGTCGGTTGTAGATGTGGCCAGGGAGCTTGCCAGGGGCAACGCAAGTAGAAAATAGTATAGGATGTTATATGAGCATGCAGTGTCGGCTGACCAGAGAGAGCCTGAGTTATCATCCAGATCATCTAGCAGGACAAGGACAGGATCAGGGAGTAGCAGCCTCAGTCAGAGCAGTGTGGGTGGATATACTTCCTTAGGGCACACATCAAGTCATAGATCCCATCACTCTCACAGACATTCTTCAGGTCACAGGTCCAGTCACTCGCATGGATCATCTGGGTTAGGGCATATATTAGTGCACAATCAGCCACTAGTTACAGATCCATCTACCTTGAAAACTCATGTTGCTATATCCTCATAGCCTCACGCCACTATAGAGATGATACCATCAGTGTCAGTTCAAATGGCCTCATAGACACAGGCTATCGTGTCTTCATAGGTTATGTTAGTTCCAGCTACAAGTCATCATTCACCACGCTCTTCTCCATGAGGGGATGAGGAGAGTACATCCTAGGACACTTGACATTGTTATCTTGATACTATGTTTTAGACATTATGTTATGACACTTTGTTTATTTGACCATCGAGCCTGCAAGCTCCATTTTTGGGATATCTCATGACTCTATCATGCGACGTTATATTTTTTCAGATTATATATGTGATGCAGTTTTGATGTGACCTATTTTTTATGTTATGTGATGATGATGTTTATGATATATTCTTATATGATGATGATTATGATGATGCAATTATGATGACCATATGATGCATATGTGATGTGATTTATGCATTTATGATTCCTATGATGATGTCTTTTATATTTTATGCCATGTATGAATTTATGATAGCTACTTATGATGAGATGCCATGATGATGTGATTGTTATTTATGCTTATATTCCATGACAATGTTATGTTCTAATGATGATTATATGGATGCATAATGTATGATTATAATGGATGCCTTGTTTATGATTATGGATATGTTAATGCATGACTATATATGTATGGACAATGCAATCTTATGATGTGATACATGTGTTTTAATGATATGGATGATGTATGCACCTACATGTTATGTGAATGTGTAGAAACCTAATGCAATGCCTATATGATCATGTATGCACTTATATTTTTGTATGTCACAAGATATCATCGTGAGACAAATGAGATGAGACAATAAGACAAAAGGAGATGAATGTTAGCATGGAGACCAAATCCTTCAACATGTTACCACAGGTCTTAACAATTATTGCTCTTAATCATCATTGGGTAGATTATTGTAATGGTCAACAAACACCATGATATGATATAGATCAAGGTGTGCAAGGTTGTACCATCACATGAGACAAGTAGTCACAGACAAGGATGATCATGACTCATACTAAGAGCTAAATTTCCCCAGTCTTTTTGTCATAACCAACCACAAGAATAAGATAGACAAGAAGGACAAGTCATGAAATGTCGTCGTTTCTCTAAATCCTTTTACCAGGACATCCTCGAGGAACTAGCAACATGACTTCCTAAAAAATATTAGACAAGTCAATCATCATGAAACATCGCTGCTTCTCTAAATCTTGTCACCAGGACATCGTGGAGAAACTAGTAGCATGATGAAAGATCAAAGGACCAAATGCCAAGATAATGTTTTCCAAGTGTTTGCCAAGTGTGTATGAATGTCAAGTTTTTTAATGTCAAGATTCCAAGTTTGACGGTGTTGAATGCAGAAGTTATCAAGTTTGACGATGTCAAGGTATCGAATGTCAAATATTGCCAAATTCAGGAAGGACACATCCTGAATAATGTTGATGTTGAGAAGATTGATCCCCAAATGTTGAGAGGATCCCTCAAAATGCCAGATGACAGTGATGATACCTAGGAAGGACACATCCTAAGGTATAATTAAATGACAAAGACCGTTCTTCAGAAGGACACATCTAAAAAATAACCAAGCGTTGATAGTTTTGACTGGGTTTTACCGAAGTTGACTGAATTTGACTTTTGTTGATAGAGTCGACTTGTTTTGACCAAATTGACTTGTGTCAATAGAATTGACTACATGTCGATGTTTGACATGCCGATGTGCTTGACGTGTTGATTCTATAATTTCCAAACCTTGGTTCAAGAGTTTATCTGTTTTAGAATGACCAGTTTGACTTGAAGACTTTTGATGTGTGTGCTAGTGCAATGTCATGAACCCTAATGGACCGAACTAGTAAGGCCTTAGGGGCTCATTGATAGATGGCCTTGCCTAGGTCATACACTTAGAGACCTCATAGTTTGATACGACCAATGAATTTGTCTTGATGACCAAAGATTGAGTCATGATTTTTATTTTGACAGACCTAAAAGGACTGACCTAATGTCTCGAGGGCTCAAAGATGAGTCTTTCCTACATAGAAAATGTGCAGAGACAATGTAGTTCGACAAATGACAACGAATGACTAATATGAATGACTCAACAAGATACGACTCTATTTTTGTGTTTTTGATATTTTATTTTATTTTTGTATTTCTTCAAGACGTTTTTCAATTTTTAGGTCTTTTTTCAGGACATTTTTCATTTTTTTGGTCTTTTTTCAAGACATTTTTCAATTGAAAGAACCATGTGTGATACCCACTACAGTCAGACAATAAGGGAATTCCCCCAATCAGGTCCTAGACTAGCCAAGTTTAAAGAATGTGAAAAGGACATGCTTAGGGTGACGAATGGACAGTATGCAGGATTTGATGTTAACCGTTGTTAGCTATGAAAGGAATGGAAAAGTCTCATGATGGGGTGTCAATATGGTGTTAGAAAGGTGGGTTTTTATTATGGACTAAGGTAGATAGAGTGACAGTAGATGGAAGAGGAAAAACCAACTACACATGGCGCCTATTTGCCAAGTTTTCACCATGGTACTTATCCAAAGCACCTGTTCACCAGGTTTTCACCATTGGACGAATTATTTCTCTTTACTATTTTTGTCATTTTTTTATTTTTTTGGTGTCACCAAGACGCCTGTTTGCCAAGTTTTCATCAAAGAGAAGTTTTTTTATATTTTTCAATTTTTTGTACTTTTATGGTTTTTAGCTAGACTTTCTGATGCTATACATAGAACTTTCGAAGATGTAGACTGTTGATAGGCTTTGTCAATTGTTCACTATCTAGAGTAGCTAGCTGATATGCTCCATAACCAAAAGAGGATGTGATAATGTAACGACCCAACCAATTTGGTTTGAAGTTGACAAGTTTTTCTTTGTCAGACTGATTCTTGGTATTTTGCATGAGGACCAAGTCACAATGTCAAACTTTCTAACCATGAATCTTTTTTTGTAACTATGACAGAGACGATTCTAATATGCTTGTAAATGATTCAAGGTTTTATGTCTTCGTTCTTCTAACATTTCCAATTCATGCAGTCGTGACTATCTATACTCCTCATCATCAATTAGACCCTTCAGGGAGACTCGCAAAGAGGGAATTTCAACCTCAATGTGCAAGATGGCTTCGGCTCTAAAGACCAAGGCAAACAGAGTAGCTCCTGTAGGTGTGTGGATACTGGTATGGTAGGCCTATAGAGTAGGGTTAAGTTGAATGTGTCAGTCACAGCTAGTGTCATTGATATTCTTTTTAAGAATTTTGATAATGGTTTTATTAGACGCCTCAGCTTGATCATTTCCTTGTGGGTAATATGGTGTGGAAAAATGATGTTGGATATGGAAGGGTTCACACAACTCACAAACGTCTTAATCGTTGTCTATGATGATGGAATGGGGTATACCATACCGACAAATGATGTAGTTGAGGATAAATTTGGAAATTTGTTTACCGATTATGTATGTAAGAGGGATAGCTTCGATCCACTTAGTGAAATAATTAGTCACGTTAATAATGAATTTGTGGTTGTTGGGAGAGGTAGAATGGATTTTTCCCATAAGGTTGAGTCCCCATTGTGCGAAGGGCCAAGGAGAAGTAATCGATCAGAGTTCTTGTGCTAGTACATGAATCAAATCGCTATGTATCTGACATTTCTGACATGTCCTGACAAACTCAAGTGCATCTTTTTCCATAGTCGTCCAGTAATACCCAAGTATCATGATCTTCTTGGCTAAGGTAGGACCACTCGAATGAGATCCGCATATACCCTCATGTAGTTCACGTAAGGTTGTTTGTGCTTCATCAGTGTCGAGACATCAAAGAAGGGTATTGCCAAAGCTTCAGTGGTATACGCTGTCATTGATGATGGTGTATTAGGTGGCTTTACAGATAAAGGACTTTCATTGGTTATTGGATAGGTTGGGGGGAAGGGTTTGGGATTTGAGATAGTCATAAATGTCTTGATACCATGGAGAATTGGGACCAACAAGCTTGCAAACCATCTTTGATTCTGGAATGTCATATGTAGGAACCAAAAGTTTTTCCACCAAGAATTCAAACTGAGGCACGTTGCTTGGAATGTCTAGGAGAGAGCCAATTGTAGCCATTGCATCTGCTGCCTTGTTTTGTGCCCTCAGAATCTGTTCAAAAGAAAGCATGTGGAAGTATGAGTGGAAACTATCAACCATTCTCTTATAGGGAATTAACTTCACATCCTTGGTGTCATAATCATCATTGACTTGGTTGATGACCAACTGAGAGTCTTTGAGGACATGCAGATTTTTGATTTTCCATTTTATGGCCATTTTGAGTCCCGTGACTAGTGCCTCATATTCTACAATGTTATTTGTACATGGAAAAGCAATGCAAAATGACTTAGGGATGGAGTTTCCTTGCGGCGAGATAAACAATATTCCTTCTCTTGAGCCATGACTAGTATGAGACTCATCAAAGTAAAGTTTCCAAGGCGATTTAGGTTCTGTATGAAACATAGACTCATCAGGAAAGTCTGCCACCAATGGGTGATCACTTTGTACAAGTGCATCTTCCAGTTGATCTGCTATCATTTGTCCCTTTATATCCTTTCGTTCCACATATTAGATGTCGTACTCACTCAAAATCATGACCCATTTTGTCAGACAACCTATCAATGTTGCGTGACTTAGGAGATATTTTAGGGGATCAATATTTGCTACTAGATGTGTCCTATGATTCAACATGCAATTCCTTAGCTTTTGAGCAGCAAAAACAACTATTAGGCAAGCACGTTCAATGGATGTGTAATTTATCTCATATTCGACCAATGTTCGATTGATGTAGTATATGGCCCTTTCCTTCTCATCATAGTCATTTTGTGCCAATAATGCCCCTAGTGTTGAAGTTGTTCCAGAAATGTATAGAATCAAAGGTTTCCCTTCGATTGGTTGCATTAAAATAGGTGGTGACAATAGGAAATCCTTTATTAGTTGGAAGGCCTCTTGACATCTATCAATCCACACAAAGGGGATTCCCTTGTGCAAGAGATATTGAAATGGTTGACACTTGTCGGCCAATTGTGCTATGAAGCATCAGATAGATTGCAACTTTCCTTGCAATGTCCTAAGTTCGCTTATCACTTTTGGAGGAGGCATGCCCAATATGGCTTTCACTTTGGCAGGATCGACCTCAATGCCTCTTCGAGAAACTATGTATCCCAAAAGTTTCCCCGATGTCACACCAAAGACGCATTTCTTGGGATTCAAGTGTACCTTGTATTCTTCCAATCTCTTGAAGATTTTGTCTAACACATTCAAATTATCTTTTCATGTCAAAGATTTAGCCAAAAGGTCATAAACATGATCTTCCATTAGCTTGTGCATCATGTCATGGAATATTGTTGTCATGGCTCTCTGATACATTGTTCCTGCATTCTTGAGACCATAAGGAATGATGTTCCAATAGTATGTGCCCCAAGGACATGTGAATGTCATTTTATGTTGATCTTCAGGGGCAATACGAATATGATTATAACCTGAGAAACTGTCTATAAGGGACAACATCTCGTATCCTACTGTAAGGTCAACTATGATGTCTATGTTTGGTAATGGAAATTCATCCTTTGGAAATGCTTTATGACCATTTGGCTTCGTGACCGATACCAAATTGGATATCCATTCAGCATAGTCTATAGACCATATGAATCCCACATCCAACAACTTCTTAAGTTCTTTGACTAACAGGGCGATCTGAGGATGCATTTTACATAGCTTTTGTTTCATTGGATCGACATCTGAAAGTAGTGGAAAATGGTGCAAAACTAATTTTGGACCTAACCCATGAATATTAGCATAGGACCATGCAAAATTAATCTTACGCTCTGAAAAGAATTTGTGAAATTCAAATTTCTCTTCTTTTGTCAAGGATGTCGCAAAGAGGACAATTTTAGGATCTTCTGTTGTAGATATGTTGACTTCCATGGTGTCCTTTATGATAGTGATCCCATAATAGTGGTTTACAATTTTTGGCCAAACTGGACACTGAAATTATTATTTTTAACTAAATCTTCACATTCGGGCACCTATAGCGGCTAAACTGTGAGGAATTTGAAGATGGTGCAAACTAGAGTCTCATCAAATTTTGTCAGTAGATTCTAAAAATATTTTTTTCAAAATTTTTGGAATCAAATTGCACTTCTTTTTCCATCTCCCACGAAAATAGATTTTTTTCAAAAATCAACATTTTTAAAAAGTGACGCACACCGTTAACGATAACTTTTTTTCCCTGAAGGATAAAATTCTAATTCTTTCAAATTTAGATTTGTAGCTCGATATCTAGTGCTTCCACTTGGTTAGATAGTTTTTTATTGAATATTTTTTCCTTAATCAAGTTTCAAAGTCAAACAAATTACAATTCGACATAGCGCGACCGTATAACGCGTAACTTTTTTTGTATATGTCAAAATTTTATTTTATTTTTTGTTGGATCAAGGACTTCAATATCTGGTGCACTCATATTTTTCAATTTTTTTTATAATCTTCTATTTTTCCTCATGTGAAGAACAAAGAAAATTCATTTTGGATAAAACCTATGTTTAATAAAACTTAAAAACAAATACATAACAAAACCAAAAATATTAAAATTATATTCATTGGATAGCTTGTTCTGAGGAATACCATAATCATTTGAAATAAATTTTAAATGAATTCATTTGATCCCCAAAATCTAAATCAAAAGTGATTTTTTATCAGCATTTTGATAGGTGTAAAGGAGACGCATTTATATGTATGGTTTAAAACTAGTGAGGTTCTATCCAAGGGGTTTGATCTAAGGTGATTTGATCAAACCCTCTTCAATTGGAATCCTTAAAATGGAACTTTTTAAGGCTTAAATCATTATATTTTCTAAAAATATGTGATTTCAGCTAAAATTCGTTCCTCTCAGGAATTGTAAACCACTATTATGACAACACCCATGAGCATTGTTGATCTTTCCTGAGTCACGAGGGGAAAGTCCAATCCTCCATCTTTGGATTCCTCAGAGAGGTTTTCACCATCACATAGGTCCTTTATTTTTACTTTTTTATCGTTAGAAGGTTCCTTTTGATTTTCAACTAAAGACGTGTCATTTTTTGTTTTATTTTTATTTTTCATTTTACAACTAGAGGATGGACTAGTCTCCCCAAAGTAAGCTGCACAATATAGGTCAATAGCAAATCCAGCCTTGTGATCTCCACTTGGTATGCCATCACATAGTCCCATGAATTTTGCAATGGCCTCATCATTCTAAAATATTCCCATAACTGGCGGGCCTTATTGATCCCAATCGATTAGTTGCGGGTAAACTAAGGAGATACCATCATCAGTATTGGTGAATGGTGGGGAGGACACGGAAAGCATCTAGATGGACTCGGAGAGGTTAAAGATAAAATTGTCATCATCCAACTCCCAGTCAGATTCTATCCAATATTCTCCTTCACTCGATTCATACTCCTTGTCAAAATAAGGGATAGAAGGACTATCATTGGGGTCGGTAGTGTCATGTGGAAATTTAGATGAATCCAAATGATGGTTGTTATTGTCAGAGGTTGGATAGATATGTCGGGGTTATGGCTAATAGGACTGGAAGATGATTCGTACTTGTCATTGTTCCTTGGGAAAAAGAGTCTATCCCAGTCTTCTTGTTTCCTTGGGATCTTAGGATTGTCATTATTTTGTGCTAGGTCAATTTTAAACTTTTCCAAAATCTTTCTTCAAAAGTAAGTTCTCTAGGTTCAAGGAACAATTCATCAAGGAAACAATCGCTTAGGGATCATTGGGAGCCAAATTCCCATTCATGGGAGTCAGTTTTGGTAAGGGATTCCCTCAATAGTCTCGACACTTTCCAAAGCATTCACACTCACTCAAAAGTACATTGGTATGTTGATCATCATTTTCAGGTAGACCGTACCCTAAGCCAAGAAGTTTTGGTCTTTGGGGAGGCATTATGGGTTCTTGCATTACAGTCTTATTTCTTCCAAGGCCACTAGTTCCATCGTAGCCTTTTTCCTTCATTATGTCATAGCCTTTCCCATATATCTGAACTAGTAATGGGGATTGTTCTTCTTAGTCCTTATAAATCCATGTTGATATATCCTTGATGTCTTATTTACTCATTTTACCCCATTTTATAAAAATATGTGATGGAGGAACCCTAAAAATTTCCTTAGGCTCCATTCTAAAACAAGGTCAATCATCAACCTTAGGAGACTTGGGTATTTTGGTGATGCAATAGGCCGTACTTAATTTAAATTCTCCACAACCTAGGTCCTGGATCTTGACATTGGAATCAGCCTTTGGGACGGAGGGAGATGATGGTGTGACGGAAGATGTGGAAGGAGTGGATGTGGACGATGAGGCGAGTGTGGATAGGTCAATGAATTTGGAAGAAGAGGAACTAGGAGTTTCTCAGTTGATGGGCACCTGATGTTCTGAAATACCCCTTAGATTAGTGCAATACTAAAAGGGATCGGGGTCTCCATATATGGTGATTTTTGTGCCATCAAAAGGAAATTTTAGGCATTGGTGGTATGTGGATGGAACGGCTTTGAGGGCATGAATCCAAGGTTGGCCAAGCAAGATGTTATAAGGTAATTCAAGATCTAGGACTTGGAAAGTTGTGTCTACAATGACTAGCCCAACTCTGATAGGAAGAGTGATAACACCTTGAGAGGAACATTCTTCATCATCATATGCATTTATAACTATGCTCTTTGTAGTGTCTATGCAAGCATCAAAAAATCCTAGAGCCTTAACTAGTTTTAAGGAGCATATGTTCAGTCTTGCTCTGCCATCTACTAAAACTTGTCTGACCTTATGCTTATGGATAAAGACTTCAATGTGTAATGCATCGTTATGATTGGACTTTGGTGATGAATAATCTTAATCTAAAAATGTTACCTGATGGGGAGTAATGAGGTATCCCACCATGGCTTCAAACTAGTTGACATCAGTGTCTTGAGGGACAGAGGACTCTTGTAGGGTTTTGTCAAGTATAGCTTTATGCACGGGAGAAATGTGAAGCAGCTCGAGTATGAAAATTTGAGCAGGGGTTTTGCCTAGTTGCTTAATGATGTTAAATTGTCCCTTAGGTTGTGACTGCTTGGTGGATGGGCCTAATTGTGCTTGCTTGGCGGATGGACTAGGTATTGTAATTTTTGGCTACTGAGGGGGAGGAGGACCTGCTATGGTGACTTTTCCACCACGGGTAGTGACATTGCATTCAGGTGCTCTCTTGACAGTTATGGTATTGACGTATTCATCATCAGTTTGGATGTGGTTGATAATAGTTCCTCCTGAATAGTCAAATGCAATGCGGGTATAGTTGGCACGATTATTATTTGTCTTAGGGCCTGGCATGGAGGGACTATTTGAACCATGGCCTTGCAATGGGTTTTTGTGAATACTATGGTCTTCGTTCGATGCAAATTGTGGCCTACCCAATTCAATTGTGTGATTTTCAATGATGTCTTGCACAATATTTCTTAGTTGTCGACAAGAAGAGGTATTATGCCCTTTAGCCTAGTGGTAATCATAGAAAGAATTTTCATCCCACCATGATGGTTTAAATTGTCCTGGTTCATATGGCTTAGGGTCCTCTAGTGTGATGAGACCATTTTGAAGGAGCTTATTAAGGACGTCTTCAATTGGTTCCCCCAAGGTAGTGTATGTACTTTTCAAGAATTTCCTTGGCTGATGGGGTTGTCCTTGATTTTGACTGTTTTGACTATTTTGGTTATTTTGAATGACATTGGCAAGAGGTGTTGGTGTATTCATTGATATGTTTTGTGGTTGAGCTCCTTTAAGGGTAAGCACTGGACCCGTCATGTTTGCCATCTTAGCATCAACAACGCTATCATTGGTAATGTGTTTATTCTTGACCCAATATTTATTCTTGTCTACGGGTGGGTTTGTGTTCATGTTCTTAGGGCCATATTTTAGTTCTCCTTTAGCAATAAGGGCTTTCTCAAGTTGGACACCCTTTTCGACTAAGTCTATGAAGGTTGTGCAACAGTGAACTTGCAAGTCGTATTTCAGTGGTCCTAGGAGGGTTTGGACAAACATGTCACATTTTTATTTCTTAGGTATGTCAATATGGCAACGACTTGATAGAATTCTCCATCTTTGGAAGAATGGGATAAAAGTTTCACCAACATCTTCTTGTGTCAATGTACATAAACTGGTAATGGAGGTGTTTGTGTCAATGTTATAGGCATAATTTCGTACAAATTTGTCTGCAAGTTCATCCCATGATTTTATTCCTTTTTGCAAAGTGGAAAACCATTCAAGTGTGGAGCATGCAAGACTCTTAGGGAAGAGTCTCATCAAGTAGGTATGTTCCTAGGCAATGTTCACACAATTGGTCCTGAATTCTCAAATGTGTTCACTAGGATTTGTCTTGCCCTTGTATTTAGTAAAATTTGGTGCCACATACCCAGGAGGGAATGGTGGCATGTATAAATTCATGTTGAAAGGGTATGGGCATAGGTCATATGACATGTGTGACTTTTTATTGGACATTTGCATAGTCTCTATAGTTTTTTGCAATTTTTCCATTTGAGTTGTCAAGGCATCAATTATAGGATTGTTCATTGCATCACACATGGGAGTGATGGGTATCCCACGTGTCCCCATTTGTTGCAAAGAGATGTTCTGATTTTTTTGTGGGATGTGTTGTTGTGAGATATATAACATGTTTTGATTTGAATGTTGTTGGTAATGCAAGTTTTGGTTAGGGACATGTTGATGGGTATGGATGTTTGATGCATATGTAGGAATGTGCCCTCCATCCATATTAGTCGATATTTGTGGGATGTGTTGGCCTTGAATATTTTGGTGTCCAAATGAAGTCATCTACTATGTATTCTAATTGCCTTGTCCAAATTGGTTAAATTGTCCATGGGGAATGTTGGTGTTTTTCCCTTGAGAAGTATTAGTATTAGGTTGTGATGACGTGTGGACATTTGATTGTGGTCCTCGAATGAAAACACGTCATTTACTTCCACCAAAGGGATTGAATGAAGATCTAATGAAAGGATTTGATGATGATGCCCCCATGGTGCCAGATGAAGCTCCAAATAGAGGGTTTGAAGAACTTTCCCCCATCGATGAGGATCCAAAGGTAGCTCCAACTGATTGTGAGGATGTTGTTGATATTGTTGGCATTGATTGTGACATGGCTTGTGACATAGTTGGTGTCCCTCTAACTAATGTTGCATTGATTGAATTGGAATTTTTTTGATTGGTTGTGTCATTAGAGGTGGCATTAATAGTTCTTGTGGAAATTTGTGAGGTGGCACCAACGAAAGCATTGCTTGCATTGTTTTGAGGTTGACTAGTATTGGACATGCTTGTATGGTTGTTGTTGGTATTGTAATCAAGAGAGGTCGGTCTCAAAGTGTTAATTTCAAATCCATGTGGTAATTTAACCCCTTGGTCCAAGAGCATGGCTAAATATCTTTGTGGGTCATTTAAGACTAAGTCTTCCACGAAAGAGGCTACGTCAGGATTTTGTGTTGCGGCTTCTAAGTCTTCTGCATATACTTGTCCATGTTGGTCCCTTTGTATAAATGGTTAAAAAGGGTTACATGATGAATATGGCATGTTCATTTTGCTAAAAGGATTGATAAAGGATGTGTCTTGATTCATCTTTTGATTCATCTCATTGGAAAATATATAAGTGTTGTTATCTTGTAAAAAATTGGCCATTTCTCTTTTTTTCCTTTGAAGCCTAGTCACAACCATATAAGAAATTGCTCAAATTAGGAAGAGGATGAAAATGACAACTAAATGATGACACTATGTTTTTTAGATTTTTGAATAAGGGATGCAAATGCAAACTATTTTTTTGAAATTTTTTATTATAAGGAATGAAAATGCAATATGACAATGTTGCCTAAAGGAAAGGACAAAGGACAATGATGACTATTTTTTTGGGTTTTTAGGAATAAGGTATGTGAAATGAGGACTAAGATGATTTGAATGTTCTAAGGTATGCAAATGCAAAGGTCTAAATGATTTGGGGAGAAGGTTACTCAACCACCCTAAGCTTGATCTATGTCTCAATTAGGGTCATCAAAGGACTTAACAATATGACTAAAGGAAAAGATGACAAGATGAAAAGGTGAGGTTTCCTAACTAGACTTTTGAGTTGGAAAGTCTCACAAAAAGGACAATGACTAAAAGAAAGTATGTTGACTAAGTCCAATGACCACCTACTCTTGAAGGCAATGATTTTGCAAAGTATGGTAAGCCAAAATATGCAAATGAAATGAAGACTTAAGGACTAATTTATGACTGAAAATGAAGATAATGGATCCTAAAAGATGCAACTAAAATTTTGTAAAGTTAAACCAATGGGAAAATACAAGCTAAAGATGCAAATGATGGAAGTTTTGAGCGGTTTTCTTTCTGGTTTTTTATAGAGGTTGCTGGAAAAAGATGTTTAATTACAGATTGGAAAAGTTTGGTCTCAAGTTTTAGAGTGCAACAATGTTTTAGATTTTCCCAGGAAAATGCGTCATTTCAAGTTGTGAATGTGTTGTGGTTTAGCATATGTGTCAAAGTTTCAGCAAATGTAGTTTTACAGATAGCAAATGCGACTCAGAAAGGTGATTTCGGTGTTTTGTTAAGCGAATGTGGTTCAGTACAGGCAAATGCATCGCCAGAAATAGAAAATGTGGATTATCAGAGTGAATGCATCACAAAATATGGAAAATGCGATGCAGAAAAGCAAATGTATTTCAGCAAATGCATTGCAACAGAATAAGTCAAGTTTGTTTGCAATTTTTGGCAAGATTTTGAAATTGTCTCAAGTTGAATGTTTGTTTCCATATCTGTGAAATGGTGTTTGTTTGTTTGAATGTTTCAGAAAACATTTGGAAAACACAATATTTTGTCTTGATCACACAAAGAAGACAAGTACAACTCTAGGTTAGGCAAGGATAATATTTGCTAGATTCCATGTGGGTTTCCCCAACTGCACTTATTCTTAGCGGATAAATCTAGAAGCTTGGCCACATAGGCTCCCCCTTACAGTGCACTCACTTCTCAAGTCAACCAAGCTTTCAACCCCCATAAATCTCCCATGGTGAGTTGATCACCTCTACTAAGAACTGTGAGAATGTGGATGCCTTCACAACGACCGGTGTTGCGCTAGCGAATAGAAGGGATTTTGGCAACTACACAAAAGGGTTCTAATGAATACTCGGGGACACGGCACCTCGCGAAAGTATAGAAAGCCACTTAAGGCTTTAACCAATCTACTAGGGGCTCTTATACCTTTAAAAGAAAAAGTAGGTACCTATTTTTGGAAGGTGCTACACAACTAAGGCCTACATACCATGAGGACTTGACAATTCAGACTCATCCTTTTATATACCAACCTAAGCGAAAAACTGGTTGGAGTCATTCCCTCTTTTGAGGTAGGCCCCTCTAAGGTTCAAAAACATAAAATAGATGGGTCTGGTTTTCTGATCACCTAGTTTGCACAAGGTGAGAGCATAATCACCTACCACCTTCAAGCACAATCAAGAAAAGTTCTTTAAACCTCCTAATTAAATCTAAGCGAGAGAAGAAAATGTTCTTTTTAAAGCACTAATGGAAGTGTTTTCTAATCTAAAACAAACAGAAGAGGTTTTCAAAACAAAAATCCTTGGAAATTCAAACCTACAAAACCACTTATTAGTAGTCTCAAAAAGATTCCTTGGACCCACGAAAATTCAAACCCACATGCTGCAATATCATATTAGTAACCATAAAAACCCCTAGACTACTAGATTGAAATGAGAAATTAGGAAAATTTTGGAAAAAATTGAAAGCAAAAATTTACCAAACAAATGTCGCAGCAGAGCGAATGTGTCACTTTGTACAACAAATGCGGCTTGGGTCTGTATGTTGGAATTCGATAGGAGGATGTGTCAATATGCAGAAAAGATGTGTCATGATTGTCAAATGTGTCACTCTGGATGTCGAATGCATCGAATTCTTGGTGAATGCATCTCTGCAGATAGCAAATGTGGTTCAAGCCTGGAGATGTGTCGCTCTACTGGCTAAATGTGTCATGATGCAGCGATTGTAGTTTTGGAAGCTGCAAATGCAGCTTGTCGTACATATACTTGTAAAACACACAAAAAAAATGTATGGAAAAAACAAAAATGTGTGATTTTGGTGTCGGGTTCACCAATGTAACTAAGGGAAAATTTGAGGTTAGCAGATTAGAAGCTAAATAAATCAAAATCCAAAGTAAATAATGAAGCACAAAGGAGGAAAAACATGAAAACAAAGAAAGATATCACCTTGAGTCTTCAACCTCCATGATTGACCTCCATTACACCTCTATTTGCTACAATATGAAGTTTTCCCTCAGATTTTGTGTGAGCAATATGTGACAATTCCAAGACCAAAGCAAATGTTGAAGGATTTGATGACAAAATGCAATACTATGCAACTAGTAAGCAACTCTAAGCTATGACTAAAGTATGCCAAAATGGAAAATGAAAGATGAAGTATGCCTAAGACAAGAGCTAAGATGACATAAAATTGCAAGAGCATGAGATGACAAGATTGCAAGAGATGTGAGAGATGCCTAAAACAAGATTGCATGAGATGTGCAAATGAGACCAAAATTGCCATTTTATAGAAAATGCAATTTTGAATGAATAGTCAAGATTGAAGATTGACAAGTGCCCTAGAATCAATGGGCAAGATTCAATGTGACAACCCACAATTAGGGTTAGGGAAACATTAGGTCAAATTTGAATGACAAGATTTAATTTGAGAAAATCAAAACAAGGGTTGACAATGCATGTGACAAGGAGATAAGAATGGCACAGAAAAAGAGAGAACTGGAAAATCAAATAATATTAGAAATTAATTGATTTATGGAGGAAAAAGGCTATTTTGAATTAAAAATTAATTTAATTCAAAAGGTGGGGTCATGTGACAGTAAATAATTAATTTGAATTATTTACTAAAAGAGGGAAAAATTAGAAAGTGGGACCATATTAAATAAATAATTTTATTTAAAATGGGGAAAAGGCCAAGGTGGACAATAATTAAATAAATTAAAAAAATTATTTAATTATAGGAAGACTTTTAAGAATTAATGACGTATTTAAATAAATAAAATTTATTTATTTAAATAATCAGGAAGAATTAATGGACCAAGATAATTAAATAAATTTAAGAATTTATTTAATTATGGAGATACATTAGACAATTAGTGATGTATTTAAATAAATAAATAAAATTTATTTATTTAAATAATCAAGAGGAATAAAGACATGAATTAATTAAATAATTAAAAATTATTTAATTAATTAGTTGAAAGTAGACCAAAGACATAATTAAATGCTTTAATTATGTTAGGAAGAAAATGGTGACAATAGAGCTTGTAGGCCTAGGTCATTTTTATGTGTCTACACTTACCTTTGAGACATTATTAGGCACTAACCATTCTAGCACTGCCTTGATCTTAGTTGGATCAACTGAGATTCCATCTATCGAGATCACATGTCCAATATAATGCACTCTCTTTTGAAAGGCACACTTAGAGAGTTTTACATACAACTTGTGTTCTCTCAAACATTGCAATACTATCTCTAAATGTCTACAATGATCCTCCTCATTCTTTGAGTAAATCAGGATATCATCAAGGAAAACCAAGACAAACTTATCTAGGAAATCCCTAAATACATTGTTCATAAGGTTCATAAATGTTGCAGGTGCATTTGTTAAACCAAAGGGTAGAACTGTAAACTCCTAGTGTCCATATCTAGTTCTGAATGTAGTCTTAAAGATGTCCTCATCCTTAATTCTCAACTGATGGTATCCAAATCATAGATCGATTTTAGAAAATGCAATAGCTCCCCTCATTTGATCAAATGCATCATCAATGTGTGGGAACAAGTACTTGTTCTTTACCATAGCTTTGTTGAGCATGTGATAATCGATGCACAAATGCAAAGTACCATCCTTCTTTTTCACAAAGATCACTGGTGCTCCCCAAGGTGATATACCTAGTCTTATTAACCCTTTAGGCAACAGTTCATCCAATTGTTCCTTAAGCTCCATTAACTCGGTTGTCATCATTTTATAAGGTACCTTGGAAACAGGTTTGGATCCTAGAACTATATCAATTGAAAAGTCAAAAATCCTTTTTCGTGGTAACCCAGGTAATTCATCTAGAAACACATCGGAGAACTTTCTCAGTATAGAAAATATCTCCATATCTGACATTCCATTTTCCTCCATTTCTCCATCTTCCATCTCTTGTAAGCTTTGTGATTCCAAGTTATCAAGGTTCTCTTCAAGTTTTTCCACCTTGACTGCAAAGAGTTTGCACCCTTTCTTCTTAGCCCTTAACAATTGCATTGCAAAGATTTGACGAATCTTGACCTCTCTAGGTATCGCTTGAAACTTCACTTGATTACCAAGATCATCTAAGCATTCTACTATTTTGGAATGGTAGTCAACTTTAGCTCTATGCCTCCATAACTAATTCATGCCTAGGATAACATCATAAGAACCTAAGAGTGCTACACAAAGATTAACCTCTGTAGAAAAACAAGGTAGTTTTATCCTAGCTTTGAAAAGACATTGATCCACCATTGCTCTTATCTAGTTTTCATATCCCATAGTTCCCAAGACTTTTCCATGAAGCTAGCTTTCCTAGATATATTTTTAGCTATTCTAGGTGAAATGAAATTTTTAGTTGCACCAGTATTTATAAGTATAGAAATGGGTAAGCCAAACAAAATACCTGGAGTCTCTATCAGAGTCACTTGATACTCTGTCTGGTGATCATTTATAGCAACATGAATCTTTTGTTGGAACATCACTTGCTAGGTAGGGAGTGGATTACCATAAGGTCATGACCCTAAAGCCTTGTTAGGACATTGGTTGGCATAGTGGTCTCCTCCACATGTGAAACAACCAGTAGTCGGTGCTTTCTTCCTCACAATTTCTCCAGAATTATTAGCATTCCCACCAACATTGCCAATATTTCCACCATTAGAACTATTCCTCTTACATTCCCTTCTATTACGAGATCCATTTTCTACTTGCTTTGGAAAATCTTGCACAACTTCAAATTTGTTTGGAGTTGGCTTGACTTGAACTCCCACATTCTTCTTACATTTTTTGTTTTCCTAGTAGATGGAGATAGCTTTGAGCTTCTACTCCTGTTTAACAGCTTTCTCATACACAAGATCCATAGTAGTTGGACAGTGCACATCTACCTCTCCTCCAATCTGACTATTAAGTCCCATGATGAACTTTCTTATCTAGAAACGTTCATCCTTTTGGTACATAGGAACATAACATATAAGATGGGTAAAATTCTCCCAATACTCATTAACCGTCATCTCGCCTTGTCTCAAATTCTGAAAATATCTGAGTTTCTAATCAAAGTAGAGTTGGGGTAACCATCTTTTATGAAAAAATTCAAAAAATTCATTCCAAGTCAGTTTTAGTGAGCAAAAACCTAGTTCCATCTTTTTATTCATCCACTAATTAGAGGATTTTCCTGCTAACTGGTATGCTCCCCAAGCGGCTTTGGTAACCTCAAAATAATTTTGAATTTCAAAATATTTCTCCATTTGGACCAACCAAGCTTCAACTTCGTTACCGTTGGTACTTCCTTCAAACTTAGGTGGGTTGATTTTCTTCATATCTCAGGAAAGTTCAAAAGCCATGTGCTTCCTATTAGTTTCCTCAAATAGAGAAGGTGATTTCTCTCTCTCATGATCATGGATTTGATCATGTCTGTGAGAAGAGTTTTCTCCCTCATCCTCATTATTCGGAACTTCCTTCTCAACTCTAGCCTTTTCTCTTATTTCTTGCTCAAGGTTTCCCAACCTTGCCAAGATTTGTTCTAGTCTAGCTTCAACTCCTTCTGGTCCTTTCCCAACTTCTTGGCTTTCGCTAGGATTGGTTCATGTCCTTACCATCTTTGCAAGATCAGATTATACCTGAAGGTTCATCCACGTTAGATTCAATTATGTTATCAACTATCTTATGGAAAACATTTAAATATAAACCAATCACACATAAGGAATTCTACATAAGATTAAGCACAAGCTTTTGATAAACACATGATTTTATTCATTTTATAAGGATTACAATATCCTTTGATTACATAGAGTGACTATTCAGATAAGCCAATGGAGAGTACCCCTCAAATTCACTCTCAAACACAACTTAATGGGGTATACACTATAGATTGAAATTGTTGTCCATCTCTCATTTGTTCATACCTATCACAAAATGGAAAGTAACCTTCATATTTATCATTCGATACATAGTTACAAGGGACATAACCCTCTGATTCACTACTCAAGGAAATTACAATTACTTCTACCATTGGTAGAAGTCTAGGGTCTCTAAAGATAAATTCCAAAATGATGCTTCCTTCCAAGGGAATATCCCTGGATAGTGGTAAAGAATCATACTTCATTGGTGTGACTAGAGGTAAATAGTTATATTGAGCCTCCATCTTCATCTTTCTCTTTACATCACTTATCTGAGAAAGCGCATGACAGAAGGTTTTAGTGTAGCTAAATCAGATGGCATTTTCGTAGTTAATACCATCAATGGTTTGTACAATAGCCTTTCCTTCTTGGCCTTTAGGTAATGCTCATTCTCAATTACTGACTTTCTAGCCGTTAACCAAAGACACACCATCCTGGCACAAGAAATTCCAAATATTAGATAACATTGGACGAAAATTATGATGAGCTCATAGGTTCCAAAGCTAAACTTGGTAGCTTTGATACCACATGTAACATGTCATTCGTTCATTGACATAAATTTCCTAAGTTTTCACTTTCTGAGTAAATAAACTATGTAAACCATTGCAATTAAAATTTTATTTTCTTCATTGAGAACAAATGAACAAAGATTTCATAACAATAATCAACATTGATTCCACTCCAATATAATAATTCACATATTACAATATTCCAAAGAATGTGTACAAAGTACATACATAACTCAATTAAGCTTCAAAGCAATAGATATAGATGGTCCAGGTTTCACCTTTCAAATCTTGGTCTTTTGTCGCCTATTGAGGAGAAGCATCAGTCAAGTGCTTTTTTGCCAACCACAGACTCATATGCAATCCCCTGGACACATCTATCATAAGTTTGATGGTCCTACCCTTTAATGAAGAGATTGGAGTAACCTTGTAGTGACAAACATACTGAGCTTAGTGTCGTATCCTACATGTCTAGAACTTGTAACCTTACAATCTAGGACTAGCATGTACAAATGGATCACAATGAATTGACAGTGGAGCCAAAGGCAATCACACTACTTTGGCCAAAGTGTTCTCACTCAGTATTTCAAGTGATAGTCATCCTACTTACATACACTACTCAAGCTCGATTTGACTTTAGGCCACTATAATCTATGCATAGGTATTTCCTCCAATGGGTAATCTTTAACCCTAGAAATGACCTATCCCCTTTCCCACAAACTCTATGGTATTTCTACTCACAAAGCATAAATACAAGTTCCCTCCCTTCAATGGAAAATCAATCCCATGATTAACTCACTAGCTAACTATTATAATTAAATAACTAAAGCTATCAACAACCCTTAAGCTATTCTTTGTTTAATCATTCCCAATATCGTAATACTAATGACAAACACTCTCTCCTATTATAGAGTACATACAAGCACTGTACAAATAAGCATTTAAAATCATCATTTCCATTTCCAAAGCAAATTCTATGCTTCCTAATGCAAGTATTAACAAGCAGTTCAAATCAAGCATTCAAAATACAATCTTTCATAAATAAAGAAATAATAGAGAAGACTAGATCCCCATGCCTATATTATGCTTAACTACTTGGCTTGATTGGATGCATAGTCTCCAACAACAACTTACAAGGTTCACTTAATCCTAACAAAGCAAGAATCCTTCTCACAAGTTGATAAAATGCCCTTGCAAATAAACTCTCACAAAATAGCTCCTCACAAATGCTAAATTACTCACAAAATATAGTAGAATGCAATTGTAGAAATAAACAGAATAGTGTAGAATAATGCATCCCCAAATGAGAGCACTAACCTCTCTATTTATATAGAAACAAGAGAAATTGCAGCCTATAGAAATGGCATGCAAAATAACAGCAATATCCATGCTATTCGATTCACTTCACTTGGCAAAAGGTCCAGCAACAAACCAAACATAGACTTAATAAGAAAAGCTACAGGTCAACCCATTTCTTTGACAGCAGCAAGAGACTTATTTAGTTGTGCTCATGTTAAAATGATGACAGTCGAATTGCAACAAGGATGGACTTCAACGACATTTAGAACTTCATATCTTGGTGCCAAGTATGCAGCCATTCCCCCTATTGTTTTGGCATGGCTTTAATCATTGAAACACTCTACAGTCAATTTGCAACACATGCTCAATGCCAACTAAGTCTAAGCTTTGCATAAAATAGAGGGATGATGAGTCGCTTGGCTCATAATTGGTACTTTGACCAATTCCTTGCATTGATGTTACTTTTCCTATTTACATGCATTTTACACTTAATAAGGTTGACGTAGCATTCTATCACTTTAAATCTCAACCAAATGTGTTTACAGCTTTGAGTAAATTGTTGTTTAATGATAAAGACTCATTCAAAGGCATCAACTTAAGTTTTCTTTCCATACATCATTTACAAGTTATGCAATACATTTGCATACATAGTCGGCCTCTATCATATATTCTATTTGCATATTAATCGGTCTCTAACATATATCATTATATGTATTATTCGACCTTTACTTCTTGCATAATATAAATACAATTCGATCTCCATTTAATATCATGTGTAAATGGATATTTACTACCATATATAAATGGTTATTTAATACCTTACATAAATAGATATATATACATATATTTATATATGTACATATATATATATAGCATTAACGCTACACACACACACATATATTGGAGTCACCAAACAAGTGACCCTTCTACTTTTTTTGGCTTGTTAGGGCCCTCCTTATGATTTTGGCTTAATTTTTCCTTGATTTAGTGTTGCAATGTGGATGACACATTTACATTAAGTCTTGGTCCCTTGCGAACTAATGGATTTTAATGGCATCTTGTTAAAGTGTTGTGAAGTGTTGTAACACACTTTCACACTTTTCTAGGGTTTTATCAAATAACTAAGCATAATAAACCTATTTTTAATCAAAATCAACATTAATCTTTCCTTATTTGGAGTGTTGTAAAGTGTTGTAACACACTTTCAAATTTTTTTAGGCTTTTCATTAATAATTGAGGTTTCTTATGCTTTAATTGGCCCCATTTTGCATCCACAAGCCTCATTTATTGCATCTTTTTGAGGATAATCCCAACACCAATTAGTAACCAATCATAATTCAGGTGTTTATAGCTTATGTGGGCCAAATTTAGGGATCTAGGACTCATTCACCACCTTGGGAAAATGGGTCCCACCTAGATCTTTTGGCCCCAAACCGGTTTTCATACATTTCTAAGCACTTTTCATTTTTGGTCTCATACATTATGTTTGATGGGACTCATTCGCCACCTTGGGCGAATGAGTCCCGTGTGACCAAAATTCAAATTTAATTCAAATTTCTGGTGGGATTTTATCCTCCTAGATCTGATGTCGGCTTGTAGTGTTGTAATTTCGGGAATTCTTGCATAATCAAGTACAAATCCAAGGTTCTTTCACTCATGTTCTCACCTAGAATTCAAGAGAGTTCACAAGAGCATTCAAAGGCTTTCAAGGGTAGATAATCAAGCATTTTAGAGTAACATTCAAGTGCCAATCATCATGTCAAAGATTGCATTCATCATGTTTGTTCTTGTGCTAACAAATGTGATGTAGAGTTTATGATTCAAGCAAGATCAACTTCATTCAAGCAAGAGTCAAGAACTACATCCATTGCAACCATTTCAAGCATATTTGCAGCACCTTATTGCTAGGGTTTGGTGAGTTGCAACATTGCTATTTATTCATTCATCATTCTCCATTTACATTTGCTTTCATTTCAAGGTTTAATTACCAACAAAGGGTTTGACCAAGGAAATCCCCTATTCACTAACCCCACAACATTTTTCCCTCTCCTTTGCATGTGATTTGTAGGTTTAGGTTGCATATTTCATAAGGAGCAAGATTGGAGAAAATTTGTCAAGTAATTAAAGTTTCTAAGGTTGCCATCAATCCTTGGAAAGACTTGGAGAAGACCTATAGGTAGCAATTTATAGTTTCGGATCTGGAAACCAATGGGGAAGAGTAGAGCAGACTGAGAGGAACAGAATTAGGTTCGAAACTTCTAGAAAATCATAAGTGGATTGATTCACCACAAGTGGTGAATGAGTCCCACTATACAGGTCTAGCAAAGATTTTTATAGATCTCGACACCCTTTTGGAAGAAACCCATTCCTACACATTTTCCCAGAAACTGGACTGATTTTCCAAGCTTGGAGAATGGGTCCCAATCAATCTTGAAAGAAATTTTTTTAGTGATCCAGACCTCCATTTCGCCTTCTTCAGTTTCTCATGTGCACACTTTCTATTTTACAATTTTTTGCTACATTTTGTTCATCTTTCTAGGTCATTTAGAGTTACTTTGCATTCAATTAGGGTTTTTCATTTTACCTTGCATTTCATTATCTTTTCCAAGTTTACACTTGGTGGTGAACCCCTCATTAGATCATTTTCAATCCCTGGGATAGCCCTATTGCAAGATCTCTCTTTTTTGCATTGAGATCTCTAGGGTTATCCTTGAGTAGAATCTTTGAAAGTGGGTGTGAATACATCATCATTCCCCCATTTTCATAGTTCCATTTTGGTGAACCTGCATTTAGGACATTATAATTCTAATTTGGAGTGCATTTACATCCTAGATTTAGTTTTCATTAAGGTTTGCATTGGTTAATTGGAATTCTAGGGTTTCAAATCTTGTATTAATGAAAGCTCATTTAGCTTGCATTTTTGCACTTAATTTCATTGAAAATCATTCAAATTCTGCATTTGCATCTTAGACATAGATCAAAATACATAAAAAAACATAAAATCCAATTCAAAATTTTTGAAAATTTTCAAAAAAATCATCAATGGGACTCATTTGCCACCCTAGGAAAATCAGTCCCTCTACATATTCTGCATTGCATTTTCTAGCATTTTCAGTTCAGTTTCTGAGTTTCTATTTACTGTTGTTAACTTTTTGTTTCAGTTTACAGATCTTTTGTTTCACTCAATTCATTGCATCTAATTTAAATTCATTCATCTTCTGCATTTCTTAAAATCAAAATTGCATTTACAACAGTGTTGCATAGTTTACAATCTAAAATTTGCATCATGGATATGTGCTTTAACAAGCTTTGGATGTCTTTAAATTCCTTAGTGGATGTGTCAAGTTGTGCCTTTAAAAATGATCCTAATGAAATTGACCTTACTCATGCTCACTCAACTCCTAATGCATGTCCTCCTCGTGATGTTGACATCATTAGAGAAGATAATGACAGCATGAATAAGTTCCTAAATGATTGTCTTAATGACCTTGAAGCTAATGCATCCTTTTACCCATCCATGAAACAACCAAATCTTCCTACCATACCACCTCTTGAGATGTTCAGTTACTTACATCCTAAAACAAAAGTTAAACCTAAGTTCCCTACAATAGGTGAACCTTGCTTCCCTAAACAAGAAAACACTCAACATTTTATGATAACAAAGTAACAAACACTCCCATCAATCTAGAAGAAACATATGGAAAAGGATTCACAATCTTGATTAAACAAGGATGTGATACAAAAATTGAACATGAGATCCACCAAATCCTAGAGCAAATACCAACTAATGAAAAAAAAAGGGGTTAGGGTATCAAGATCCCTCACATAACATAAGGCTTCCTAGAGAATATCTAAGGCTTCGTAGTGATGGCATGGTGATTTGTGATTCCCCTCCTGATTTGAATGTCCTTTTTCCTAAAGAACAACCAATCACTCATAACAATGACAAGGATGAGAGGATCACATTAGGTCCCCCTCCTCCACATTCAATTCGACAAGTTGGTGAATCTAGCAAACAAAATAGGCCTTACAAATTACAAAAACTAAAGTTCCCTTGTCTGCCACCTGAAAGTGAAAGGAAACTACAATTGCTTTTGAAAAAAGAACTCATAACATTACCACCAATAAAAGACAAACTTGTGCTATATACTAAAGATGCAAAAGCTCAACATTGTCGATACCACATAACTCTTGGACATAGTACTAATGAGTTTCATGCATTCAACTTAGTCTTGAAAAACTTTCACTTCGATGGAAATGACTGCCATCCAGTAATTCAATAGCTTGTCCTTTTCCATCACTTGTCATGTAATGGTTGTAGAACATTCTATTCTCACTATTACATGACCTTTCCTATCACCTACCTCGGCTCATTCTCGTTTCGCACTCAGTGGGGGCAAGAGTTTGATAGCCTTGTCCTAGTAATGCACTTGTCATTGTCCCTTAGTTGCGTTGTCTACCTTCCACTCATACAAACTGATTGGGAAGCGGATGACTTGCTCATAGGTTGAATCACTTGTGCCTTTCTAGTCTTTTGCATTATTTCTTTTTCATTTTCTTTTGTGTGATTGCATGTGCGTAATGTGATCCCCCATGATGTTTTGTTTGATGTTCTCTCTCTCTGTGGCATTCCTCTATTTGTATCTTCATTCCTCTCTATTTCGTAAACTCTTATTTTGTGTTTTTTTATCTCTTGTGTTTTCCTTTTGGGGATGATGCAAGGCGTCAAGACATTCATGTCTCTTCCATGTTGACCCAAAAGGCTTTCTTTTTGTTTTCCTTTGCCTTTTCTTTTTCTCTTTTTCTCATTTGTCTTGTGTTTTCCTTTTGGGGATGACGCAAGGCATCGAGACATTCATGTCTCTTCCATGTTGACTCAAAAGGCTTTCTTTTTTTTCATTGGCCTTTTTTATTTTATCTTTTTCTCTTGTCTTGTTTTTTTCCTTTTGGGGATGACGCAAAGCATCGAGACATTCATGTCTCTTCCATGTTGACCCAAGGCTTTCTTTTTCCTTTGATTTTTCATTTTCTCTCTTTTGTCTTGTGTTTTCCTTTTGGGGATGACACAAGGTGTCGAGACATTCATGTCCCTTCCATGTTGACCCGAATTTTTTTTCTTTGTTTTTGCTCTCTTTGTGTCATTCTTCTAGTTCTATGTGTATTTGGGGGATGATAACAATTCCAAGCTCTCTAAAAATATTTCAACAAAAAACATACTGAACCCAAATCCATAGATCCCTTATGTGTTTGGTGTTTTCATTTTAGGGGCAACCCCTCTCTTTTCTTTTTCCCTTACATGACATAGTTTTACTTGGAAACATATGACGACATAGGGCTTTCCAAGTTAGCTCTCATGTCTTCTTTATTGTTTGTATTTTTCATTTGCTACTTTAAAGTAATTGCTCATAGTAAGGTGTTTAACAATTCCTTTAAAGTGGGGGCATACATTGGCATTATTCTTTTGCATTTTTCCTTTTCATGGTTCTAGGTGCAGTGTTCTTATTTCATACGATGCATTTTTTGCTTTGTGGATGACATTGGGTGTGATTTCCTTAAAAAGCATGATCTATCTTAGCGTATTGCATTCCTCTTAGTGGTTTTATGTGACACATTGCATCCCCTAAGCTACGAATCTTCTATTCTTTGATTGGTCCTCTCTTGGAGACATTAAGCACAATGTTCCCTAAGTTAAAGACCTTCCATGAACTAAGCAAGACTCCTTTGAACATTCTTTGCATGTTGCATTTTGCATTTGTTGTTATATGGCCACCTTGCATAATATAGTTTGCATGCCTATAGAGTCATCATGTTTGTTCATGAGCTCCAAGCATACAAAGTTTTTCTTGCCTCATGAAGCTCGAAAATCATTTTTGCGTGGCGCCTTATTAAAGTTATTAGGGGGTATAACTTTGGTATGGTTTGAGTGGGAAGCCCAACCAAGGCATAAATTTCCCCATAACCACTTGCATGTGTGTGAGTGCATACCAGCCATGAGTGTATGTTTCTCACCTTTTAGGACTTCTCACTCGGTGAACAACCAGGAGTTTAGTCGCCTCAAAGTGAGTATGCATTTTTTTCGAACAAACAGCCTAGATCTGATATATATCGTGATGGACAAACGGTCGACACTTGATCTTATTCTCTTTTATCTTTTACCTTTTCTCTTTTTCATCTTTGACAGTGCATGCTTGTGCTTTGTTGTTGTTCTTTATATCATTCTTATCTATGTTCTTTTGTGCCCATGATGGTTTATACTGGGATCTTGATCTTGGGGGCTTGATCACCCCTCTTGATTGTTATCTCATCTAATTGGCATTGGTGCATTTGAACCCCTCTTGATGTGTGATTGTCTACTTTAGTGTTTTTTTGAAGCAAGTTCATCCTCTCACTAAAGTGGGGCCTAGATGGAGTCACCGAAAAAGTAACCCTTCTAATTTTTTTGGCTTGTTCGAGCCCTCCTTGCGATTTTGGCTTAATGATGCCTTGATTTAGTGTTGCAATGTGGATGACACATTCACATTAAGTCTTGGGCCCTTATGAACTAATGGATTTTAATGGCACCTTGCTAAAGTGTTGTGAAGTGTTGTAATACACTTTCACACTTTTCTAGGGTTTTATCAAATAACTAAGCATAATAAACCTATTTTTAATCAAAATCAACATTAATCTTTCTTTATTTGGAGTGTTGTAAAGTGTTGTAACACACTTTCACATTTCTCTAGGCTTTTCATTAATAATTGGGCTTTTTTATGCTTTAATTGGCCCCATTTTGCATCCAAAAGCCTCATTTATTGCATCTTTTTGAGGATAATCTCAACACCAATCAGTAACCAATCATAATTTAGGTGTGTCTAGCTTGTGTGGCCCATATTTAGGGATCAGGGACTCATTCGCCACCTTAGGCGAATGGGTCCCACCTGGATCTTTTGGCCCCAAACCAGTTTTCACACATTTCTAAAAAAAATCATATTTGGTCTCATACATTATGTCTGATGGGACTCATTCGTCACCTTGGGTGAATGAGTCCTGTGTGACCAAAATTCAAACTTAATTCAAATTTTCAGTAGGATTTTATTCTCCTAGATCTAATGTCAGCTTGTAGTGTTGTAATTTGGGGAATTCTTGCAAAATCAAGTATAAATCAAGGTTCTTTCACTCATATTCTCACCTAGCATTCAAGAGAGTTCACAAGAGCATTCAAAGGCTTTTAAGGGCAGATTATCAAGCATTTTAGAACAGCATTCAAGTGCCAATCATCATGTTAAATATTGCATTCATCATGTTTGTTATTGTGCTAACAATTGTGATGTAGAGTTTATAATTCAAGCAAGTGTTTCAAGCAAGATCAACTTCATTCAACAAGATTCAAGAACTACATCCATTGCAGCCATTTCAAGCATATTTGCGGCACCTTGTTGCTAGGGTTTGGTGAGTCACAACATCGCTATTTATTCATTCATCATTCTCCATTTACATTTTCAAGGTTTAATTACCAACAAGGGGTTTGACCAAGGCAAACCCCTATTCACTAACCCCACAAAAATTTTCCCTCTCCTTTGCATGTGATTTGCAAGTTTAGGTTGCATATTTCATAAGGAGCAAGATTGGAGAAAATTTGTCAAGTAACTAAAGTTGCTAAAGTTGTCATCAAGCCTTGGAAAGACTTGGAGAAGACCTACAAATGGCAATTTACAGTTTCAGATCCGGAAACCAATCAAGAAGAGCAAAACAGACCGAGAGGAACAAAATTAGGTTTGGAACTTCCAGAAAAGCAGAAGTGGACTGATTCGCCACAAGTGGCGAATGAGTCCCATTGTACAGGCCTGACAAAGACTTTTACAGATCTGGATACCCTTTTGGCAAAAACCTATTCCTACACATTTTCCTAGAAACTAGATTGATTCGCCCAGCTTGGCAAAATGAGTTCCAGTCAGCCTTAACAACAATTTTTTTAGTGATCCAGCCCTCCATTCTACCTTCTTCAGTTTCTCAGGTGCACACTTTTTTTTTTATAATTTTTTGCTACATTTTGTTCATCTTTCTAGGTCATTTAGAATTAGTTTGCATTCAATTAAGGTTTTGCATTTTACCTTGGATTTCATTATCTTTTCCAAGTTTACACTTGGTGGTGAACCCCTCATTAGATCATTTTCAATCCCTAGGACAACCCTATTGCAAGATCTCTTTCTCTTTTACATTGAGATCTCTAAGGTTATCCTTGAGTAGAATCTTTGAAAGTGGGTGTGAATACATCATCATTCCCCCATTTTCATAGGTTTCATATATACATATATATATATATATATATATATGTATGTATGTATGCATTTGTATATATGTATATACATGTATATACATATATGTACATACATAGATACATGTATATACATATATGTACATATATATATACACATATACATGTATATATATATGTATATATATAAATACTAATATATATATATATATACATATATACATGTATATATATGTATATATAAATACTAATATATATATATATATACCATGTCAAGTTGTATACATTTGATACATAAAAGAATAAGATCACAATGTCATTCACATAATAATCATATCGACTGTATATATATATATGTGTGTGTGTGTATTCCTCTATGTACATGTATACGCATATATACATAGGTTGATATATTCGTATGGGTATTTCCATTTTCCAAACATATGTATGTATCGACACATGTATACATATGGATATACACACACACTTGATTGCACACTTAAGAACATACACAATTACCTTCGTGTTGATAGGGAATTTATGTGTGGTATATTAATACATGTACACATTCATATCGTACTATCCATTCGATAGTTCCATGCTCATAAGCAACCTATTCATAAGTGTGCATAGGTACGTCTACCTATGTACTCATGTATGTGTTCCTTAATGTGTATGGTCTATTGTCGACATGCATATGTATACATATGCATACATCCCCATGTGTTCGCCTCATCATTACAACATAGTAATATAGGGAAGAACTCATAAGCTCTATAAACATCATCAAGCATGCATTCAATAGTAATCATATCCCTTACTAATACAAACACATCAAACTAAGGATGACTTACCAATTCCCAACATAAGTAACTTGACTCAACCATTCTATTGTGTGTATAAGCCCAGTTAGGTTACGTTACTCATTACCCGACCAAGACCTTCTCCTGAGTGATACTTTCCCTCACACCTGGAGGATTGAACATATACTTGCATCAACTAACACATTTCCACAGTAGTCAGTTGTTCGACAAAATATGCATTACACATTATATTTCTCCATAGTTAGAATATCTAATTCAATAACTATCCATTTCACATATATGCATTTCTTCACATATCATTAAATGAAATAACATTCATTCATAATTCATTGATAACATAGTGCAAGCACAATTTATTCTCATTCAAAATACAAATCACATTCACATTTACCCTACATAGTAATAGTAAATAGTAAATACACAATCAGGGTGTAACAATTCTTCTCCTTCAATTGATGTTACATTAACAACCAGTTGGTTGGCACTCTTTTGTACTTGATCCATTCTCATCCTGGTCTCTCCTTTGCAGTTGTTCTTATCTCTCTTTTTTCTCACGATCCACATGAGAGTCACTGGAAGGTTTCCAAGCGTATTTTGAGATACATTTAGGGAACATCTCATTATGGTATTCAATATACATCAAGAGATTCTCATATTGTTGGCTTCACTAACTCAGATTAGGCTGGTGATGTTAATGACAAGAATCCACTTCTAGCTTTGTTTTTTCCTTGGTTTTAGCCCCACAACATGGTCTTATAAGAAGCAATTTGCTATTACTTTATCATCTATGGAGGTTGAGTATCAAGTAGCAATTTTAGCTAGCCAAGAGGTTTTATGGCTTCATCAATTGTTGATTGAGTTCAATTTCCCTCCTATATAGTTGCACAACTTGTCGTGGTCTCTATAGATGAGGCAACTTTTACACATGAGATGACCAGTGGGAATGGCACTACAACTGATTGTGGTTCAAATGAAATTGAGCCAAATGTTTACATTGAAGCTATCAATAAAGAGGAAAATGAAAATTATTAAATATTGATTATAATTTTCATTGTGTTTGACAAATCACACAATTATGAATTTATGCATTTTTTATTTTTTACAAATTATGAGGTATTTAAAATTTTTGTTTATCATTGTTTTTTATATTTTATTATTTTAAAAAATAATATAGATAGCTAGATAGATATATAGATATATAGATAAACCCATCCCATATCCAAAGAAATAAATTGGTGCACCACCATAACCAAATCTCATACCTACACCCATCCCCATACCAAGACTGACAACTTAGCATATACTCTATTAACATTCCTTTATTTCTTGTGTCACCCTCCATATGTAACCTAATCACCTCAATGTTCACAATTTAAGGTTTTTTCTACACCTTTTTACCCTTTGTCTAGTTATGCCCAAAATATGAGAGTAAACCCCTTTGTAGGTGTTTTTTTTTCGCAAATTGCTATCAAAGAGGATAGCACTCTCTATTACTTTAAAGTTTCAGATTACATATTTTAGACTAAACCCTTTTGTAGTTGTCACTATAGTGCTTTTAGGAAAAATATCAAAACCATACTCTACTCCCCCCTAATTTATTTATTTTTGTTTATCTATGGCTACTACACATTGCAAAGGAGGTTTTTAGGGATTAATTGTATCCTTTGCATAAGTTTTCAAGAGTTCAAGAAGACATTCACATGGGTAATTTAAAATGATTGTCCATAAACTCTATTGAGTTTAAATTTCTTAACTCACTACTCTCATTGCTACTCTTTTTTGTTAAAAATGCAAATGACAATTGCAAGTATAAATATAAAACCAAAAAAACCTTCCTAAATGTTTGAAGCTTCGACAAAAATAAAAACACAAAAAAAATATAAAATAATTTGTTAAAATGAACAAATGATGTAGATTTAGTGTTATCTTTCCCTCTCTTCTCACTGTTGTTCCCTTCTTTGAGTTATTTCCTCACAATTGTGTTCTTTCTCTATTTTCCTCTTCACAATTTGTTAAATGGAAAAAATGAGTTCCTTTTTTTTCTATATGTTATTGTATCTATTTGAAGTTTAAGCTCTGTCTAAAGAAATACAAGTCCTTATGGGCTCCCACATCCCATTATTTTTTATTAATTTTGTGTTTTTTTTTTTTTTTAACTAAGACATTTGAGTGTTGGACCGTCAGGGACAGCTAGCCCCCTACTAGAGTTTCCAAGTCCCCAAAAATTTTACTAAAATATTGAAAATTTAAGCTGTAGAGGAGGGAGGGAAGGGGATGTTTCCTAACCATCCTCATATCCTCGAAACACCCCTATAAGAAACAAGTCCATTTTTATAAGAGATGCAACTTGGGGTACACAAAAATATAATCTACTAACCTTAACTCCAGGGAAAATAAAATAAAAAATAAAAAATAAAAAGTAATTGTTTTCCATGTATAAGGGGTCCTAAGCCTTATCAAATATAACACACTTGTCTTTGCACTTTGATTTTATAATAAAAATTTTAAGCAAAATCCAATCAAAACTGGCAAATAAAAGACAAATGTAACAATACATTGAATAATATTATTCCATGTTTGGGCAAAATATGTTACAATTTAATTTAACTATTGTTCGAATTATTAATGTTAGCATGGAGCTTGCAAACTCTGCAAACTCGCATGTCAGAGGGAAGCTCATCATCGTATTCAAGAGTACATCTTGCGCCAACTGTTTGGGAACGTAACTTGGGTATTGTGGAAAACAATTTTCAAAAACAGTCAAACCGTATCAAACACGAGGTTTTCTTTGTCCTTGCAAGTCACAAGCACCCTCATCACATTCCAATGCACCCCATCTTGCATCAACTCTTTGACAAGGGAATGTAGGTTTGTCCAAGCTGTTCTCAAGGGATAACACAGTCAGTAAGATACCAAGAAAAGAAACGAAAGAAATTCCAAATTTGAAGCAAACCTACGTTTGAATGAGAAAGCAAACCTTCTGTTTACAACATTGTGCACGCGACACATCCATTGTGCTAACTCGGCCCCTGAGTTTGCTTCAACAGGATTTGCTCTGTAAATCATACAATACACTCTTAATGAACCGTCTTACATATTCAAATTTTGCTTGAACACTGAATCAGTTTTCCATCTAGAGTTTTATAAATTTAATCTGTCATACAATTGACAGATTAAGTTTACCAAAGAGTACTTAGTTATTTTTATTCCTCATTAGCATATTAGCCGATGCAAGCAAACACTTTTTTTGGCCAAAGCACAAAAAGGTACTAACCTGTCACTCTATTGAGGGTCCAGTGTGAATGTATTGATCAAAAATGTGGGTCCTAATGTTAGCGGCATAGCTTTAAGGATTAGCCTTTACCCAAAGTCATGTTGGATATGACTCTATGCACATCTCACTTATTTCCTAAATGTTGTCTAGAACTTGTCAATGAGGGTAAAAACAATACTTATAACAATGGCATTCCTTAGAACCTCGTTGAGGATAATAGACTGCAAGATATCATATACAAAGTCTACAAAATTGAAGAACTTTACAATTCCAATCATAGATTGAACTTCAAACTCATCTATACACCTATAATTTTGACTTCTACAGTCGCATTTATTTTTCTTCCTGCTTTTGTGAAGGGGTACTACCAAAGCCTAAAAAGGAGTATGAAACAGAGAGCACAATGAAAGAATAGTTAATAATAAAGGATAGTTGTATAAATTTACTTCCATGACTGTTGTAGAAAATCGATAACTGAAGTCTACCAACCAACATAGTCTATTGTAACTTTTAACCAACTCATCTGCATAGACATACTCATCATTAACTTAACACCTCTCCTTAATACAATATAATTATTAAATAATAATAATAATAATTATATATAGATATTCCTTAAGAAGATGTAGATATAATATAAATTTTACTACAAATGAGGTTGCAATATAAACAAACGGAATGCAAAAAAAAATCATAACCAGATTTGTTGATAAGAGTGAATAGAACTAAAGTAGAAAGTCACCAAAATAAGAAGTTGAGAAAACGGCCCCATGAAGATACATGATGCCCATGTTATAGAGATACCATAGAGATAGATAGATAGAACTATGCAAGTAGTTTGCACAATTAACAAAAAAACTAAATTGATGGATGTTTACAGATCCACCTCAGCTAACTATCCATTCAGGAATTACAAATAAACATCATCCACAAAAGTTGTGAAATATCACAACTGTAATGCAGTGCTGTGAAATAGTGTATGTACCACCAAAATGCTTAGCATGACATTGAAGGATGTAATTGGTACTATGTCCTTCTCTCTTCCAATAAACTCCAAAGGTAAGATTTCCAGTTGGTGCTTTTTGCAAATTAAAAGTAATGATTGTGACAATAGTGTTGTGTGCCAAAATATATCACAAGATGAAGCACATGTGTGATTGGTATACACACTACCACCTCCTAGTAAACTCTAGGTCACATTTACAACTAGATCTACGTACAGATCAGATGCTATAATTGCAAAAACACATTTGAAGCTACAACATGTGCCAAAATACATCATGATGTAATTGATATTATTGTGTTACTGCTTATGACAAGCAACTGCTAAAACTTCTAACTAGCATCATCTGCAAGGCAAATGTCATAAATGCGATGACAGTGGTGTGAAATTGTTTAAGTGTTCCAGATTGCATTAAAAAATGTACGAGGATATTATTGATATTATCATACTATTGCCTCAAAACTCCTTGTTAGACTTCCAATTACTAGTAGCCAATGCAAAACAAATGCCATAATTTCAAAGATTGTGTTCAGAGACTACATGGTGTGCCATAAGGCATCACACCACGCATCAAGGTGTGACTTGCATTATTGGGCTTCTGTGTCCCTGTAAAATCTTGGTAAGACTTTCAAGCAGTACCATAGAGAAATGAAGTAAAAAATTTGAGTGTGCCAAAATATATCACAAGGTGTAGCAAGGTGCTTCGTGATAATTCCTCTTGATTATATTTATAACTCGTACCAAATGCAAACTGTCATAATAATAAATATGTTGTGAAACTGCATGGTGTGCCAAAAAGTAAAATGCATCACAATATGTAGGTGGTCTTTTTTGTTATTGTTGGGCACTACATTCACTGTCATGCAAATCAAATGTTATAATTGCATACCAGTGTTTCTAAATTGCAAGTTGTGCCAACATGCATTATAAGATATTGTTTTTGTTGTTCTATTATATGTGTCATAGCTGTATAACATTCAAGATATTCTTGAAACCCATCATACTTGTATCAGATGTATTATATTATTAGTTATATTACATTCCATTGATTTCGCAGCTTCTTCTCATTGCTCCATGATTGCAGCCCTTGGTGTCAATTACAAAGTTTGCTATGTACTTAATATAATATATTGAATCGCTTTTTAGCCCAGAATATATTCACCTAACATATCTATCCAATTGCCTCAAGTATTTCTTGAAATGTATAAGCTTTTGCCCAAATAGGAATTGGAAATTTTGGCTAATGTTTGTTGGTGGTTTCAAAATGCAAATGGTCTTGCCAGTTTATCACTCTCAACCACAAATAATATTGAGCAATGAACATAATATTGTAAAGAGTAGGTCTGTCTCAGATTGAACATATGTCTTCATAAGGCACAGTGTTTGGTAATGAGTCATCTCCCTATTCTCTAAGCTACCAGTTTATCACTCTCAACCACATATATTATTGACCAATGAACATAACATTGTAAAGAGTACCTTTCCTGGATTGAACATAAGTCTTCATAAGGCACAGTGTTTGATAATGAGTCATTCTTCTAATGCACCAAGCTTAAGGATTAACAATCTACAAGCTCATTTCAATTTTGCTGAATATATTGCTGGCCTCCTTTGTTTTCCTTTGCATAAGAATTGTATTCGGTCTGCGTTTGTTGAAAAAATAAAATGTGTAAAAAGAGGCAAACAAATAAACCCAACAAACAAAGATGATACTGAAATGTAAATGAAAGCTTTATTGCAAATGTGAGTAATTTACAAGAAGGTTGTGTGATGTCCCATCCTATTCATGCCGCTGAATCCCCTTTACACTCTTTAAGGAAAGGCTGACATACTTAAAATAATTACTCGTATGGGCCGACTCCTTGGTAAAGTGAGTAAAACATACTTGAAGCCGACTCCTTGAGTGAAATCGCCCAAGAAAGTATGTATAAAAAGAAGCAACTGGTCTTAGCTTTGAAGAGAATCCAATGCCTAACAAAGAAGATCCCAAATAGTCATAGAACAAGATGAATGAAGAAAAGCAAAGAGGCTATGCTGATGTTATCAAGAGATCCATCAATAGCGAGAGCACCAAGAAGGAAGGAGGTAATATCCCTCACAAGGACAAGGAGGGAAACTACAGAAGATCATTCCCTTCAAGGAAAGCGCATGTGACCAGCTTCCACCACTCTTTCTGTGGTTATTATTTTTCATCCAATCAATTTAGTCATAAAGCAGTGGATTGTAGAGTTTGTGCAAGGAATGATTTTGGTTTCTCTAAGAGGAACTACAATTCATTTGCCCCCTCTAATGGACTACAACATTATGTGCTACAAGTGAAACAACTTTGGTCATACAACAAGTTACTGTAGAAGTAATTTTGTGGAACCTCCTAGACAAAACAAGAAAGCGGATGCTCTTCCTATACAGAAGAAAGAGCCTACAAAAATCTAGAAAAGAATGCAAGAGACAAATAAACAAAAAGAGTATGCTTGTGCAAACTACACAAGAGGTATCACTAAATTGAGGATCAATATGAATTCAAGGGGAGCTACTCATTGCATTATCTTTCAGCTTCATGGAGAAGACAATTCAGAGATAGATCACTTGATGAAGATTCTTTGGAGAGTTATAAGAAAAGGGAGAATGATGCCATTGATGTCAAGAGGAAGCATTAGAGAAAGGGGGAGCATTAGAGAATCTCAGACAGGGGGAGAAGTATATTCTTATGACAGTAGATGTGAGTATTGACCACAAAAGAATATGAATGGATGTTCCCATGATCTATTTATGGATGGAAGTATAATGAACTTCCCTTTGCCATTGATGTCAAAGGAGGAGAGATATAGAAAGAGGGAGCAATACAAAAAGAGGGAGTATTATGTTCTAAATTTATAAATTATTTCTATGAGAGGTTGCCATCGATGAAAAAGGGGGAGATTGTTGGAAAAAAGTTGTCATTGATGTCAAAGGCAAGAAGAAATAGTTAAGGCCAAAGGCCACTATATCGTTATTTGTTAACTACATCTCTTGGTTGTTATGAGAAACAAAGGCAGAGATAAAACAAGGATAAATTCCAAATTGATAAGGCCGACTATCTAAGGGCTTGTCATTTTTCTGAGTGCAAAATTGGAGAAGTCGTATCCTTTAGGGATGTCACCTCTCATACAGGAATGCAAATAAATTAAAAAAAATTATACTTTGGTATGGCCAACTATTCCATATATTGGTTCCATCTTCGGTGAATTCAAATAAAATAACTTCATATTTTTTGTATCACTGATTCCTCATTATCACCACCGTTGAGGGAATGAAAGAAAAATAAATTTATTTAAAGCCGACTCTTTACAGATAGTCGCCTCCCTTGGGTAAAGGCATGTTAAATGGTATAAAAGAAGGTGAGATTGGAGTTAGAAAGGCAAGCAATAAATAAGAATATCACTCAAATTTTAGAGCAGATTTATGTAGAAGATAAGAGCAGATTTTGAATCAGAGTTAGGAAGCATATTGGAGAGGATATTTGAGCAGATTTAAGGAGAATAGAGCAGATTTATGAAGACTTTGTGAAGACTCTATAGGCAGATTTATGATGACCTTATGGGTAGCTGTATGAAGATCTTAATGTTAGTTTTAGACCATAAATGTAAATAAGCAGAAATACAACACACTGAACAAAGAACACAACAAATTACCCTGGGAAAACCCTCCTTCTCGAGGGAGAAAAACCCAGCAAAATATATCTCTTATATATAGAAGGAATAAGAGCAGAAATCTGCTTACAAATCAGACCCTTCTCAAGGGTGAATTTGATACAATAAATAGATAAATCTCCTTTTGATACAAGCTGAATATAATTATCCTTGAAATCTGATCTGCTGCTAAAGATGGCGATCTGCTGCTAAAGATGGCGATCTGCTGCTAAGTGCAAACTCCTTCTTGAGAAAATGCAAATGAAAATGAGAATGAATTGATGTGTAAATGAGTGATCACCACCTTGTATATATACAAAACTAGGCGACTTTTCATCTAGGTTGGCCTCTTTGAAGAAATATAAAATATAAAATATCATTTGTAACAAGGCCGACCTACCTTGGTAATTATTTATTATTTTAAATTTGAGAGAAAAATATCTCCCAACATATCAACCTTGCCTCTTAATGGGAGGCTGGTATAGATAATCTTCGTCATGGAGTCTCTTGACACAGCGTCAATAATCTTCTACCCAATTGTGAAATCACATCTCTATCTCGAGAGATGTACAAGAGTTCATCGGAGTCTCTCAGCGTGATGTTGTCGTAAGGAATCTCAACATGAGCATCCGCCATGGCTCTCCCATGTGGCGGAAAGAAATGTAATACAAGTGTCCATCACCGGAGTCTCAGCATTGATGTCATAGATCTCAACATGGCGTCCACCACTGGCTACTCCCATGTGGAAAACACAGAAATACAAAGGGTTCATCCGCGGAGTCTCTCAGCGTGATGTTGTCATGGAGTCTCTCAACATGACATCCACCATGGCTACTCCCATGTGTGGAAAGAACCACATCTCCATCTCAAAGATGTACGAGGGCTTTCACCTCATATTTCTCTGTCTCAAAGAAATATGCATTATAGCAAAGCTCACTGATGCTGAGTCTCCCTCTCGGCTAGGGTGACATTCTCCACTACTCCAAGCTTGTCCCAGAAATGTGCAAACTTCACTCTGGAAAGAGGCTTGCTGAGAATATCAGTCGTCTGATCATCAGTGCAAATATACTTGAGTTGAATTGCTTTCCTCAACACCATATCTCTGTCGTAATGATACTTGATCTCCACATGCTTTGTCCTATCATGAAACACTAGATTTACTGAGAGTTTCACACAACTTTGATTGTCACAATGAATCATAGTCGGGTCCAATGATTGCCCAAACAATCCTGCAAGGAGCTTTTGAAGCCACACTGCTTTTCGAGTTGCTACACATGCTGCAATATATTCAGCCTCTGCAGTGCTAAGTGCCACAGAAGTCTGCTTCGTGCTACACTAAGAAATCATGGCAGACCCCAAACTGAAGCAACATCCAGAGGTGCTCTTACTATCAGTTACACTCCCGGCCCAATTAGAATCAGAATAGCCTTGTAACTTTAGATCTTCACATGAAGTATATCTCAAGCCATATCCCACGGTGCCACATAAGTATCTCAAGATATGCTTTGCTGCAACTAGATGTATTTGTCTTGGCTCACACATGAATTGGCTGAGAGCACTCATCGCATAACAAATGTTTGGTCTGGTGTTGACTAGATACGTCAATGATCCAATCAATTGTCTATACATGGTGGGATCTACCAAATCTGAATCAGCTGCAGAGTCACTCAACTTCTTCAAATTTGTCTCCATAGGTGTAGACATGGACTTGCAATCCATCATCCCAAATCTCTTCAAGATGTCTATAGTGTATTTTCCTCGACTTAGAATAATCTCATTAGGTCTTTGCCACACTCCCAGTCCTAGGAAGTAATGCATAAGACCAAGATCCTTCATCTCAAACTCGAAGGCCAACTCTTTCTTGCATTTGAAAATGAGATACTCTGCTCCAGTGAGAAATAAATCATCAACACAAAGAACCAATATCAAAGCCTCACCATCAACTACCTTGAAGTAAAGATTGGAATCTACATCATTCTTGGAGAATCCCAAGCTCATCAAATATCGATCAATTCTTCAATACCATGCATGAGGTGCTTGCTTAAGGCCGTACAATGCCTTCTTCAATTTGCATACATGAGACTCCTTCCCATGAATCATGAAACCATCTGGCTACTCAATGTACACTTCTTCAATCACACCATTAAGAAATGCAATCTTTACGTTCATTTGATGTAACTTCCAGCCTTTAGCGGATGCAATAGCAATAATTTTCCTCATAATCTATTCCCTCCTTCTGAGAGAATCCTCTTGCTACAAATCTCGCTTTGTGCTTCTCAATGCTACCATCAACTCCATGTTTGATTTTGTAGAGCCATTTGGAAGACACAACTGATTTCCCTTCAGGTCTCGGAACAACATCCCATACATCATTCTTTGTAATGTCCCCTTCTCGAGAATGACTTCTTCTGATTGACCGTTGGCCTATTCTGGAGACCCGTAGGCTTCTCGGTGGTGAAATTAGGGTTTCTTGGTTGGTGGCTTCTTGTGCTCACGGATTTGCGTTTGAATTGTGGATTCCTTCTGGGTTTTTCGTGAGCTTTTTGGTGATGTGTTCTTCTTGGCATTCTGAGCACTTTCACGAATTTACTATTTTTAGTAAATTCTATTTCTGGCAGTGGTCCTGTTGGTTTCGACTTGTTTGACCTTCTACTTCAGTATGTTCAGTTGGATTGCTCAGCGTTGGCTTTGGGGCACGTTTGGAGAGATGAGTTGGATTATTTTAATAAAATCACATTATAATGTTATATTTTGCTGTTGACCCCGCCCCTTAGCCTAGTGATTGAACTTATGTTGTTTTTAAATGAGGGTCTTTGAGGGGTGGCACTTCATGAAGACTTTTTATTATATTCTTAAGTCCAAAAATCAATGTATGAAAAGGTACGCCCATCCTTGGTGAAAGATTATTTTATTTAAAAAAGTCAAATTGCTTCAAGACAAAAGGGACGCCATTCTTGGAGGGAAAAGGAGTTACTTTAAAATTTGAAAAAAACAGGGTTTTCTAGAAGCTTCCAGTGTGCCTTTGCAAAGTTATAAAAGGAGGTCTTGGTCTTCATTTGTACTATCCAACTTCTTGAGTAAAGTTATGCTGCCGAAATGGTGAGAGGATTGCTTCGAGGAATGAATGCCTCCTAGCTTGGCTCAACTTCGTGCTTGTGAGACAGCACCTAGTGGAGATATTTCTTGTTTGAGTGCATTTTGTAGTGAGGTATGCTTTGTTGTGAGTTGATGCATTGGTAGTGCAGTTATTTGCATTTTCATGTCATTTTCAGAGATTGCTGAGTTCATAGCTGATTGTCATTTTTACTCATAATTCAAAAATACAAAAAGATTGCATTCTGGGTACTTCATATTCTCACTTGTCTAGGTAGGGCGCCATATATTGTTAAGTTTCGTAATTTTTAAACAAGTGCTGAATTTTAAGGAAGGAAATCGCCCTTCTCTAGGGGCCGTACCATTGTACTTGCCTTGGGATTTGAGCAGAAAATAAATAACAATATTTTGGGTCTGTTTTGTGTCTTGAGCTTAGGCGCCTTCATCTTAGGAGTCATTTGCATCCATTTCCATGCATTTTGAATGAGTGGTGAGTGTTTGTGAGCATTTATTACTACTATGTTGCTGTTAACAGATTTCAGTCTTGGGTCTGTCATAACAGCTTGTTAGAAACTTCATTTGAGCTTGATCTTGAGAGGAAGGCATTGAGAACATTGAGGATATCTTATATATAGTTGCAGCTGTGGATGACACTCAAATCTTGTGCTTAACATATAAATTTCTGATATTGTAAGCTGAACAGTAGTACTGTCAGCATCTTTCACTTTCTTGTTAATTTCATATTTGTAATTGCCCACTGAATAAGTGGAAGAGGCTGGCTTGCCGCCTGTTTCTTTGATTTTGCATTGTAATTCATAAGTCTCCGCCATATGGTCGCCTCTTATCCATCATGGATTGAGTAGCACATGCTTGGTGTTGAGCTTATTTTCCAGTATTGCAATAGATAGGGATCCTCTGACCATATGCCCGTCGTTCGCCGACGCATTCTTGGTTAGAGTTTTGTTTCAGCATTTCCTTTAGATCCTCTGACCAATGCTCACACCTTGCCCACATCGGGATCCTGGTGTACATTTGGTTAGAGTTACTTTCAGCATCGTTTGGTTTATGACCTAACCTTAACGGGTGCTTGTTCTTTGTAATTTTATTGAAAAATTGAAAAAAATTGGCCAGATATATTTCATTCTTGATGATAGACTGATATTCTTTTGTCATTGCATCTCTCCATACTTGTTGGTTGGATGCTTCTTCAAAACTGGAAGGCTTCAGAATCAATGATGTGACTCATCAATGCCACATAACCTAGAAACTTATGCGGTCTCTTACTTTCCCTAAAGGTGCCTTGAGGAGCTGCATACTTTTTCTGCCTCTTGCATAGTTTGTCGAGCCCATAGAGGTCTCTTCCAACCTACAACAATGTCTCTCGCCCATCAGTTGGTTCTATGGGATCAACTGGATCAATAGTCTCGGCTGGTTCATTGGACTCCCTCTAAATCTCAGGAGTATGATCAAGGATATGTCCATATCCTAAGGGAGTCTCCTGCTCTTCACTATCTATCTCCATGTAAGACCCTTTAGATCTTTTGAAGGCTACTTCCTCTTCGAAGGAGACATCCCTGCTGATCTCAATCTGTTTCTGCCCTAGAATGTAGACTTCTGTAGGCCTTTGAAGACTCATTGTATCCCACAATATTCCTTTCTTGCCTGAAGGTTCTAGCTTTGATCTTTTATCCTTAGGCACATGAATATAAATAGACAACCAAAAATTCTTAAATGACTAACCTCAGGTTTCACACCTGTGAAGGCCTCTTCAGGAGTCATGTTTCCCAATATTGGATGAGGGCTTCGTTCTGAACATACACGGCGGTTCTGGAAGCTTTTGCCCAAAGGAAAGTCTGTAAATCTTGATCATGAATCATAGCCTTGGCTGCCTCAACTATGGATCTGTTCTTTCTTTCGGCAAACTCCATTTTGCTGAGGGTTGTACGAAACACAAAACTCCCTCTTGATCCCTACCTCAATGCAGAAATTACGGAAACCTCCAGAAGTGTATTCTCCTCCATTATCTGATCTCGGAACTTTAATCCTTTTCCCAGACATGTTTTCAACTTGAGCCTTGAATTCTTTGAATCTATCTAGTACTTCTTCAAACTCCTTAGATTTCAAGAAGTAAATCCAAGTCTTTCGAGAATAATCATCAATGAAAATCACATAATACCAAAATCCACTCAAAGACGCCACAGACATTGGTCCACATAAATCAAAATGAACAAGATCTAAAATTCCCTTTGATCTACTGTCACTACTATGAAAGGGACTCTTGATATTCTTACCAAGTGCACATCCTCTGCAAATGCCATCATGCTCCAGACTAAGCTTTGGTAGACCAGTAACCACCTTCTCCATAGATGGAAGAGCTCTGAAGTGTAAGTGAGCAAGTCTCCTGTGCCATAGCTCACTCGAACTGATAGAGTCATGCAATAATGCCTAAACAGGGCGAATAGAAAGTCTATATAGGCTCTCTTGACGAACACCAATCACACAAGCTGATTTGATACTAGAGTTCTTAGGCCAAGCAAGAACTTTCCCTTCAGAAAAAGCAACCCGGTACCCTTTGTCCTCCAATGCTGAAATGGAGACAAGATTTCTTTTGATTCCTGGTACAAACAAAACATCACTCAAATGAAGAGGGATGCCAAAATCTAGATGAAGAGAGGTGGTCCCAGCTCCTTTACGGAATAACAAGCATCATCTCCAATTATCACTTGCAAGTTGGTTTCTCTTTCTACCAAGTCCGATAGATGCTCTCGATATCCTGTAGCGTGTCGTGAAGCACCACTATCAATCAACCAAGTGTCACTGTCAATTGGAACATTGCTTGAAAGAGCGGAGATGAATAGAAATCCCCCTGAGTCGTCTCTAGATTCCTTTTGAGGTGACACATCATCAACATCTGCAGTAGAATCATGTTGCTTTGGTTTTGATATGCAATCTCGAACATAGTGACCATACTTGTCACACCTAAAACATTGAATGTGAGAGAGATCCTTCTTCTTTGGTTCTGGAACAGAATCTGATTTTCTGTCTCTATTCCTCTTGAAATTGCCTTTTCTCCCTTCTCTTCCTTTCCTTCTGGAAGCTTGAGCAGCAAGGACATGATTTTCTTTATTATGAGAGCTTCACCCATTTCCTCTTGCTGCCAATCTAGATTCCTCTTGCTGCCAATCTAGATTTCTCTTGAATGCAATCAGCTCGAAGATGATCAAACTTGGGCAACTTAGATCTCCCACTAATGCTTTTGGATAAAGGGCTCCCAAGATTGAGCAAGACCATTCAGTGCCAACATAACCAAGTCTTCAACTATATCTCCAATGGCACATAGCTGATCTCTCAACTCAGCAATCTTCATGAAGAAGGAGATGATTAAATCTCCTTTAGCCATTTTTATATGATGGAGTTGTTGTCTCAAGGCAAGGGCTCTGCTGGTATTGTTGATCTCCTACAATCCTTGTAGAGCCTCGAACATATCTTTGGCTGTCTTCATCTTGGAGATAATCGGCACTAGATGATCCTTCACGGAGTCTATCAAGATCTTCCTAGCCTTTGTGCCATTCTTCTTCCATTGAATTTTCTCAGCATCATCGAATGGCTTGGGCACATCATTTTCCACAAAATCTAGAAGATCATTTTCTTCAAAGGTAATAAGAACTTTGAATTTCCAAGAGGTGAAATTTGATGCACCATCAAGCCTATCTTCGACCTTGACTCCATTCACCATCTTCGATACTTAGATAGATTGCCCTAGATAAGGAGATGACTTGGTTGCTTAAACAAATCTGATCCAATCTTGCTTAAACCCACTCTGATACCATGTTAGTTTTAGACCAGAAATGTAAATAAGCAGAAATACAACACACTGAACAAAGAACACAACAAATTACCCTGGGAAAACCCTCCTTCTCGAGGGAGAAAAACCCAACAAAATATATCTCTTATATATAGAAGGAATAAGAGCAGAAATCTGCTTACAAATCAGACCCTTCTCAAGGGTGAATTTGATACAATAAATAGATAAATCTCTTTTTGATACAAGCTGAATATAATTATCCTTGAAATCTGATCTGCTGCTAAAGATGGCGATCTGCTGCTAAGTGCAAACTCCTTCTTGAGAAAATGCAAATGAAAATGAGAATGAATTGATGTGTAAATGAATGATCACCACCTTGTATATATACAAAACTAGGCGACTTTTCATCTAGGTCGGCCTCTTTGAAGAAATATAAAATATAAAATATCATTTGTAACAAGGCCGACCTGCCTTGGTAATCATTTATTATTTTAAATTTGAGAGAAAAATATCTCCCGCCGCTATAACATCAACACTTAAGAGCAAAATTTTGAAGGATTTATAGTAGATGTTGAAGGTGATTTAAGGCAGAATCATAGCAGACCTTTCAAGGTGACCTATATCAGATTTCAAGAAAGATTTGAGCAGATTTGTTAGAGCAGTTTTTGAGGTAGACAAAGACTTTGTTGTGATTGACGTTGGTGCCTCATATCGGAGAGGTCGATGCCTCTTATCAAAAGAGATTGGTGTCTCCAATAGGTTGGTGCCTGCAAATTTTGTAAGTGGGGATTGGTGTCTCCAATGGGTTGGTGCCTACAAAGATTGTAAGAGAAGTTGTATATAAGAAATATTTTTCCATGGTTTTCTCCCATAAAGATTTCAACGTAAATTGTGTGTTCTTCTTGTTATTGATATTGTGCAATTGATGAAATTGTGATTGTTAAGTTGAAAAAGTAAAAAAATGTCTTATAATAATCCCCCTCGCAGTATATGTGTGTGCTCATTAAAAGTTGAGAGCCATTAGATAATTATGCATCCTTATGCTCCAGAATTCATAGTTTGTTCTGTCGAATAATGGGGCTCTATTTGAAGAGACACCTTCTTGACAAGCCATGTGTGCTCTCGAGATCTACCTTCTAGCAATTAGACTATTTTTGAAGGAACTAGCTCTGATACCAATTGATGAGCACACACTTATACTAAGAGAGGGGTGAATCAGTATAAGATAAAACTTTTACTTATTTAAAAACTACAACCATGAACATAGCAATCACATAAGATCTACCAACTAAGAGACACAAGATTTACGTGGAAACCCTTTTGGGAGAAAACCACTGAGAAAGACTACTTGGATCTACTATCTAAATCCAGCCAACAATAAAACTTTCTTTTACAAATTTTCGTAGGCACCATCCCATTCGAGACACCAATCCCCACCACTAAGCACCAACTTAACAAGAGACACCAATCTCTTCTATTGGGAGGCACCAACCTCCAAATGTACAAAAAATTGTCTTCTTGAATATAGCTTCTTCAAAGCATGATTATCATGTCAATATTCTTCATAAAATATCCTCAAAAGTCTGCTATAAATCACCTTGAAAGGTTTGCTACAAATTTGTGATAAATCACCTTGAAAGGTTTGCTACAAACCTGCCATAAATCACCTTAAAAGGTCTGCTACAAATCTGCAATAAATCACCTTGAAAGGTCTGCTATAACTCTGCCTTAAATTACCTTAAAAGATCTGCTACAACTCTGCTATAAATCACCATCAAGATCTGCTATAAGTCTGCTTTAAATCTGCTCATAAGTCCGCTTTAGATCTCCTCATAAGTCTTCTTTGAATAGGAAAGATATTTCATTAATTACTTGAATTATTCTTCCCCCACACATCTTTTATACCACACAAATGCACCTCTTCGCCCAATAGGGGTGACCCATCAAAAGGGGGCTGCCTCATATGCATAAAAAATAAATTTATTTTGTTTAAAAATATTCCCACATTGGATAACCATGCTAGGGGAGTCAACCTCATTTGAAACACAATAAAATTAATTTTTAATTCCCCCAAAAGGAGCGATCTACCACACTTGGTCGGGCCAGACAAAGGTGTAATGTCCTCTCAATCCTCGATCTTCTCGCTGACTGCTCTTTTTCCTGAAAAACCCGGCTAGTCTGAAGGTAAAATTAGGGTTTCCTATTTTTGAGGTTGTCTTTGCTCGGAGTTGGTGGATTTGATGGCGGATTCTTTCTGGGTTTTCAGAGAGCTTCGCAGTGGTATGTTCCTTTCGGCATTCAGAGCATTTTCTGGAATTTACTATTTTTAGTAAATTCTATTTTTGGCAGCTTTTCAGTTGGGTTCAGCTTGGTTGACTTCCTGCTTCAGTTTGGTTAGTTGACTTGCTCAGTATTGGCTTCAGGGCACTTTCGGAGAAATAAGTTAAGTCATTTAATTAAAAGTCACGTTTTAAATATTATATTTTGACGTTGACCCCTTGGCCTAGTTGATTGACTTAATGTTGTTTTAAAAAGGTGGTCTTTTGAGGGTGGCGCCTTCATTAAGGATTATTTTAATTATTACTAAAGTCAAAGCAAGCTTATGTTGGGCGCATTTATCAAAGCATGGCATTTAATTAAAATATCAAATATTGAACCTTGAAGGAAAAGTACGCCATCTTTGAGGAGATTAGGGTTTTGGCTTGAAAGTGGATTTTAGGGTTTCGTGAAGTCAACTGGAAAATTATAAAAGGGAGGCTTTGAGCATCATTTCACATCTTTGGACTACAGTACTGTTATGCTGCCGAATTGGCTCTGGGTTCGCTTTGAGGAATGAAGGCCTCCTAGCTCGGGCATCGCTTCTTGTTTGCAAGACAACAACTAGTGGTGATTCATTGTATTGTGAGTTGCATTTAAGTTCGTGCATTGTATTTCAGCTTATTGCATACTTAGATTTGATTTGGCAAATTATAGGTTTCAGCATATTGCATTATTCTATACAGCAGATTTGAGTTTTCAATCATAAATTCAAAAAGACAAAAATATTGCATATGGGTATTCACCCATCTTCATTGTAGGCTTTAGGCGCCCCACTTCTCCCATTTGCAGATTTTTTAGAGCTTTCATTTATTTTCTAGAGCAGATCGCCCTTTTCCTTAAGCCGTACCATTCAGTTGTGCATTGGATTCCGTGCAAAATAAATTAAAGGCTTTTAGATCTGTGTTTAGTGTCCTTTCTTGGCGTCATCTCTATTGGAGTATATTGCATTTTGTTTCAAGTGATTTGGGCAAGTTAAGAGTGAGTTATGAGCATTTGAATAGTTTCATAGGCTGCTGGTTTGAACTGCAAAATACAGATTTGTGGGAACAAAAGAAAACAGAAGTATTATTTCCAATTCCTTGTGAGAATTTGATGTGGCATCTTGAATCAAGCCAAGGAATTATTATTGTATTGTAATGGTTAATATTTCCAGTTCTAATCTCTTGACAGGCGTATGATCTTCACTCTGTAAACTGACAGTAGTACTGGCAGTGATTCTTAAGCTTGTTCAATTCTGTTTGTAATGCTCAATTTCATTTGAAGTTTGTAATAGATAAATCTCCGCCCTATGGTAGCTACTTCCCATCCTGGGTAGCAAGCACATTCTGGGTGTTGAGTAGTTTTATCTTTCAGCATTTCTCTTTCAAGCATTGTTATTGTAATCACTCCGTCATATGGTCGCCCCTCACTCCGCATTGGATTGGGTAGCACATACTTGACGTCGAGTTCCCTTTCCTGCATTTAGAGTAGAAGATCCTCTGACCAATGCTCACCCATCATCGGCGCCATACTGGTTAGAGTTGATACGTTTGGGTTTATCTTCTAACCTTAACGGTACTTGATTGTAATGTTGTAATCTGATAATTGAAAAATCGAAAAAAATTGGCTCGGAATATTTCAAAGGGCCCTCAAAAAAATAATTATTTTATTTTTAATTGCATAGGATGTGAGCACCAAAATCCATGAGGGGCAATCAGCAATGTGGGCAGCAAAAAATAGCACATAAATCACGGCAAAAATATTGCCTTGATCCTTCTCTCATCTCATTTTTGACATCAATGACAATAATATTTCCAACAAGATTGTTATGGGACTTTTTTCCCAAAGTAAAAAAATATATATATTTAATCTTTTGCTTAAAAAAGAGAAAAATAAGAGTCATATAAAACCTTTAAGAGTAAATGAGGTAGAAAAAAATTATGCCATTTCTATTTAATTACCTTTGGAAAAAGGTAAGAGAAATAAGTGATTATCAGAAAAGAATAGTCATGGGATATAAAATGGGAAAAGAAATCATTTTTAATGTTAATTGTGATGTGAAAGGATGTGATGATATGGAAACCACCCCTTAAAAAATTATATAAATCATTTATGTGGGACTTAGAAAGGGCATGGAGAATACTCAAGGAAGAAGGTGGTTTGTTGGCTATGGGCATTGGAGAAGGGGCATAAAGGGTGTGTCTGATTCAAGGTATAGGGTACACCTAGGATTGCCCTAGGTAGGGCTTTGTGTTGAGCAATTGCTTCCTTTAGCATGCTTTACATGTTGTGGCCTAAATAGAATTATTTTGTCATGCCCCGCCATGTTCAGATTGCAACAGAAGATATGAAAAAAACCCTAGGCATTTAAATACACAAAATAAATAATAATATTTGCAAAAAGAGGGCTGACCAAGATTAAAGGGTTAAAGGGGCTGACTCGGGAATTAATTAGCAGTGAATAAATAGGGAGGCTGACCCAGCAACTAATTACCAACAATTGGATATTAGGCTGACCAAGGTTTAAAGATAGGAATTAATGAATGTTAAAGGAAACAATTATTAAAGAAGGCAGCGCTTGAATTAGTTTCAAGAGGTTGTGTCTTTTGGTATGTACATCTCTTTCCAAAGAGATGTATCTCTCCATGAATCACTAAAGATATAAAAGACATTTGAGAAGTGAGGGAGAGGCATCAATGAATGGGAATCAATCAAAAATCCGAATCGAAGGAATCGGAAATAATAATCTGCACTCAGAAAAGGAGAAATAAAAATATATATATACAAGCACAAGCAGATCAAGGAAGGACATCTTACAAGGAATATTTCTGGATATAACAGCAGACATATAATCTGCAATAATTATGTTTTCTACAAGAATAGTGGCATGAATAATAGAAACAATTATTATGGAGTGAGAATGGGAAGTGCATATTCTAAATCATTAATCTATCTATAACCTGGCAAGCAATCAGGTGGAGGAGAAGAGGAAATGCAAGGAAGGGAAGCAGATACGAGATACTATCTAAGTAGACCACCCCATGCTGAATGTCCAATGTGCCTGCCACTTGGGGCCAAGAGGGTTAAGTGTCCGCTCTTGAGCTTAGATAGGAGGATTTCCAGGCACTCTACTGTGATTTCCTTTCCAACCTCTACAATGGTTGATTGTAGATAGGAGGATTTCCAGGCACTCTACTATGATTTCCTTTCCAACATCTACAATGGTTGATTGTTGGAGAAATCACAAATCATAAGAAGGATGGATAAGGCAACATGGATAGGGAATGTAGATACAAGTTTACCCACTAAGTAGACCACCCCATGCTGGATGTCCAATGTGCCTGCCACTTGGGGCCAAGAGGATGAGTGTCCGCTCTTGGGCTTAGTGGGGATAGCTTCATGCAGACTTATCATGTTTCCCATTCAATTCCTTTTATGATTAAACTCCCATTATGCATTTGAAATGGTTGGGTATTTACATGGTTCAAATAGATGAGACATTTATGTTTGATCATATGAGTTATATTCCAATAATAGCTAACATGATTGCAAGACCTAAACCAAGATTTATCTTCTTAAAGCAATTAATTTGGTAAGTTATAACCCTAACTACATTGAACTTGTGATGCTAGGGCAAGATTTAGGGTAATTCTCAAAAGAGGACAATACATGTTCCTCCTGGAGTGTGTCATAGTTAAGATGGCCCAAACCACTAAGATTTTCCTAGAGTGAGAGTTGTCGTTGCCTCAGATAAGTATTAATTGATATTTGACTTTGAAGGATGATAAAAAATATAAACTTCAATGTTATTTTTAACATTAAATTTCACATTCTAAATGTTGATTTATGTATTTATTCAAATGTTATTTATTTTAAAAGTGTGTACCTACCCCTTAAAAATATTATATTGTGTTGGAAATGTTATTTATTTCCAAGGCATGGCTGCAACTACACTAGAGCCATCTTTTCCGTCCAAGGAAAAGGTCTCCAAAACCATTTGCTCTAAAATTTTCTATAAATTCACGTGAATTACAATGAACCATTCTCAACTCTATGAGCAAAACTGCTGCAAATTAAATTTATAAACTTCTAAAGCATGAGTATTGTGCAATACATGTGCCATAAAATATTAGTTCAGACTAATTTGTCATTAATATTGCCACGAGTTACTATAGTTATGTTATCATAGAATCTAGCAGCGCTCGTTCCACGAATAACCCCCCTACGAAACTTGTCTGTTTCCTAGAATTCGTAATGTTCAAGTATGCATAACGAAGTGATTTTCAAGCCACCTCGAAATGCGTTCCAAAGCCTCGAATAGTCAATTCAAGCATCCCCCCATGTTCGCCTCGCGAAGACCTTCGAAACGAGCCCCTTGGTCTCATTGTTTGTATAGCAATTCGCAGCTTAGCGATTGCAGCAGAAAAAAGTCGCTCCTGCTCTCAAAGCCAAAGTGGCTAAGTATAGAAAGTCTTGAGAGCTATTTTTAAGCGCCCATGAGAGTGAATTTCCAAAAAATGTAATAAGCTAAAAGTGCGCTATTACACTTTTTTACCACACTTAATCTTTTTTTGGCCCTGGCGCGTTTCTTCATGTTTTTCGCATTTTTCGTCAATCGTGCCACTTTTCGTGCCTAAATTTATTGCTCAACTTGAGTTAGGTTTTTGAGTTACAATTTACTTAAAAGTGTTTTATTTCGCCATTTTCATTGTTTATGATCTTTGTTCTTCCTTTCTTCATGCTGGGTGAGTTCTCCTCAAACTGCAATCACGTTTTTGAGAATTTCGAAATTCCTCTCCAGCAATCTTTGCGTTTTCTCTTGGTAAGTCTTTTTCTTTACTTTCTCTCCTTTTTCTTTCGTTCCTTTGTATATGTCTTAGGATTTACATATGCGTTTTTATTCTTTCCTTCGTTTTCTTCATGCGTTTTTCATCCCCACGCGTTTTCTTGCTCTCCATTCGCGTTTTTGTTTCTCATGCCCTTTCCATGCTTCTTCTTCATAATTTTTGAAGCGGCATCTCCTCTTCTTCGCGCGTCCTTCTTTCTATGCTTTCCACTCCAACGTTTTTTATGTTAGCTTCTTTCTTTGTCGCCCTTTCAATCCCGTTTTGGCACAAGCACATTGGAAAAACTCTTGTTTGTAACAAGGTTTCCTTGGCTTTTGTCCACATTTGCGATGTTTGTGATGGCAATGAAACGAATTTTAGTTGCAGCTCCATTCATAGAAAAACAAATTTTGACTTCAAAGCGTTCCATGAAATTCCAAAAATGACAAAGCGCCGTTTTCATTCACCATTACATCCGTTTTTCCAAAATCTTGTTTCAGATGAAGAAGCGCTATTTTTCAGCGCCCTATCATTTTGAAATATTTTTCTAACACTGAGATGCAGGAGCGCTATTTTTTAGCGCCCCTGCATCAAAGCCTGAATTTCCAAAAAATGTAAGGGCGCTGAATTTTAGCGTCCTTACACTTTTCACAATTTTTTCCAGAAGTTTTTCAAACTCGCCTGATTTATTCCTGAACTTCTTTCCTTCCATTTTGTGCATCGTTTTGCGTGCCTTGTCATCCGCTCCAAGCTTTCCCATCATCGTTGCTCGTTTCGCGCATCCCCATGCTACCTAACGACTAATGTTTGTTCTGGCTCAACACCTTGCAGTCTCTTTTCAAAGATCTTCAAAGTCTGAGTGATCAAAGTTTGAGTTCTTGATGACTTTCGGTAAACCTCCGTCTTCTTCAAGAGCAAAAACCAAAATGAAGTATAAATATCAGGGTGTCTATCCGCCGACTGTAGTGGTCTCCAAGGTGGAAGAAATAAAGGACACAGAGGTTGGCCATCAGGACTTGGTTGATTTTGTGAAGCAAACAGAGACGAAGCCTCTTCCTGATCCAATGAGAGCAATTGTACACAGTAACCTGCATTTGGTAGCTATGTTCCCTACAGCTGCACATAATACGGAGTTTGTTCTTCAGGTGGCATCTCACTACATCAGAGAAAGTAGAAGTGTGATCGATTCTTTTGGGCACGAGATTCTAAGACTTGACCCTGATTTCTTTGACACTGTGTTTAAGGTTCCTCAAATGGAAAAATACATTGATATTTCTATACAAAAAGCACAAGAGGTCTTTGATGCTGATCCCAACAAGGCTAAAAACTTGATAAATGCTCAATGGTTGAAGAAGCCTAGACCATCTGTTTCCAGATGGCCAAAGGGACTCTTGCGAAGTGATTTCAAAGATGACGTCAAAGATATGATCACATTTTTAAGTAGAGTGAAAGGCTTGCCAGAATCGTCCACTTTTCATGATTGGATGTATGAATACATCAGGATTATAAGAAGACAAAAGGTGCACATTGACTGGGGCAAACAGATCAGTGATGAAATACATTAACAACTAATCAATGCTCCTTCCACATTGAAATTCTATATGACTTCTTACCTGGTGTACGCGGTGGCTGTAATGAGACAATTCCCAGGTCTATCTACAAAAGGGAATCGGATGATGGTACCTGTATACAGATTTTTCTATCAACTAGAACTGAAGGAAAGCTTTCATCACTTCAGGCGGGTCACAGATGCTTTCTTTGCGCCTTTGCTTTTCAATTTTGATCCGGCTCTTGAAAGAAGGAGAGTATCTGATGAGGCTTATAAGGTGGTAAGTAAAGTTGGATGCATATTTCTTCAATTCCCAATGTTTACTTA
>VDFB02000015.1:104875605-104901741 GCA_007258455.2 Sequoia sempervirens | reverse complement strand
TCCACCAATGTTCATGTGTTACAACAATGTGCTTGCTTTTGTTGACTCTATCGGTCTATCGGGGAGGACGCCTTAGGAGTTAGCCCGATAGGGTATTGTTACACTGATACTAGGTTATTAACTGCTTTCATCAGGGAAATGCAAACATTTGTTATATTGGGCCATCGAGGGAATGCAAAAATTTGTTCCACTGATGTTCATGTGTTACAACAATGTGCTTGCTTTTGTTGACTCTATCGGTCTATCGGGGAGGACACCTTAGAATTTAGCCTGATAGGGTATTGTTACACCGATACTAGGTTATTAACTACTTTCATCGGGCCATCAATGAGGCTATGATGGTGGTTCCACTAATGAGGCATTTTTAGGCCAATAGTGCTAATTTTTATTTAGGAACAGGGAAAGATTATGGAGTCTCAAACTCATTTATGGGTGTGACAATTTGGCAATGTGGACCACATAAGTAGAAATCTACAAAAAATCCTGATTAATCCCAATTTTTAAAAAAATTGCATCCTTTTAGCCAAGCATCCATAGCTTGTTTGAAAGCACCTGTTTTAGGCTTTTGAAAATAGCAGTAGTGCTGCAATGAACCTATTTTTATTTTATGCTTTGATAGACATGTATGAAAATGTGTTAGCATAGACAAGGCAATGAACTCTTTAAAAAAATTCCTCAAACAAATGAGGTCTCATGGTGATGGAATGCCATGAAAATCAAATTGCTTTTGATTGTCATGGAATTACATCACCATGAGACCTCATTTCTTTGAGGCATTTTTTCAAAGAGTTCACCGCTTATCTATGCTATTGCTTACTATTATTATGCTTTTGATAGATTTTTCCAAGCATCCATAGCTTGTTCCAAAGCATTTATTTTAGGTTTTAGCCATATAGCAACAAGGCAAAGGAACTATTTGACAAAATGCTTTGGTAGACATGTATGAGCAATGTGGAAGCATAGACAAGGCAATGAACTATTTGAAAAAATGCCTCAAAGAAATGTGGTCTCATAGAATGCCATGACAAGCAAATGCAATTGGCAGCTGCTCCTAGTTATTAGTTATACAATGTGAAGTAATTGCATAACTCCTTAGGTTGACTTTGTAAAAACTATATTGTAATTGAAATTTTCTCATCTATCAACATCTAGTTATTAGTTATGCAATGTGAAGTAATGCTTTGAGTTTGAAAGATGTGCAATGCAATGTAATCAACGATATGAATATAAACTACAAAAACCTATTTTTTACAATTCATTAGTTAGACTCTTTATTTTATTTGCTCTCTATATCTCTATGCTATGGAAATACCTTTCAATTTCAAAAAAATAGTTTTTTATCTCTTGTTTTAAATTTTAATCTTTTTTTAAATCCTATTTTTCCCCCGATTTTTCTTAAACTTTTTCCTGATTTTTTCAAAAAATCTTATACTTTTGGTTTGCTGATTTTTTTCCCAAAATATTTTTTCTGCTATGGATCATAAAGCAATAATAAAACTCTTGAAATTATGTTCTTTTCTCAAAAATTTCTGATTATTTGCAGTTCCAAGCTTCTGTACTTACCTGTATAGGGTTTCCTTGTTCTCTTTTGCATTGAATTAGGTGGTTGGGTGAGTTAACTTCAATTTTTTCTGATTTGGTGGATTCTTGAAGAGTTTTGTGCATTTTGTAGTCAAATTGTTGAAACGGGTCTGTAAAGGCAGAGTTGAGGGTTTGTGAGTCTACAAAAATGGATTTTCACCCATTCCACCTATTGTGACTTTTATGCTTGGAAAGGCTCTGTTGACTATTTTTTACATGAATTACTCATCTGGATATATTTTTTGCTTGATGGTTAAACTACATGCAGAGCAATTTTATCAAAGCAGCACAAAAACAAGAACACCTTGATGTCAATCATAGTTGTGTTGAAGTTGAGGTAACATAATAGTTGTTGTGGACAAAAATTTATAGCTTTTGCATTCTTTACTTGACTTATATTAACTTTTCATGATGATTAAACCACATGCAGGGCAATTATATGAAAGTAGAACAAAAAAGAAAAGACCCTGTCAATAGAGATCTCCGCAAAGCTACACAACTTCAGGACAATGTTGACAGTGATTATGCTGAATTTGAGGAGTATATGCATATTGATAGTACTAATGGTGCTGAACTTGAGGCAAGTGCTATGAAATGTTACTTTTCCATAATTATGAAACCCTTAATGTATTAATGACTGTTATGATCCCAAACAGCGAACAAGCTTATAGAATAGTGAATAGACAACTAAAACATTGAATGCAACCCATAGAACAATCATTGTACCTACTTTGTCACTTTTCAGTGGGGATTGCTGGCACTTCAATACTTTATGATGCTTGACTGTGTTTTAGGGCATTGTAATTGACCTTGTCAACATCTTGAACTTAGCGTGCTACTTCTTTCAATGGATGATACCTATTGTTCTTTCCTGCACGGATCTGTTGTTAACTCTTCATTATGGTTGTTGTTATTAAAGAAAAGTTTCTTTTGATATTCTTGCCGCTTTCTCTTAATGTCTTCTTGTTGTTTAGTAATGATATTTGTTGCTTGATCCATTAAACTCATTGTTACAGCCATCAAACTCATTGCCCTTGCACTAAACTCACTGCTATAGCCATGAAACTCACTGCTACTGCTACTTGTTCATTGGACATCATTCATGACTTCTTTTTGCATACTCTTACACTATTTTATAATAGTGAAAGGCTCTTTCTCTATTATTTATGTGACCTCTACATCCAACCTTATTTGTTACTCCTTTACTGCTGCTATGAAAGTCATAGAGAAAGACTACATTGTTTCCTCAATGACTACTCTTAATGGTTGTCACATGTTGCCTTGATACATTTTGTTCTTTTTTCTTCTTTTATTTGTCATCATTGACAGGGTTATGTTGACTGCATGGGGTTATGTTTTAGAGCTTTAATGCCACTATTTTTGTACATCCCAATGTATTTCACCTTCACCTTGCAACAGTAGTACTAGTGCTCTCATATTGCATTCTTTGTTTTTGTGCATTAGCTACCTTTTTTATGTGTAATAGTGTTGTCATAACCCTATGTGTCTGGTATGTGTGCATGGTAATGCATATTATACTTGTGTAATAGTGTTGTCATAACCTTATGTGTCTGGTATGGTGCATGGTAATGCATTGTTTATATTTGTGGCCTTTGTATCTGATTAGCATGAAGTTAATAGTAACATTGTAAGCACTACTATGAGTGTTGGTTTTTTAGTAAATTAGATCATTGCAATTATTTTTGAAAATTTCCTTTTGCAATTATTTTAACACACACATTCAAGTACTATTTAAGTAAGTAATGGTTTTTTTATTATGCAAACAAGGGTAATCATTACCTATCTGATATAATGTGTTATTTTTTATTTTATTTTTGCATAAATGTATTAATGATAAACTCAAAGAAGGGGATAAAGTTAGGGTGTTGGATCCGTTTGATGGTGATGCTACAGGCATTGGGCAGATTCACTCCCTATCTATTGTACATGGAGTCAACTTGAAAGGAACAAGAGATGAAAATGTAAACATTTTAAAGGTTACAACATACCCCTTGTTTATGAAGACAAAATAGATGGAGTTGTTCATCTAAAAGAGAAAGAGGGAACCTTTACATGGTGGCCACTAAAATATTGGCAAAAACTAACATAGTTGAACATGTTTATCATGTAAGTTAATGTTAAACATCTTGTCTCACTGCTTTATGCAGCATTTTGAATGTGTTGTTCAGGGATCTTAATTATCATGGTGTATTTGAAAGAGTTGGAAACTCTTAGACAACTTTGACATTTTCATTATATTTACATATATACTCTTAGACAACTTTGACATCTTGTAACTTGATATATATATATATATTTGCATTAAATTTTTTATTGCAGATTACCTTTATTTATCATGATGTTGAATCAATTTTTTAATTGTAGCATGTTGTATCTTGTTTGTGTATGTAATATTTTTATTTTCTTTTTATGTTTTAGCTCAAGTTTAATATTATGTTAGTTTTGCATTATAAAATTTATGGTATTTAATAAATTATTCATTTCATAACTATATTTACTACCAATTAATGAAACTAATAAATAAAAATGACTAAACTAAATATATGACTAAATAATGACTAAATATATGACTAAATAAATCAATACTATGACTAAATTAATGACTAAAAATTACATATAAATGACTAAATCAATGACCAAATCAATGATCAAATTAATGACTAAAATCAATGACTAAAATTGTTTAGTCATAAATTTAGTGGTGTTATAAATGACTACAAATATACCACTAATAGTCACGTGACTAAAGTTAGTCATTTATATGCAATTTTTAGTAGTTGATTTAGTCATATATTGTTGTTTGTGTACTAGTGACTCTAGTATTGTGGTTTTCCACAATTCATGTTGTCTTCCATACATCCATGTCTAGAGCTAGTGGATGCATGTGCAAAGAGGCTGGACAAAGAAACAGGGGTTATCAGTAGCAACATGTTGAGGGTTACAATCAGTACAACAACCATCCAGGATATGTTGTTCATCCCCATCATCTATGGTGCAGAAAGGTTCAAACATAGAAAAAATGGAAGATTTCTAAAGGACTAGAGGCAAAAAATTAATTTTTTTATGGATGAAACAAACAAGAAGTTAGATGACAATCAACTTTTATTCCCTCTAGCATGCATAAAGTTCAACTCTGATGTACAAGTTTTTTTCACAATGTTAGCTTATATTTACGGCTTTGTAGACAATGAAAAGGTTTACGCATTCCATATGGGCTTGGCTTTTATGCTTAGGAAGGAGAAGGGCCAGAAGTATTTTGATTTTGCTAATGCAGTAGCCGAAAAGATGTTGGATCAATTGAGAAATTATGGCATTGTTTTTTGGTTCAGGTATTCTTCTTTTCTGACACATTTGATTTTACACCAGAACCCTGAATTTTTCAAAGGGTGTTTGTCACTCTTTAAGTTTGATGCAAAGGGGTTATACCAACTAGTTTCAGTCTAAACTCATGTGCTTTCCAAGACATGGGATTATTACTCATTTGTGGACTATTTCCTACAACCAGTACTCTTAGATTTTTCTTCACGCCCTCCAAGTCAATTTTCCTCTAAAGCCTTATAATGGATAAAAATCCATCAGACCCCGGTGGATTATATTTTGGGAGCTGATTTTTCCTTCATCAATTTTCATGATTTTATTAAGGAGCCTGTTAGGCTCCCTAAGTTTGTAACAGATAGGACCTTTGCTTTGGAGGTATGTTGTCAGCAAACTTTTATCGACAAAGCCTATGGTAACGAGATGCATAAAAAGGTGCTTTACCCAATTCCCCTTACTATTAATAATAGTCAGGTAACACTTGTGAAAAGGGAGGAGTGGAATGTGATTACTAGAAAATTGGCTCATCTAGACCTAGTTCTCATTTGTGACACATGGAGGTACAATCCAATAGGGCATCTTGTGACTATAAAACATGAAAGGCGAGAGTAATTTGAGTCAAGGATGAACCCAACCAAGGAGAAGGCAGAGGTCTACATCGACCTAGTTTTTATACCATTTGACCAGCCACCATGGCTCGACTTCTACGTTCATGTGGTAGAGTTCCAACAAAGCATTCAGATGGTCCAGTCTCTCAACACATAGTTGAAGAAGCTAGGATGGTCAGAAAGAAAGAAGGTATATTTTTGGAGGTTCCAATAGGAAATCAAGAACCTTGGTGCCATGAATGGTGAGGTTAAGCCACATAATGAGAAGTTTGACCAAATCTATGACATTGAGGCTGGAACCGATGATAGTGATCCTAAATCTGATCGAGAAATTGGACTAGAGGAAGTGCCACTCTACACATCCCAGCCATAGGAGTGCGACACAACAAAAGGAAAAGGAAAGGGGTCAAAATAAAAGGTCTCATAGATCACATCTTCCACCAACACCCTGCCAAATGGAAAAAGGACCCGATAGTCCCCAAAGAGATATGCTACACCTACATGAGCCTAAGCTTCAATGGGATCGACCGCCAAGGAATTTGAATCCACCAATTCGGCCCCTACAAAGAAGAGATGAGTCCAAGGCTTAGGCAGATTAAGTGTAACAAGCAGAGGAGAAGAAGAGGTGGATTCTGGTCCTCCAGGATATTCGGCTTCGACAGTCCAAGTAAGTATTGTGCCTACCCTTCTTTCTTCTACTGTATCTTTAGTTGTTCCTCCCCACTCATCTATTGAAAAGAATCCTCCATCCACGGGTTCTGATGTCCTCATTCTAAACACACCCGTGGCCATATTTGACAATGAACCCTGCGAAGAAACCTTGTGTGTCGAGCGAGCATCATCTACGTCGCCCACACTTGACTCTTTAATCACCCTATCAAGGGCACCCATTGAAAACACTAATGCATCCATGGTACTAGTTTCACCATCCCCATCTAGTTCTAGGAAAATTCCTCTTTTTCACCCACTTCCCCTTTTACTCCGATGGGTGTTCCTCCTTCTAAGTCCACACATGGCATCCCACCCTTTTCCATGATAATATTTCCCTTCACCTCTCTACAACCTCAGACAACCAAATCCTCTCCTTTTTTCACCTATTTTAGTCTCCCTCTAGGTGTTTCACTTTCTACATAAAGTATTGACACCTCATAGAGTCTTTAGAGTTATATGGAAGCAACAAAGCAGGCTCCACAAGCAAGAAATCATAAACTACAAGTAAAGGTCGCAACAAAACCAACAACTTAGAAGATTGAAGCCTATTTTGATGAAGAGCAGAATGCTCTACCAATCACTTCCATGAGGCTGTTGATGTCCAAGCTAGAGGGAGAAATGCAATTTGAAGATTATGACATCAAAGTAGTAGGCCTCAATTTGAGTGATACTCTCCCATGCGACAAAGTGGTTTTGGCCAAAGCAACTCAAAAGGTGGTCTACACTGACTATGAAAAGCTGGACAAAAAGTTGAATAAACTTGAGGAAAATTTGGCAAATGTAAAAACCACAGTGGACAAGGTGTAGGCAGAAATCAAAGGAAAAGATTTAGAAATGACCCACCTGAGGTAGTTATAGGGTCAACAGGGTGAAGCAGCTAAGTTGCTTGAGGAGGCCTAGAGTGAGAAGGATTGGCTTCATTCCAAGGTAGATAAATTGAAATATGATATCGTGGTTGAGCAAGAAACCACTCTAGTGCATTGCCACAAACAAAAGGAGCTGGAAGATGAAGCAACCAAAAAAAACATATGTGATGGGCTACAAAGGGAGCTATAGGAGATGGATGAGAAAAAAAAGAATATGTAGAAAGAATTGGATAGCATCCAATCTTAATCCTCTAACAATCTTTAGAAGGCTTAGGGGGAGAGAGAAAGGGTGAAACAAGAAAAAAAAGGTATTGAGTCTATTTTGTAGACTCGCGACGAAGAGATTGAGAATCTGCGCTACTAGCTTACAAATGCTCTCCAAGAGAAGAGTTAATTGGAGGAAAGCATGATAGCAAGAGAGTCCCAATTCCAACAAGAATTGGCTATGGCACAAGTATTTGAGATCCTCTCGATACTGAAAAAGATAATATCTACTCATTGGGAGAGAATCATAATTGTTGTTGCAGCCCTAAAACCATTCTTGTAGTTTCTAAAGGATGCTTGGGAATTAAATGTGAAGGTTGGCCCAGCGGTCAACCAAAATCTCCACACATTCGCCCCTCGAGTTGAGGAATCAGGGAGCTTGATCTCAAAATTATGTAAGGCAACTGAAGAATTTTTAAGAGAGGCTAGGATTCTCAATCGAAGAGAAACTATGAGGAAAGAAAACGAATTCATCACCTACCATCAAGTCACGTCAAAAAGTAAGGCTTTCTAGGCAGAATTGAATAAGAAGGTCGACGAGATCATGGAGGAGTTCAAAATTCTGCTCCAATCCAGTTTGCCTGCCCTTTTCTCAATAGATGGAGAAGTGTTAACAATCGAGCAGATTGCAGGAGCAATCAAGCTTAAAATCTAGACCTCCACAACACTCCAGGGTTTAAGCCCATCACCCACTGTCAAAGAGATCAAGAAGGAAATCCTTCCCCTTTCTTGACTATACTACCACATCAGAGCTATTTCATCAAGGTGGGGAGGAGTTTCTTTTAAAGAGGTCCTTGATCTGGATCAAGCATATGAGATTTTACACACCCTCATCCAGCCCACTAATGTAGATTAGGAGACCCAACACACCTCTTTCCTCAAACTGGATAGGAATTACTTGAGATCTAGGTTCATGTCTCCACAAGCGAAGGCCCCATGTGAGTCACCAGAACTGTGGAGCATTTTTTCCTTTAAACATTTTTGGTTTTTTGCCCTTGCTTTCTTTTCACTTCGGGATGGATCCACACCCAAAGGACAAAGACTGCTCTCATATAAAGATGTGAAATGCACCACATGGTGGTTGCACAACTTTATATATATCATTTTCCTTTCAGGCTTGAATCAAGACACATGTCAGCTTGGCAAGGATTTTCTTCAAAACCACTCTCATAAAATCTAAAATTGCCCACTCACTTGACACGTCATCTATTTCATCAGGCAATCTGTATCTTCTGCAGAAAGATCTTTTGGACAAAGTTCCTCAAGGAGTGTGGTAGATATCTTACTTTCGGGGTGGAACCTTCAAGTTGGCATCATCATTCTTCATAGTTGATTGATCATATTTTTCTAGGTTGTGCTAAAATTCGATCATCTTTCGACAATATATCTTTGCTAAATATTTGGAACCATTAATGAAGCAGTTGAGACTTTATGAGTAAAGATTGTTGCGATCTAATCAAGATCTACGATCAGATTGTGAGCTATCAAACTCAGGCACCTGGCAGTTTCTTCTTCTAGATTGTTTTGCAGTAGTGTCCTCTTCTTCTGGCTATAAATAAGGGTTGACAATAGTGAAGATTTTTTTTTTAATTTTTCTTCGAAAATCTTTTTGAAAAATATAGATATTGTTTTAGGGAGTTATATTTTTTGGGAATAGGAAGGTTTTTATAGAATACAGTTTATTCTCTTTGGTATGTTGTATTTGTTTAGACTATCATCGAATTAGCATCCAACCTTTGTTTTTAGTTAATTCATCATAAGAATTTGATCTATTTGGGAGAAATCTTTGGGATTGTGCATTTCATGGCCTTTGTCAATTTTTTTTTTTCATATTTCATTTATGCTGAGAATTTTTTGTTAAACCCTTACGTTGATATTCCAAATAATTACTATATATGTTGTTAGCTTCTATGTTCTATGCTATCTTTCATAAATTGGATCATGTCTATTTTACTCTTTCATTTTCTGTAAAAGATAGGCCATATTTCATATTATGTTGTAAAGGAGGAAGGATTCTGTAAATATTTGAGTGTTCTTGTTAATATTGAGGGTTTCTTATTTTTGTTGGACCTTAGTGGATTCTTCCCACGGGGAGGTTTGAAAGATTGCACTATGCTTTCTCTAGCCTTTGTTGCTCGTTCTCTTCCCAGCAATGGTTTGTGGCATTCTGTGTCCATTTCATCAGTTATAAGAGACAATTAAAGTTTGAAATGTTGTAAAAGATTTAGCGCATCTCCATCTTTATGTTGTATTTACATTTCTCTCTACCCCTTTCCCCAAACACAAAGAAGAGTCAACTTTCTTTAAAAATCTCGGAGTTCATTTAGTGAGGCACAAATTGGTCCCCACTCACTGAATTTCCCATAAGGTTGTTTGGAGCTTGGTACAAGCTTTTATGATCAATAGCCACCAAGCATAATACAACTTCATTGCCAGTGGTGCCTTGTTATAAGTGTCTAGCATAATGCAGGATGTTAGCCTTGTGAAAACATATGACCATCTTGTGTGGCACCTTATCAAAGTTATCAAGGAGTATAACTTTTGGTATGGTTGACGTATGGGAGCCTATAGACCTAGCATGACTTGCCCATCTACTGCCTTTATGTGAGTTCACACCTTGTAGACCTAGTGTGTGTTTCTCACCCTATTGCCTTGGGCTCACCTAGTGTATATCATACTATACTAGCACTTGTGAGCATATTTTTGGACAAACAACTTAGGATTGATCCTTACCTTTGGACAAACAATCGAGGCTTGATCCACCCCTTCTTCCTCTTTGCATTAATTTTGACATGTATTGTATGATGGTGTATCTTGTGTCATTGTTGCATGCATACATGTCTCTTTGTGCCTTTGTTGGTTTTTCATGGGATCTTAGATCTTGGGGGCTTGATCATCCTCCTTAATCCTTATTATCTCATCTTTGTAATGATTGTACAATTATACATCTCTTGACTTATTTGTCTACTTTAGTGTGAGTCTGAGCATAAGTTCATACTCTCACTAAAGTAGGGGCTAAATGTAGTGTAGAAAAATGTACACCTTTACATTTTCACACTATGTTTGCATCCCCTTAATTAATTGGACTTAATTAAGCTTCTAAGTGCCTAAATTATGCATTCCAAAGCCTTATTATTCCCATTTTTCGAAAGGGAATCTTGTATTCAACAATTTCCAATATTAATTTAAACACCTTGGAAATTGTGTGTCATGTCCCTTGTAAGTTCTAGGACCCAATTTTTAATATAATTTTTGTGGAATTTTTATGATTCAAATTCAAGTTTCAAATTTTTACTTGTGGAATCTAATTTTCAAGAAATTGGAAAAACACCCATTAATACATATAGTTATTTTATCAATTCAAATTTAAGCAACATAATCTAGTATTAAGGCAACTTTCACAAGAGAAAATATTATTGTCAAGAGCATTGAAGAGAAGATTTATTAGTCATCTACAATAGCAATCAAAATCATATCATTATGTCAAAGTTCATGTGTGTTCATGTCATGCTTTGGAGCTAACATTGTGATGTAGGTTTCAAGCATTCAACCAAGAATTCAAGCATTAAATTAAGAAATCAATCAAGCCAATTCATGCAAGATCCAAACCTTAGAGAGATGTGTTAGACTTCAGTCCTCTAAGGGTATCCATTAAGGGTTTGGTGAGTTTTGACATAGCATTGTTCATTCATCAATTCCCTTCCAGTTATCATCATTTCATTATCGAGGTTTAATTGCCAACATGGGGTTTGAATAATGCAAACCCCCATTCACCCAAAAGCAAACATTTTTTCTTCTCTCTTTGTATGTGTAGATTTACAGGTGAAGAAGGATTGAAGATTGATCAAGAGAGAAATTTTGCAAAGTTGTGAAAGTTGTCAACATTGTTGTCAAGCTACAAAAACTCATCTACATATTTTATTTTCAGCTTTCCAACAATCAAACCTGGAGAAATCGAAAGATTAGATCTGGGATCTGAGGACTACAAAATTAGATTTTGGACCCCTGCACTACGAGAAATTCACCCTAGGGTGAACCAATCCCATTACAGAGCTTAAAACCTGGTTTTTAGATCAAGTGCACACCATTCTGTCCTTCTTAGATCTACTTGCAAATTACTATTTTCGTTTTCGTTATCATAATATTTTGCATTTCAAGTATTAGGTCATGCAATTTAGTTAGTTAATGCATTTTAATTTATCTCTCAAAAGTGTCAATCAATCATTTATGTCATAAGAAAATAGTAGATCCTTCCCAAAAGGGTTGACTCACCTCAAGATTGAAAGTCAATCCTATCCTTGGGAGGTCTCTTTTTCTAATGAAATTAGAGAAAAGGTGTGTTGTTCCATTTTGGTGAACTCTAGGACTCCCCCTTTTTCACCATTTCATCTCAGTGACCCCTTTTTCTATATTTCACTACTGTTGTTTTAATTCATGGTACCACAGATAATACACCTTCATGTTGAGTAGTAATTTGATGAATACTAGAACTTGGAACAATAGGGAAAGTTTGGTACAAGGCTCTGATTAATGTCACTTGGTAAATAGTTAAATGATAATACACATGTTCAAAATTGACTTCATAAAGTTCTTGGAGGCCACAAATATTTCATAGCTAACCAAAAAGAATCGATTCAAGAAGAAGTGAAATTTGCTATGCAATAGTCACACAGTGATATAAGATTTGATAGGGCTAATACACTATGTAGCTTGCAAGGGCTATATAGGTTTAGCACAAAATGAAAAAATCAGTTCAACCAATACACTATGTAGCTTACAAGAGCTATATAAATTTAACACAAAATGAAAAAGTCAGTTCAACCAATAAATTGATGCCACACAACATAAAAAGAATTGCCCTTTACACTAAAACTTTACAAAGTAAAAGTGTGAGGCTTAAAATTGAACTATTTTTTACATATCTTGAAAGACTCCAACTTCAAATACACATCATTAAAACATTTTCATCAGTGAACAAGCCTCTCCATTTGAAAATGCATAGAGCAATAAGCAATATTAAAAATTATTTGCAACTAAATACTAAGATGGGCTAATGGTGGTAACTACTCAACGCAAAGGGGAAGAGCGAGTGCAATCTGGCCATCCATATTTAAATTATCACTTAGCTCAATTTGGCAATTCCTAGCGGCAGGTAATGTATAAAATAAAGGAAAAAAGTGAGAGTGGAGACATGGGGCAGGAAAGGAAGCCCTCTGACTGCCTGCGCCAATGCACTGACTTACAAGATAAAGGATTTAAAGGAAATGAATGAAAAGATTCAAATTTTTTGGAGTTCACACATAGAAAGATAATCAATCTGGTTTGAGGCAATCAATGATAAAGGTGATTTACGTAGGTCAAATCCAAACCACTCTTATAATTTTTTCTCAGATAATGGATAGCAAAGGACTTATAAAGTTTGTCATTAAAAAATCTAGGAGATTTGAGATGTGTTTATGGAAGAAATAATTGAATTGACTAACTCCTAATTTTAGTTTCAAGATAGTCAAATCCTATTACCTAACTATAGATTGAAGATGATACCCAACCTAAGATCTAAAACTAGATTGCAAAAAGATATCTCCCATTTCTACACATACAGATAGAAATTTGGAGTCCAACTCACTTGTAAAAAAAAGGCAGGGAAAGACAATAAAAAGCAGAAACAATTATATAGATCAAAGGAAGGATGTATCTAAGTCATTTCACAAGCCATAAAAGATTCTAATGTGTTGGAATTGATCTCATCATGAGAGAACATGTTTGAGGGTAGTAAATTTAATCATATTGGCATATAGTCCAACTTGACTGTCAAGTCTTCCCACATTTTCATATCATTATCAATAATTAACTCTTTATTTGAATCTATCTTAAAGTTGCCAAGAAATTTTGTCTCTCAAGGAAAATGAAATCATGGAGTTTTTCATCTTTCAATTTTTTGAATCATAATTTTGAATAGCATCAAAGACAATCATACAATCTTCTTCAATTTGTAAAGAGGAAATATTGCAGTAAATTACCATCCAAAAATCCAACATCATGTACCTCTGTCTCATTATTAATTCTCTTTTTCAAAATTTTAAAAACTATTTAGATGAAAAAACCTCAAGAATCGTGATTCGGTTTTGACAACAGATCTTAACGTAATACATTTACATGATGAAAATGGAGTCCATTGGGTGTGACAAACATGAGCTCGCTTTCATATCTATGATATAATGAATGAGCACTCCTATTTGTTCTGTTGTGCAGCCTACCTAAACAACTCATGACTGGCCTGCCCTAATCATAAAGAGTTTTACCATTAGTGGAGAGTTAGTTCGTCCAAAAAGACGCACTATAATCATACAACCAAAACTTAAAACACCTAAATTTTCATTAAAAATTATATATATATATATATATACCAAACTTAAACAATATATATCAATCATCATAAACAATATTATCATATTATAACTAACTTGCAATTAAAATCAAACTCTATTATTTTCCAAGAATACTATACAACCAATTTTCCCCCTTTTGTTCTCTTTACTCTTAAGAAATATTCAATACAAAAGAGCCATACCCACTTTTTCCTTCAATCATGACTTCACTTTTTCATGGGAATGATGAGTATGGGATTTCAACAACAAACAAACATGCAGATCCCACCTTACTTTACGTTGGTCAAGAGGTAAAAATGATGATTCACATAACTTTAACTTGAATATTTCTGCACATCAATGCTCACTTTTTCTTCCTTAGGATGTAACTTTTACCATAAGTAAGGAGACGTTTTAAAATTAACCACTAGCAAGATTCTAATATGTGTCGAAGGCTGAAAACATCCCATAAACTTGTTCTCTACACACTCATTTGTTTTTAATTTAAATTGCTAAAATATGAGTAGTTATCTTAAGCCTTTTCTAAAGTTAACAACACTTTACTTTTCTTAGAAGCGAAGGCAATTCTATTAAAGGCGAAATAATGAGTTGATGGGAACATCTCTCCTATTTTCATCTCCTTAACATCAACCTAATGTCTTCTATTCCTTTCCTAACGAGTTGAAAAAGAAATAAAATAATTATTTAAGTAAATAAATAAGTATTTGAGAGTTTGTTGAGATAAGTAATTATTTAAAATAAGTGTATAAAAATTAAATAAAGTAAATAATGATATTTAGTTGGAAGTTTGATGTAAATGGATAGTATAAATATTCATAAATAATTTGTCAATACATAAAATATTCAAAGGTAATTAAATGAGATTTTAACAACTTTGCAAACTCTTTGTCTATTTTTGCAAATCACTTTTGTGATTAAAAGATTGATTTCACAACAATGTATCCAACCCTCACAACTGCATATTTGATCTACCTATGTGGATTTAATCTTTGTAATTCTTTCACTTTACACTCTAAGTCTTTCTTGATGTTTATAATTATTGTCTACATAAAAATTAAGTTGTGTAGTTTAGAGTTTGTTAATGACAAGGAATATATCTCTCCTTGATCAAACCTCTAAGATGTCAATTTTACAAATTTTGAAAGGGATCAAGAATAATAAGCAAGAATGCATTAGATGTTCTAAATATCAATACAAGTAGTACATAAAGTGATAAGTGCTCTAATTAAATGCTCATTGAATTTTGATGCAAGTCCTTTTTGATGATCTTAAGATGTGACATCTTATGTAAAAATGAACTATGGTCAGTATTTTAATATAACTCCAAAGTTTGCAAGTACAACTTTTTATGCTTCAAGTAGCCATACATGACTATTTGGAAGGGTTAGGTTGGCCCTAAATTCAAATTTGAAAACTTAAATTTCAAGGGTTGTTTCTACAAATTATGGGATCAATCTAGGTTAATCTCACAAACCTTAGATCTAACCCAAGGTGGGAGAATTGGAAACTAAGGATCAAGATCAATCAAAGTAAGGTTCAATTTATGTGTCAATTTCAAGCAAAAGACATGTCACTTACCATTACCATTGCATAAGAAATAATTGGGTCAAAGTGAGTCCAAGACAAACAAAAAAAGTGTAAGAAATACAAATTTCACCAGTATATTTTCCCCTAATTGTACTTGCATGCAAACTACTATGAGAATGCATGCCAAAGTAAAATTAGGTAGTCGACATCAAGTTAAATTTATTCAATCACTCATAAAAAGGATACAAATAAGGATGCAAGTATCACTACTTGGTACATAATCCCTTAAAATGAGTTCTCCATTTTGAAAACCTACAAAATAGAAAAAGAATACCAAGCAGTGACAAAAGGAACAAGGATACCACCTAGGGTAGTAAAACATAGATATCACCTTAGCTTAACAAAAGTAATTTGGTAATATTTAAAATGGCCTTGATCATGTACTAATCACTATAAACATACTCAAAGAAAGAATATGTGTGACCTTGCATGCCTCTATAATTAGTTGCATGAAAATAATGCAGTTAAATTGGAGGAAAGTAAATAAAAATATATGTAAAATGATATCAACCATGAAAAGAACAATAAACATATAGGAATGTAAGAATTTAACATCATTTTACACCATAAGAAAAGTTATATGTACTCATGAAATCACATATAATGAGAGCTAGCACGATGCCCCTAATGTGAGCCCCAACTAGAGCAATGAATCATATAGCTATAGATTCTAGACAAAGAATTATTTAAACACAAAGAAGTGTTAGGTATCATCATGATAAGTTTAGTATAAAGTGTGTTAGCATAAAACATGATCATGGTTAGCATAAAAATGAGCTATGCATCAAATCATAAGAGGTAAAATTTTCAATGGCCAATCTTGTAAGCATTATAAGGGAAGATCATGTTAGTAACATCTACTTAAAAATGCCAAATGTAATCATAATCATCAGAACCATATGGAACATCCTACAAATATATCATGAATATAATATAAGGTGGCCAATGTCATAAAGGATATACCACCCAAGTGGGACATACTATCAAAATAAAGTAATATATCTATAAATATGTATATATAACTAAAACATTGAAAAATGGTGAGACCCTTTGACACCTTTTCCCTATTTCATTAAATAAAGGGGAGGTTTGATTGGATTTGGACAAGATATATGATTGACTTACAACCTGAAAGATGAGTCAACCTACCTTTGACCAAATCTGAAAGGATCCTAAGGATGAAATACAATGATTCAACTAGCCTAATGATGTAAATGATTGTTCTAATGCAAAAATAGTAGGTCTACAAGGCAATAGAGGTAATCAAACTATAGAAATGGAATGAGTAGGACACTGTGCACCTATGATATAAATTTAGGGCTGAAAATTTTGAACTAATTCACCCAAGGCACCTATGTCTCTATAGGGAGATTCAGATCTGATTTCACAATCCTTGGATGCCAAATCAAAGCTTCTATTTTTTGCTTGTCGCACTGTTGAATCACCATCAAATAATTTAGTAACTGAGTTTCTATGAGTTGTTAAGATGTAGGGTTTGATTGCAACAATGAATAATTGATCTTCAAACTTCCTCCAATCCTCTTCAGACCTAAAACTTGCACATTCAAAGAGAGAGGAAGGTTTGTGTCATTTAGGGGTTTGCCTAAGTCAAACCCTGAGTTAGTCTTTCCACTTCCACAATGGTAATGTCAATGATAGAAAACCTATCCTTATGAGGGATAGGGCTAAATAAAAAATGAATGATGAATCAATAATAGGCTGCAACTCACCACCCACCAATGGTTTCTTTGAAGGATTGAAGTCATACAAATCTCTTCAAGGCTTGGATCTTGCTTCCTTAAATTGCTTGGAGACCTACAAGGGTTAGTCTTCACAAACAATATTATAATAACATAAACATGAATGAAATCATACACAATTTTACATGATGTTTGGATCTTGAATTGCTGCAATAAATCACTAAAATTTTGCTCTTGACTTGCTTGATAATGCTCTTGACAATAATTATTGATCTTAATGCTAGATAGATTTCAAATGATGCAATAACTAGGTATTTATATGCAATTATTTTAATTTTTCACAAGTTAAATATCGATAGTTGATAATGGACACTTGAAATTCAAATAATAAAAGGCCACCTCAGACATATTTGAATTTGGAGCCAAAATAGGGAGACCTAGGCAACCTAGGCATCAGTGTCCAAGACCTATTTTTTGGGAATTAAGGAGTTGGGGGAAAAGTATTAAATGAATGCATTTGTTTTATACTTGTAATTTGTCAAAAAATGATAAAATGGGCCACAAGATGCATAATTTAGGAAATTAGGTGTTCAATTAGGTCCAATTACTTAAGGGAGAGCAAAATGTAGTGTGAAATTTCCAAGGGTGACAATTTACGATGCTACATTTAGCCCCCACTTTAGTGAGAGTATGAACTTACACTCAAACTCACACTAAAGTAGAAAATATGTCAAGAGGGTCCGATTGTCCAAATTTTGAAGAGATAGGATGACTATGAATCTACATGGAGTGCACAAGCCCCCAAGATCCAAGATCCCATGGAAAACCAATATAAGAACAAAGGAACACACATGTATGTAATGCAGTAAGATAACATACACAATGTCAACACAAAATACAAAGGATGGTATGAATACTCATGAACTAGCAAGTTGTGTTATGCTAGGATCCATACCTAAAGGTGTTCATAAATCATGGGATAATAAAGTCTAATATAATTTTCTAGGTGAATCACAAACCGAAGGCACCATGGGCTAGTGAATTCTAATATTCACTAGGTGATCCCCCAAGACAAATAACAAAATGAGAGACACACAAGTTCTAGCGAAGTCTGTTATTCACTATGTGTACCCATTATCAATCATACCAAGAATTATACTCCCTGATAATTCCAATAAGGTGCTACACAAATAATCAATATGCCAATGTAACACTAATTCTAGCGTGTGTGAAAAAAGTGAAAAAAAAATGCTAATTGATGCATCACTTTAAGTCCAATGTATGTGAACAAAGTGAAACAAAAATTCTAATGTCAATGCATCACTAAGTCCAATGTGTGTGTTGTCACTTAGAAATGCACCCTATTGAACAAGGAGTTCAACATTCCAATGATACAATGAAAATAGCCTCAAGGTGTGAGACCCTTGCAATTGAGGCTAGATCTTCAGAGAAGGTAGCTTCCTTTCTAACTAGGTGTAGAAGAGGACTGGTCTAACCCAACCTCAATGAACTAGATAAACTAATGACTTGCAAGGGAAAAGGGAGGAGGAGAAATGCATAAAAACAACGGAAAGGTGATGCACTAAATTTAGAGTTGTAAGTGTGGAATAAGTAATGAGTAAAATGACAAACAACACTTCTTAATGAAACATTATATCAAGAGAATCAACAAATAAACTAGTTAAAAATAGGAAAACTCTTGAAAGCATCTCATTGTTCCCTATCTCCAAAGATTTATTAAATCACAAAGGGCTCTCAGATTTGGTAAGCACTGTGACTGTTAAAATGTCAATCTAGAGAATGGAATGATTTTGATTATGATGCTAAAGCTATATGATTTTATTTCTAAATGCAATGATGAAATGATTCTGATGCAAATGACATAAAACAGATAAATGAAGCTACTGTAAACTATGATGAATCTAAATGGAATGCCATGATTATGATTCTACTGATTGCTATGTGATTCTATTGCTAAATGATAATTGCTAAATGCTTGAATGCTTGATATGCTACTTTTGCAAAGTAAGATTGCACAAAATTGGGATCCATTTCCTATTGAATAACAATGTATTTATAGATTCACGACAACATATTTGTGAAGGGGCAACATAGCAAAGGTTGGAATTGATCTTGAGGATTCAATGGTGAAGAATGAAGAATCTTGAGCTGATCATGGGGATTGTTCCTCCCCACAAAAACATCTTGCCAGAGGATAGGAAGAATTAGAGGAAGGAGATTGACAAATTGATTTCCAATTTGTCTCTAATTTGTCTCCACAACTTTCTCATGAATGACAGTTGAATTAATTAGATATAAAATATCTAATTTTATTAGTGAGTGAATAGAGGAAATTTCTTTTATTTGAATATTTTGATTTATTCAAATTAGCAAAAGAGAATAATTAATTTAATGAAACAAACTATAGAAACTTGTTTATTAAATAAATATAGAAGAGATATGATAATTAAACAAAAAAGTATTTAAATTTGTTTATTTAATTAAGATAAAATGATGTGATTAAGATAGAATAAATGAATAAATATAGAAGAAATAATAAATGATAATAATTAAATAAACAAATTATTTAAATTTGTTTATTTAATTAAGAGGAAATAATATGATAAAAATAGAAGAATTAAAAGTGGACTATATAAATAAATATTTCTATTTATTTATTACGTAGATGAATTTAAGGTTAATTACTCAAATAAATCATATTTACTTAATTATATTCTCTAGACCATTTTTAGGTGTACATACATTTTGCCCCTCTTTCAAGTATGTGTTTACGCATTGCTTCAAAGAAAATTATGTTGTTGCTGCTAGTATTGACAAAAAAAAAATTAGTATGCCCCAAACGTTGATTTTCAGGTGATAATGAATATATGCCCCCTCAGGAGATAAATTGATGAATTTTATGATTTTTTTTTGGAATTTAAAAAAAAAAATTATGATTTTTTGATGATTTGATGAAGATTTATTGTTAAAAATAATTTATCTCTCCCGATAAAGAATGTAGAAATTTTCCCCTATGATGAATTTGAATTAATCTCCATGGAAAAATAAAACTAAAAAAACCCCATAAAATCCCACCTTAATTAACCTATAAAAGGTCAAAAAGGTGATTTTAAATTCATTTGTGCAATTGAGTTTGAAAAATTTAGGAGTGTTTTGGACCAAGATGCCAATCCCTTACCATACTCACCGATTCGAACATGTGTGACAACACAACTACCTAGGCGCCTACGGACCTCAGGTACGTACCCGTGAACCTCCTTGTTTTACGTGTTTTTTTCATTTTTCACGCCATTTTTTAGATTTTAAATTTTGTGTTTCTTTTAGCGCTTTCAAGGCCCAATGGAGCGCTTTTACCTTCTATTTTAGCATTTTTAATGATGTAGTGCTTAGGATAGGTTTTGTAGTGCTTTGAATTTATGTTTTAGCGCTTTGACTAGTTTAGTGCATAGGATTGATATTTTAGCGCTTTCAATTTCTGTTTTAGCGCTTTGACCCAATATATTAGCGCTTCGAACCCCCAGAATAGCGCATCCACTGTAATGGCACTTTGACTGCCTGAAATGGCACTTTTGCCTCCTGAAATGGCGCATATGATGAATTAGTGCTTTGAGTGCCTATTTTAGCGTTTTGAGGTGTTTTAATGGTGCTTTTGATATTGTGGTGCTTAAAAACATTATTTTAGTGCATTCAAGTCAAAATGATGCAATTTGTCATTTTTATCCTTGATTTTGATCGCGTCAGCCATTGATTTGATATGATTGAGGATCTCAATAGAGTAGATGATGGTCAACCTCATGATAGGTGAGGTCTAATGATTGATTGATGATAATTATCCTCATGATAGGAAAGGAATAATTATAGTTTGATTGATATACCTTATGATAGGCGAGGTTGATTTGATGTTTTGACCTCATGATATGTGAGGTTCATTGATGTTTGATGATTGAACTCTTGATAGGTGAGGTTTGATGATGTTTTCTCAAGAGATTTAATCAAAAGTATCACCAAGAGCTTATTAGAGTTGATAGGATATTTGATGTTTGATAATTTGACAAAAAGTACTAATCTTGAATATTTCATGATGATAGGAGGCTTTGACAAACCTTCAGATTTCAAAATGGTTTCCCTGGACATTCGATTTGATACCACAGTTAGCACAGCCCGATACAATAGTTATCACATGTCGTGGTTTGTCCTCTTTACTAGATATGCCCTAGATTAGGATTAATCGGGGTCTCCTGAAAGCCCTAGCAGAGAGGTGGCATAGTGAGCATAATACTTTCCACCTTCCTGCTGGTGAGATGACAGTCACCCCTAAGGATGTCTGGTAGATCCTATAGATACCAATTGTTGGTGTCATTGTAGTGTATGATTCTTCGGAGCGGGCTGGGACTGATGCTCTTCATAGAGTATTTTAGGATGATACTATTTTTGGATATTGGATTCCATGGCGTGAGATGGTAGATGCTTATGCCACCCTACCTATAGTTCTTGATGGTTTCATTTGAGTGTTCCTTTGTCCTGATCACATGTCAAAGGGACTTTTTGTTGGTTGGGGCCATGTGTTAGAGAGTATGATTGTGCACGGGACAAGATATGCTTGGGGCATGTGTATGCTTTCCCATCTTTATCATGATTTTCATTTGGTTTTCTACCTTAGAGGTCACAGTTTGTCATTAGGAGTCACATTACTATAGGTGTGGGCATGGGAGCATATTGTTGTCACGTGTCCATTGATGGTTAGACAGCGACCTGCCATGTGACCATATGTTCATATATACACAAGTCAACTTACTCAACCTAGATTGGGTAAGTTGGATCACTGGAGGAGAGTATTGGATGATATAAAGGTTGTGACATGGCGGTCATATCTAGATTGCGAGCACTAGGATGACGACGATATTTAGTTGCCTAATCTCTGTCAGTTGATGATTCTAATTGGTCAGACTCGTTGAATTTTAGAGATATTTTTGCTCAGACGAGTGCTCAGACAGTATGGTGTTGCTTAGGGCATTCCCTAGGGTGTTGCTCATTATGCTCATCGACAGTTAGATTCTACAGAGTGGGGGCCTTGTCTTTCATATGATGTCGTTGTTCAGGAGTTCTAGGCTCTACATCCTCTAGTTTGGGAGATTTTTCCCGATATTGTTGAGCCACTTGTGATAGCTGATTATGTATAGTACCTGGTTCTACATCCTTTTCCATGGATTACCATTCTTGATGAGCCAACACCACTACTTGTTGAGGAGGAGGTTGTCGTTGCTCACAGTCATTGACAGAGGAGAGAGGAGGTTGGTGAGGAGGCAGATGTCAAGAGTAGTGGAGATGAGGATGGCAGTGGGGATGAGGAGAGGTATGATAGTGGAGATGATGGAGGAGGTGGTGGTGGATATGGTGCAGGTGGGTCAGGTGCAGGTGGTTTGGGTCTAGCCATAGATGTGTAGGAGTATACGGTGCCTCGTAAGAGGCAAGTAGTGGTACCTCCTACAGAGCAGCATGTGCAGATCAAGGTACCTTCCCATCAGTAGTAGACAGATTATGAGTCTACAGGTGTAGGTTCAGACCTTACAGGGTTAGCTAGTTCAAGCTTAGGGTCTATTGGTGCAAACACAGATGCAGATGCAGGCGTAGGCCTAGTCTCATGCACAGGCTCTCTCTCAGGTACAAGCATAGTTAGCAATGGCTCAGGCGTAGATTAATACTTTGACAGTCAAGAGAGATGCAGCTAGATAGGTAGCAGAGCAGGCATAGACTATAGCTGAGAGATTATAGAGATTGGCTGATGATACATCTATGGCCAATTATATGAGAGAGGTTCTCCACATAGGAAGAGAGGTAGAGTATTATAGAGGAAAATACCATGATGTCATTCCCTCTGAGCAGAGAGTTAGTTATGTGTAGTCTTGATCAGGCAGGACTTGTTTTAGGACTGTCAGTGTGGGTGTGACCTAGCCTCTTCCAAGAGACCCAAGAGATCTTGGTACATCTAGTGGGGGAGGTACTGGCCCAGAGATTCCTGTACCATCTGGAGCTAGGACCACATAGCTTCATGATATGATTATTTTGATGTATCTTGAGATGTGATGTACACTTTGATTATTTTGATTCAAAACCATTTTTGATGATATATCTCTTCTCATTTTAGACATCATTGTATACTTGACATGTATGATTTTGAGATCTATATGATATACAACAGATTTTATCGATCTATATGTGTTCTATATGATTCTATGATGGATGCATTTATTTTCTATGTTCTATATGCCATGTGTTGATCATGATGTTATGGATGTAATTTATAATCATGATAATATTCTATGATTTATGATGTTTTATCCATGATGTGCAAATGTGATTGTGTGTCCAATGATGATGTATGAATGCATGATGTATGTAGTTATTTACATGGATGAAATGGATGCATGATGATATTCATTTCCAAATTATATGATAATGTGCCTATATGCATGATAACTGATACGGTGTTTTAATGATATATGACATATGATGTAAATGAGATTTTATTCTTGTGATATATTTAAATGCAAATACATGATGTAACAGATGGATGAATGAATGATGAATATAATGGTATGTCGAAAGTATGATATGTATGATATGAATATAATGGTAATTTTAATTTGTGTTCTATGAAAAGATGAATGCTACTACATGATAATGATAATGTTTTTGATAGTTTTCTCATGTGATTTTATGATGTGTGATATGAAAAATTTGATATGATCAATGCAAATTATTTGATTTAAATGCATGATTGATGAAATAATAAAATAAATGCTTTCTAATGTATGTAATGAAAATGACTGTATCTACATGATAATGATGATGTTTTTGGTTAATGTCAAGTATACTCAACCATCATGAGAAAAGATGTCATTGTTTTTGAACCCTTTACCAACTTTTGTAACAGACACTCTACAGATGTAAAACTATCATGAATGCAATCTAATTTTACCATGCAATTCTACATGCAAATATTAGCATCTTAACAGTCCATTTATCGTGCTTTTATCATCATAGAGCTTTTAAAATGTTGAAAGTGAGTACAAGAATTAATGGTATAATTTAGACCATGATGAACTGAGTACTACTTCCATGATTTTTGATATTACAAGTGAACACAAGCATCTAGGTATAATTAAACCGAGATGACCTGAGCATTTCTTGCGTAAACAGACAAGAATCAATCACTTTTCTATGTGAATTCTGAATGTCATCAGTGATACTTTGTAGAGCACATCTTGCGACAATTCACATAATAATAATGATTAATTCACAAACATCAGACAAAGAAATACCATTCTCCTTCCTAGATTCTCTGGTTCAATACATCATCGAGTTGCTCCAAAGAAATGATAAAAAAGATCAAATTACAACCATCCAACCTTTGCATAAAGTATTTCAACCATTATTCAGATTAGATCATCCATTTTGATTTGATTTTTATGTTTGATTTTCTAATGTTTTTGTTATTTTTTGAGATTTTGACCAAAAACCTAACTTAAAGACCTATCCTAGAGGTCTCAAGGGTTGATCAAAGATTAGCCTTGCCTACGTTATATACGCAGAGACCACGTAGTTGGACTGGATGACTCTATTTTTGACTTTTTGACTGATTTTTAACCTGGTTTTTGGATTTTGATATGATATGGATGTTTGATGTGTTTCTGACGGTGATTGATGTTCAATGTTGTGTTACATTTGTCATACTGTTGTTTGTCCATTTGATTAAGCTTGAAGCTGATTTCCCCCAGTGAGGTTAGGATTTTTCCCCCAAGCTAGGGTGAGACATGACCACTCTGTAATGATATGGTAATGGATGGAAAATGATGGTGAAAATGAACAACCATGGCATGCCTCTAATAGATGGAACTGTTGGTTTAAATCACAAGTAGTGCCTATTTCCAAGTTTTCACTGCATGTTTTTATTACACTTTTTCAGTATTTTTGATTTTTTTTTTTCTCTTTTCTGATTTTTTTTGTATTTTTTTATCACCAAGATGCCTGTTTGCCAGGTTTTCATCAAGGTAACCATTTTCAAGAACTTGAACCATGCACTAGGTGATTCAGGTGTAGAAATTTCTGAGGTGGATACTATTGATAGGTTCATCGAACAAATCCCCTTCATGTGTAGACAATTAATAGGCCCCAGATCCATAAATTGATATGATGACAAAGGGACCTAGCCAGTTAGGTTCAAACTTCCCTTTATTTTCTATGTCCTATTCATTTCTAGGGTTTTCTTTTAGGACCAAATCACCAACCTGAAAGACTCGAGGCTTTACTCTATGATTGTAGCTTTTGGACATTCTCTGTTGGTATGTCTTCAAATGATTGACAGCTTGTTGACAACGTTCATCCAATAGTTCTAGTTCATGAAGTATAGAGACTCTATAATCCTTATATGTAATTATACCCTTCAGTGAGACGTAGAGTGATGGAATCTCAACCTCAATGGGTAATATTGCCTCTGATCCATATACCAAAGCATATGGTGTAGCTCTTGTAGGTGTTCTGATGCTAGTTCTGTATGCCCAAAGAGCAGGATTTAATTGAACATGCCAATCACGTCCAACATCGTTAATCATTTTCTTTAGAACTTTTAGAATTATTTTGTTTGAGGCCTTTGCTTGGCCATTTCCTTGAGGGTAGTACGGTGTTGAAAAATGATGTTGAATACGAAACTTCTCACACAGTTCCTGCACATCCTGATTTTTAAAAGTCTGACCATTGTTTGTGATAATGGACTGAGGAATTCCATATCTACATATGAGGTAGTTCAGTATGAAAGATGAGATCTGCTTTCTAGTGATTGTTATTAAGGAACCACTTCTATACATTTTGTAAAGTACTTTGTTGCTGTGATTATAAATTTGTGTCCACTGGATAATGATGGATTTATCTTTCCTACCAAGTCCAATCCCCATTGAAAAAAGGGCCATGTTGATGTAAATGGTTGCAATTCTTGTGCTAGCACATGGATTAAGTTACCATGGATTTGATATTTCTGGCATTTCTTAACAAACTGAAAGGACTCTTTCTCCATGTT
>VDFB02000015.1:104833758-104875505 GCA_007258455.2 Sequoia sempervirens | reverse complement strand
AAAATATTCAAATAAAAGAAATTTCCTCTATTCACTCACTAATAAAATTAGATATTTTATATCTAATTAATTCAACTGTCATTCATGAGAAAGTTGTGGAGACAAATTAGAGACAAATTGGAAATCAATTTGTCAATCTCCTTCCTCTAATTCTTCCTATCCTCTGGCAAGATGTTTTTGTGGGGAGGAACAATCCCCATGATCAGCTCAAGATTCTTCATTCTTCACCATTGAATCCTCAAGATCAATTCCAACCTTTGCTATGTTGCCCCTTCACAAATATGTTGTCGTGAATCTATAAATACATTGTTATTCAATAGGAAATGGATCCCAATTTTGTGCAATCTTACTTTGCAAAAGTAGCATATCAAGCATTCAAGCATTTAGCAATTATCATTTAGCAATAGAATCACATAGCAATCAGTAGAATCATAATCATGGCATTCCATTTAGATTCATCATAGTTTACAGTAGCTTCATTTATCTGTTTTATGTCATTTGCATCAGAATCATTTCATCATTGCATTTAGAAATAAAATCATATAGCTTTAGCATCATAATCAAAATCATTCCATTCTCTAGATTGACATTTTAACAGTCACAGTGCTTACCAAATCTGAGAGCCCTTTGTGATTTAATAAATCTTTGGAGATAGGGAACAATGAGATGCTTTCAAGAGTTTTCCTATTTTTAACTAGTTTATTTGTTGATTCTCTTGATATAATGTTTCATTAAGAAGTGTTGTTTGTCATTTTACTCATTACTTATTCCACACTTACAACTCTAAATTTAGTGCATCACCTTTCCGTTGTTTTTATGCATTTCTCCTCCTCCCTTTTCCCTTGCAAGTCATTAGTTTATCTAGTTCATTGAGGTTGGGTTAGACCAGTCCTCTTCTACACCTAGTTAGAAAGGAAGCTACCTTCTCTGAAGATCTAGCCTCAATTGCAAGGGTCTCACACCTTGAGGCTATTTTCATTGTATCATTGGAATGTTGAACTCCTTGTTCAATAGGGTGCATTTCTAAGTGACAACACACACATTGGACTTAGTGATGCATTGACATTAGAATTTTTGTTTCACTTTGTTCACATACATTGGACTTAAAGTGATGCATCAATTAGCATTTTTTTTTCACTTTTTTCACACACGCTAGAATTAGTGTTACATTGGCATATTGATTATTTGTGTAGCACCTTATTGGAATTATCAGGGAGTATAATTCTTGGTATGATTGATAATGGGTACACATAGTGAATAACAGACTTCGCTAGAACTTGTGTGTCTCTCATTTTGTTATTTGTCTTGGGGGATCACCTAGTGAATATTAGAATTCACTAGCCCATGGTGCCTTCGGTTTGTGATTCACCTAGAAAATTATATTAGACTTTATTATCCCATGATTTATGAACACCTTTAGGTATGGATCCTAGCATAACAAAACTTGGTAGTTCATGAGTATTCATACCATCCTTTGTATTTTGTGTTGACATTGTGTATGTTATCTTACTGCATTACATACATGTGTGTTCCTTTGTTCTTATATTGGTTTTCCATGGGATCTTGGATCTTGGGGGCTTGTGCACTCCACGTAGATTCATAGTCATCCTATCTCTTCAAAATTTGGACAATCGGACCTTCTTGACATATTTTCTACTTTAGTGTGAGTTTGAGTGTAAGTTCATACTCTCACTAAAGTGGGGGCTAAAGTTAGCATCGTAAATTGTCACCCTTGGAAATTTCACACTACATTTTGCTCTCCCTTAAGTAATTGGACCTAATCGAACACCTAATTTCCTACATTATGAATCTTGTGGCCCATTTTATCATTTTTTGACAAATTACAAGTAAAACAAATGCATTCATTTAATACTTTTCCCCCAAATCCTTAATTCCCAAAAAACAGGTCTCGGACATTGATGCCTAGGGTGCCTAGGTCTCCTTATTTTGGCTCCAAATTCAAATGTCTAAGGTGGCCTTTTATTATTTGAATTTCAAGTGTCCATTATCAACTATCCATTATTAACTTGTGAAAAATTAAAATAATTGCATATAAATACCTAGTTATTGCATCATTTGAAATCTATCTAGCATTAAGATCAATAATTATTGTCAAGAGCATTATCAAGCAAGTCAAGAGCAAAATTTTAGTGATTTATTGCAGCAATTCAAGATCCAAACATCATGTAAAATTGTGTATGATTTCATTCATGTTTATGTTATTATAATATTGTTTGTGAAGACTAACCCTTGTAGGTCTCCAAGTAATTTAAGGAAGCAAGATCCAAGCCTTGAAGAGATTTGTATGACTTCAATCCTTCAAAGAAACCATTGGTGGGTGGTGAGTTGCAGCCTATTATTGATTCATCATTCCTTTTTTTATTTAGCACTATCCCTCATAAGGATAGGTTTTCTATCATTGACATTACCATTGTGGAAGTGGAAAGACTAACTCAGGGTTTGACTTAGGCAAAGCCCTAAATGACACAAACCTTCCTCTCTCTTTGAATGTGCAAGTTTTAGGTCTAAAGAGGATTGGAGGATGTTTGAAGATCAATTATTCATTATTGCAATCAAACCCTACATCTTAACAACTCATAGAAACTCAGTTACTAAATTATTTGATGGTGATTCAACAACGCGACAAGCAAAAAATAGAAGCTTTGATTTGGCATCCAAGGATTGTGAAATCAGATCTGAATCTCCCTATAGAGACATAGGTGCCTTGGGTGAATTAGTTCAAAATTTTCAGCCCTAAATTTATATCATAGGTGCACAGTGTCCTACTCATTCCATTTCTATAGTTTGATTACCTCTATTGCCTTGTAGACCTACTATTTTTGCATCAGAACAATCATTTACATCATTAGGCTAGTTGAATCATTGTATTTCATCCTTAGGATCCTTTCAGATTTGGTCAAAGGTAGGTTGACTCATCTTTCAGGTTGTAAGTCAATCATATATCTTGTCCAAATCCAATCAAACCTCCCCTTTATTTAATGAAATAGGGAAAATTTGTCAAAGGGTCTCACCATTTTTCAATGTTTTAGTTATATATACATATTTATAGATATATTACTTTGTTTTGATAGTATGTCCCACTTGGGTGGTATATCCTTTATGACATTGGCCACCTTATATTATATTCATGATATATTTGTAGGATTTTCCATATGGTTATGATGATTATGATTACATTTGGCATTTTTAAGTAGATGTTACTAACATGATCTTCCCTTATAATGCTTACAAGATTGGCCATTGAAAATTTTACCTCTTATGATTTGATGCATAGCTCATTTTTATGCTAACCATGATCATGTTTTATGCTAACACACTTTATACTAAACTTATCATGATGATACCTACACTTCTTTGTGTTTAAATAATTCTTTGTCTAGAATCTATAGCTATATGATTCATTGCTCTAGTTGGGGCTCACCATTAGGGGCATCGTGCTAGCTCTCATTATATGTGATTTCATGAGTACATATAACTTTTCTTATGGTGTAAAATGATGTTAAATTCTTACATTCCTATATGTTTATTGTTCTTTTCATGGTTGATATCATTTTACATATATTTTTATTTACTTTCCTCCAATTTAACTGCATTATTTTCATGCAACTAATTATAGAGGCATGCAAGGTCACACATATTCTTTCTTTGAGTATGTTTATAGTGATTAGTACATGATCAAGGCCATTTTAAATATTACCAAATTACTTTTCTTAAGCTAAGGTGATATCTATGTTTTACTACCCTAGGTGGTATCCTTGTTCCTTTTGTCACTTCTTGGTATTCTTTTTCTATTTTGTAGGTTTTCAAAATGGAGAACTCATTTTAAGGGATTATGTACCAAGTAGTGATACTTTCATCCTTATTTGTATCCTTTTTATGAGTGATTGAATAAATTTAACTTGATGTTGGCTACCTAATTTTACTTTGGCATGCATTCTCATAGTAGTTTGCATGCAAGTACAATTAGGGGAAATATACCGGCGAAATTTGTATTTCTTACACTTTTTCTGTTTGTCTTGGACTCACTTTGACCCAATTATTTCTTATGCAATGGTAATGGTAAGTGACATGTCTTTTGCTTGAAATTGACACATAAATTGAACCTTACTTTGATTGATCTTGATCCTTAGTTTCCAATTCTCCCACCTTGGGTTAGATCTAAGGTTTGTGAGATTAACCTAGATTGATCCCATAATTTGTAGAAACAACCCTTGAAATTTAAGTTTTCAAATTTGAATTTAGGGCCAACCTAACCCTTCCAAATAGTCATGTATGGCTACTTGAAGCATAAAAAGTTGTACTTGCAAACATAGTTCATTTTTACATAAGATGTCACATCTTAAGATCATCAAAAAGGACTTGCATCAAAATTCAATGAGCATTTAATTAGAGCACTTATCACTTTATGTACTACTTGTATTGATATTTAGAACATCTAATGCATTCTTGCTTATTATTCTTGATCCCTTTCAAAATTTGTAAAATTGACATCTTAGAGGTTTGATCGAGGAGAGATATATTCCTTGTCATTAACAAACTATAAACTACACAACTTAATTTTTATGTAGACAATAATTATAAACATCAAGATAGACTTAGAGTGTAAAGTGAAAGAATTACAAAGATTAAATCCACATAGGTAGATCAAATATGTAGTTGTGAGGGTTAGATACATTGTTGTGAAATCAATCTTTTAATCACAAAAGTGATTTGCAAAAATAGACAAAGAGTTTGCAAAATTGTTAAAATATCATTTAATTACCTTTGAATATTTTATGTATTGACAAATTATTTATGAATATTTATACTATCCATTTACATCAAACTTCCAACTAAATATCATTATTTACTTTATTTAATTTTTATACACTTATTTTAAATAATTACTTATCTCAACAAACTCTCAAATACTTATTTATTTACTTAAATAATTATTTTATTTCTTTTTCAACTCGTTAGGAAAGGAATAGAAGACATTAGGTTGATGTTAAGGAGATGAAAATAGGAGAGATGTTCCCATCAACTCATTATTTCGCCTTTAATAGAATTGCCTTCGCTTCTAAGAAAAGTAAAGTGTTGTTAACTTTAGAAAAGGCTTAAGATAACTACCCATATTTTAGCAATTTAAATTAAAAACAAATGAGTGTGTAGAGAACAAGTTTATGGGATGTTTTCAACCTTCGACACATATTAGAATCTTGCTAGTGGTTAATTTTAAAACGTCTCCTTACTTATGGTAAAAGTTACATCCTAAGGAAGAAAAAGTGAGCATTGATGTGCAGAAATATTCAAGTTAAAGTTATGTGAATCATCATTTTTACCTCTTGACCAACGTAAAGTAAGGTGGGATCTGCATGTTTGTTTGTTGTTGAAATCCCATACTCATCATTCCCATGAAAAAGTGAAGTCATGATTGAAGGAAAAAGTGGGTATGGCTCTTTTGTATTGAATATTTCTTAAGAGTAAAGAGAACAAAAGGGGGAAAATTGGTTGTATAGTATTCTTGGAAAATAATAGAGTTTGATTTTAATTGCAAGTTAGTTATAATATGATAATATTGTTTATGATGATTGATATATATTGTTTAAGTTTGGTATATATATATATATATATAATTTTTAATGAAAATTTAGGTGTTTTAAGTTTTGGTTGTATGATTATAGTGCGTCTTTTTGGACGAACTAACTCTCCACTAATGGTAAAACTCTTTATGATTAGGGCAGGCCAGTCATGAGTTGTTTAGGTAGGCTGCACAACAGAACAAATAGGAGTGCTCATTCATTATATCATAGATATGAAAGCGAGCTCATGTTTGTCACACCCAATGGACTCCATTTTCATCATGTAAATGTATTACGTTAAGATCTGTTGTCAAAACCGAATCACGATTCTTGAGGTTTTTTCATCTAAATAGTTTTTAAAATTTTGAAAAAGAGAATTAATAATGAGACAGAGGTACATGATGTTGGATTTTTGGATGGTAATTTACTGCAATATTTCCTCTTTACAAATTGAAGAAGATTGTATGATTGTCTTTGATGCTATTCAAAATTATGATTCAAAAAATTGAAAGATGAAAAACTCCATGATTTCATTTTCCTTGAGAGACAAAATTTCTTGGCAACTTTAAGATAGATTCAAATAAAGAGTTAATTATTGATAATGATATGAAAATGTGGGAAGACTTGACAGTCAAGTTGGACTATATGCCAATATGATTAAATTTACTACCCTCAAACATGTTCTCTCATGATGAGATCAATTCCAACACATTAGAATCTTTTATGGCTTGTGAAATGACTTAGATACATCCTTCCTTTTTATAAGGATCATACTTGATGCTTCATCTATATGATTGCTTTTGTTTTTTATTGTCTTTCCCTGCTTTATTTTTTACAAGTGAGATTGGACTCCAAATTTCATCTATATGTGTAGAAATGGGAGATGTCTTTTTGCAACCTACTTTTAGATCTTAAGTTGGGTATCATCTTCAATCTATACTTAGGTTATCAAGAGCAAGTGGTGATAGGATTTGACTATAGGAGTACAGTCCATTCAAATATTTCTTCCATATACATCTCAAATCTCATGGATTTTGTTAATGAGAAAGTTTATGTAAGTCTCTTGCTATCCATTACTGAGAAAATATTATGAGGGTGGTTGGATTTGACCTACGTAAAGCACCTTATCATTGATTGCCTCAAACCAGATTGCATTATCTTTCTATGTGTGAACTCCAAAAGATTTGAATCTTTTCATTCATTTCCTTTAAATCGTTTATCTTGTAAGTCAGTGCATTGGCGCAGGCAGTCAGAGGGCTTCCTTTCCTGCCCCATGTCCCCACTCTCACTTTTTTCCTTTATTTTATACATTACCTGCCGTTAGGAATTGCCAAATTGAGTTAAGCGATAATTTAAATATGGATGGCCAGATTGCACTCGCTCTTCCCTTTTGCGTTGAGTAGTTACCACCATTAGCCCATCTTAGTATTTAGTTGCAAATAATTTTAATATTGCTTATTGCTCTATGCATTTTCAAATGGAGGGGCTTGTTCGCTGATTAAAACGTTTTAATGATGTGTATTTGAAGTTGGAGTCTTTCAAGATATGTGAAAAATAGTTCAATTTTAAGCCTCACACATTTACTTTGTAAAGCTGTAGTGTAAAGGACATTTCTTTTTCTCTTTATCCTGTGTGGCATTAATTCGTTACTTGAACTCATTTTTTCATTTTGTGCTAAATTCATATAGTCCTTGCAAGCTACAAAGTGTATTGGCGTTATCAAATCTTATATCACTGCGTGCATATTGCATAGCAAATTATTACTTCCTCTTGGGCTGATTGTTTTTGGTTAGCTATGAAATATTCTAGTGGCTCCAAGAACTTTATGAAGTCAATTTTGAACATTGCATTATCATTTAACTATTTATCAAGTGGCATTAATTAGAGCATTGTATTAGACTTTCCCTATTGTTCCAAGTTCTAGTACTCTTTAAATTACTATTCAACATGAAGGTGCATTATCTATGAAATATGGAAAAAGGGGTCACCAAGATGAAATGGTGAAAAAGGGGGAGTCTTAGAGTTCGCCAAAATGGAACAACACAACTTTTCCCTAATTTCATTATAAAAAGAGACCTCTCAAGGATAGGACTGAATTTCATCCTTGATGTGAGTCAACCCTTTTGGGAAGGATCTGTTGTTTTCTTATGGTAGAAATGATTGATTGGAACTTTTGGGAGATGAATTAAAATGCATTAACTAACTAAATTGCATGCCATAATACTTGAAATGTAGAATATTATGATAATAGAAATAGAAACAATAATTTACAAGTAGATCTAAGAAGAGTAGAATGGTGTGCACCTAGCCTAAATAGTAGGTTTTGAGCTCTATAGCAGAATTGGTTCACCCTAGGGCGAATGAGTCCTAGTGCAGGGGTCCAAAATCTGATTTTGTAGTCCTCATATCCCAAATCCAATCTTCTAATTTCTCCAGGTTTGATTGTTAGAAAGCCGGAAATAAAATCTGTAGAAGAGTTTCCATAGCTTGACAACAATGTTCACAACTTTGACAACTTTGCAAAATTGCTCTCTTGATCAATCTTCAATCCTTCTTCACCTGTAAATCTACACATACAACAAGAGAAGAAAAAATGTTTGTTTTTGGGTGAATGGTGGTTTTCCTCAATCAAACCCCATGTTGGTAATTAAACCTTGATAATGAAATGATGATAAATGGAAGGGAGTTGATGAATGAACAATGTTATGTCACAACTCACCAAACCCTTAATGGCTGACCTTAGAAGACTAAAGTCTAACACATCTCTCTAAGGTTTGGATCTTGCATGAATTAGCTTGATTGATTGCTTGATTTGATGCTTGAATGCTTGAAACCTACATCACAATGTTAGCTCTAAAACATGACATGAACACACATTAACTTTGACATAATGATATTGTGTGTATGAAAAATATGATCAATTTAAATGAATTCAAACACATATCAATAAGACATTAAATCAAGAAAACTGAAAAAATAAAATAGAATAAGTAAACTGTTATTGCAGCTTTCCCGAAATCATCTTATCTCTCTCTAACTCTAGCGTTTTGTTGTTTCCAATGGCTCTTAGATCAACAGATCAAACTCAACAAAATGAACCGCTGAAGAACGAGATTTGAAAATGCACACTATGCTAAATGCAAGGCTATGCTAAGATGATAATATCACTATGATGCTGAAAATGATGTGAATGCATAAGCGTATATGTTCATCATGTATATGCGTGTATCCGTGTGTGTAACCAATGCATGGATTTGTACCAGTATTTATAGAATCTTAGAAAGGATTCGATGGGCTGACATGTTTTAAAGGCCCAAATTAAGCGTGTTTGAATGGACGGTGGAAGATTTTTGTAAGTGGAGAGGGAGATAGAAGGTTTCCCTTTTCCTTCAATCTTCATCATTGAGATCCGAAAGGAATTTGCCATTTCGAAGAATGAGTTTAGAATGAGTTAGAATTAAATAAAATAAATTTATTTAATTTGAAAGTGAAGATGGATATAGAAACTTTCATAATTAAATAAATTATATTTAATTATGTTTTAGAAATGATTTTAGAGTGAGGAAAATATTAAATTAAATATTTAATATTTAATTTGATTATGGGATGAAGAGAATATTCCATTATTTGAATATTCAAATATTCAAACTTTAGAATGATATGATAATTAAAATAAATAATCGTATTTATTTAATTTAATTAAGAGGAATGTGGGAAATGCCAATAATTAAATAAAATTATTTATTTAATTAAGGTAGAAGAATTAGAAAATGAAAAATATAAATAAATAATTAAATTTATTTATATGTAGATGACTTTAGGAGAATTAATTAAATAATTCATATTTAATTAATTAACAAGTTTAATCATGACCATTTTTAGACGTATACATTTTGCCCCTCTTTGAAGTGATGTGTGAAACACATTGCTTCAAAGAAAATAAATTTTTTCCCTTGATATGCTTTTGATGCTGATGCTAATGATGCCCCCTCGGGAGGTAAATCACAGATGAGGATATGGATTGCAAAATTTTTGCTAAACAATCGAGATTAGATAATGATATTCTGTGGAGGAGAGAGTGATTTAGCTCCCGACAAATGATGGAAAGAATGTCCCATTATGAAAATAAAGTCAAAAGGCAGCAAACTTACCTTTGTTTGACCTTTAAAAGGTAAAAAAGTTGAAAAAGACAAGTCATTTGCACTTTTTGACTTTGTGAATACTGTAGCCCTGAGAGTGACCTTACGACATGGAGATTCCTTATCATCGCCACCGATTCGAGAGATCTCGCCGATACCAGAGGCCAGCAACATACGAACCACCGGTGAGTCAATCTAACTGCTCGTGTTTGAAATTTTTAAGTTTGAAATCAAATTGCATTATTTTTCTGGCGCTTAGGGTAAAAACAGTAGCGCATACAGGCTAGATGTTGAAAACTTAGGAAAAAACTAGTTTAGCGCATTTGATGAAAACAATAGCGCATATAGGGTGTCATTCATAAATTTAGGAGTATGGCACATATAGGAAAACGAGTAGCGCATATAGGAAATAACACATCGAGCAAAAATAGTGGCACATATATTGAAGATGCAGAAAGCTAGGTTTAAGCGTTTCGAACAAAAATAGTGGCGCATATAGGGAAATTGCACATCTAGTAACTAAAGTAGCGCTTAGGTTGATAGTGGTAGCGCATATAGAGAAATTGCGCATAGGGGAACTGTTTGAGTGTATACAGTGAAAAGAATGACGCATATGGGTTTTAGCGCATAGAGGTCACAGATTAGCGCATATGGGTTTTAGCGCATAGAGACCACAGAGTGGTGCTTTTGGTAAAAATAGGCAGAATGTATGATTTGATGATAGGAATGTGAAGATGATGATGTATATTGCTTCCTTGGTCAACAGATAGGTAAATTGATTGATTAATTAACTGTTTGAACTGATAACTTTGCTTCTCACGAATGAAAATCAAAGAGTAAATGTCTGATAAATGATTGATATGACTTCTGATAAATTTGATTTCTACGATAGAAAACAAATAGTAATTGATATGATTTGCGTATTGGTTTGCCTAATAGGATTGATAGTGTGATATGGGTCATTGATATGGGTCACTGATAGATATGAGTCTAATTGATTTTGGTTGATTGAGATTGAATGATTGGTATGATTCTGATTAATTATTCTTGTGATGACCAAAAAAATAAAAAATAGGAGGTTCTCAAAAACCTCCAGATTAGAGAGCGGCACTCGGCAGGATGGGATAGGATACCCAAGTTGACACCTGCTGATGTAGCTCTAATAGATACATGTGGTTTGAGATCCTTGTTGGCTATGCAGCCGATTCGGGTCAACAGAGGACTGTTGACGACACTGGCAGAGCGATGACATTCAGAGCACAACACCTTTCATATGTCGATTGGGGAGGTGACAGTGACTCCGGAAGATGTATACAGGATTTTGGGTATCCCAGTGATTGGCGCCCTTGTGTTCTATGATCACAAGGATCTCAGGGGTACAGATGCTTTGAGGAGGGTGTATGGTGATGCACAGATAGCTGGGTACTGGGTACCATGGGCTGAATTTCGAGGATATCCATCTTTGCCTGCAGTTTTGGGTGCATTCATTGGAGGTCTCCTTTGTACGGATCGCCGGTCAAAGGGATTATCAGTGGGATGGGGTAGGATTTTGGAGCAGATGTTGCTACAGCCGCAAAGATATGCAAGGGGGAGTTGTATGTTAGCGCATCTATATCATGATTTGCATCAGGTGGTGTATAGGGGTGCTTCCAGTTTGTCATGTGGTGTGACGTTGTTGTAGATCTGGGCATGGGAGCATCTTGCTGTGACGAGACCGACATGCCCCAAAGTTAGGCCTCCAGGTAGGCCCTATGTATATATGTATGCTATGTTCCTTACCCAGCCCAAGCTGGGAAAGGTGGATTAATGGAGATGACTGCTAGATGATATGGATGCAGTGGTATGGCAACCATATCTTGATTGTGAGTCATGGGATACAGATGATATAGAGATGCCATTTGTATGCATTCCTCGGTTTCTAATAGGGAGGACTCCTTTTATTCTCGAGAGGTTTCTGGCATTGCAAGTGCATAGATAGTTTGGATTTACCCAAGGGATGCCACAGGGGGTCGCACACTATGCCCGGAGCAGAGATGAGGCTGGATGGGGATGTATTTCCTATCAGACAACATATACCAAGTTCACGTCATTAGCTTTAGAGGCATGGGATGACATGCGAGACATTGTTGATGCCTGTATGTCCGATGAGTATTCAACATACTACCAGACACATCCCTTTCCAGGGTTTACCAGTCCTGATGAGCTAGCACCTATTCTAGTAGTACCACAATCAGGGGCAGTGAGACAGGAGGATGTGGCCGATGGCGAGTAGGGAGCAGTTGGAGGAGAGGAGGAGAGCAGGGAAGAGGAGAGTTCCGATGGGGATGATGGAGATGATGGTGGGGATGGGGGGTAGGTGCTGAGGAGGTTGAGGCTAGATATTCTGAGGGGCGTCCAGATCATACGATGGCCGAGGACAGGGATTGGGCGATGGAAAGTGATCCAGATGGGATCCTCATCTCAGCAGGGGCAGATAGCTACTCTTCAGGCCCAGGTGTAGACACTGCAGGGACAGTTGCAAATTCAGTTGGTACAGTCCCAGGGATTTATTGTACAGCTACAGGCACAACTAGCACAGGCTCAGGCACAGGCACAAGCACTGGTGCCTGCCCCAGACCCACAGTTAGCCTAGGTGATGATGGAGAGAGATACATTCAGATGGAGAGCAGTGGAGGCTGAGGGCATTGCTCAGAGGTTGATGGGCACTGTAGAGAGTGCATCATTGCGGGATGCCATTGTAGAGGGCATGGAGATGGCGAGGGAGGCCGAGTATTACAGAGTTAGGTACGAGGAGCTATGTCCTCCTGAGCGCAGAGAGCCATTTCCCTGATCTTGCAGCAGGACTAGGAGCAAATCACAGACACATACATAGAGCATGGGAGTGATTGGGCCTCAGCGGGATCTAGACGCAGGCACCAGTGGTAGGGCACCTTCGTCTGGACCAGCTCCATCAGGGGCATCGACCAACTAGCAGATATAGTTCACATATGTGTACCATTTTTGGAGCATGTATATTGATTTTTTTATCATATCTTATGTATTTCTCTTTGGAAATATTAGTTTCATTGGACATTTGGATATGTTTATTATTGATGATGAGCGATGATATGCAGCAGCGATGATTTGTGATGATGTTTTGTGCATTTATGATATGATGATGTGATATGCCTTTATTTCTATGTGTTATGGATTTTGGTATGCATTTGAATGAGTTAATGACTAACATGATATGCAGGATGATTTGATATGATGTTTTTATTATGATGATGATGATGATTGATGATGCGTACTAATGATGCCATGCAGGTGGATGACTTATGATGTGATTATGAAAATGTATATATGGAATGTTTATTTTTGGATTTTCCAATGCAGGTAAATGATGATAATATGATGAAAAAATGAATGTTGTGTTCATGATATGCATTATGAATGTGTATGATAAAAAAAGTATGATATGATGTAAAATGATATGAATACTAATACAAAATTGAGATGAGTAAAATAGTGATGAGATGTATGATAAAATGATATGTGATGACGAATAAATGAAATGATAAATGAAATGAATAATAATGGGATTATAATGATAATGAAATGATAATGAAATGATAAGGAAATGATAAGGAAATGAAATGATAGTTAATGATAAGAAACTAAAATGAATGATGATAACGATGATAATGATAACGATAAATGAGATGGTAATGAAATGAATGATAATGATAAGATACGAAATGAGATGAAATGAGATATTAATGAAAGGAATGAGAATGATAATATATATGAAAGAAATGAAATGAATGATGATGCAATGAAGGATAATGAAAAATGAAATGATAATGATAATGAAATGATGAAATGATAATGATAATGAAATGTTAAATGATATAAAATGGAATGATAACAAAAGGATAATGATATGAAATGAAAATGATAATGAAAATGGAGATGAAATGATAATGATAAATTAAAATGAAATGCAAATGGAATGATGATGGAATGATAATGGATATGAAATGAAACGATAATGGATATGAACTGAAATGATAATGGAATGTTGATGAAATGATAATGAATATGAAATGATAATGAAATGCTATGCACATGGAATGATAATGATAAGAGGGAAATGGAATAATAATGAAATGAAATGAAATGATAAAGATAAGGAATGATAATGGAATGTTGATGAAATGATAATACTATGCACATGGAATGATAATGATAAGAGGGAAATGGAATAATAATGAAATGAAATGATAAAGATAAGGAATGATAATGATAAGAGGGAAATGGAATAATAATGAAATGAAATGATAAATGATATGAAATTGATAATGAAATGATATGCAAATGGAATGATGATGAAATGATAATGGATATGAAATGAAATGATAAAGATAAGGAATGATGAAACAAATGTTCAAATATCCTCCACAAATAGTCCAAAGAGACATGGCAGCCGTTTGATGTTATTATTATCCTTTCAAAATTCTGATGCAAATCCATTATGCCAACATGTACAGTGATCTAGAATGAAATGCAACTAAATGAAACGAACCATTTGTTGAGCTTGTTATATTTTTTGGAATCATCATAGAGCACTTTTAAAAAATGTTGGAAGTATGTACAAGCATCAGAGGGGAAATTAGCACCAATGATGACCTGAGTACAACTTTCATGATTTTTGATATAGCAAGTAAACACAAGCATCGAGGTATAATTAAACCAAGATGACCTGAGCATTTCTTGCATAAACAGACAAAGCCTAACCACCTTCTGATACAAATTTGGGACTGTCATCAATGATAAACTTTCAATCATCACGTCTCGCAACATATTTGCAACAGATAAATGATTAACATCCAGACAGTAGACAAAGAAAAGTCATTCTCTTTCCTTGCCACTCTAGTTCAAAGACATCATTGAGTGTGCTCTAGAGAGATGATATCAAAAACTAAACAACCATTGTTCAAAAATGAAATACTGTGATTCCAAACATTATTCAGATTATAGATCATCCAGATATGAGTCATGATAAGGTGCACTTTTGAAAAACTATTATGAGATGGATCAATGATTGGATAGGTATATGATTTGATTGTTTTGGTCGCGTGATTGGTTTTGATGTCATTGTCTAGCTGTTTCGGTAAAACCTAAAAGTTGATTGCCCCCAGTATGTCAACATTTTGCCCTCGGTATTTGTTGAAATAAATAAGTACAATAAATCAAGCCATGGTAAAACATTATCGTTCTAGGCAAAATGATGATAGCAGGATGCTGATATGGCCCTAAGATGATGGGAAAGATGCACGAAAAGAATGCCAAGAAGTTAAGTGTAAAACATGAACTAATAGATGAAGACCTACAAATAGTGTCTGTTTGCCAGATTTTCACTATTTGTTTTTATTGCATTTTTTCTTGTCAATAGACTGCCTGTCGCCAGGTTTTCACCCTATGACCATTTTTTATTTTTATTTTTATTTTTTTTCAGGATCTTTTTTTGATTTTTTTGTATTTCTTTAGAATCTTTTTCTAATTTTTTTGCATTTTTTCAGGATCTTTTTCTAATTTTTTTGTATTTCTTCAGGATCTTTTTTTGATTTTTTTGTATTTCTTCAGGATCTTTTTCTGATTTTTTTGTCTTTCTTCAGGATCTTTTTTCTGATTTTTTTGTATTTCTTCAGGATCTTTTTCTGATGATTTTTTTGTCTTTCTTAGGATCTTTTTTTGATGATGATAACCGCTTTAGATATAATACTTTTTTAGGTGCATGTTGTTGATAGGTTCGTCAAACAGGTCCCCTTCTAGCGTTGATAGCTTGTAGGCTCCTGAACCATAGACTGCGATAACCACATAAGGACCTAGCCAATTTGGTTCAAACTTTCCTTTCTTCTCTCTATCTTGCTGATTGCATGGGTTTTCTTTTAGAACAAGATCACCCACTTGAAAGGTACATGGCTTTAGTTTGTGATTATAGCTGTGAGACATCATTTGTTGATATGCTTTTAAATGATCAGCTGCTCTTTGTCTCTTCTCATCTAGGAGTTCCAGTTCTTGGAGTCGGGAAACTCTGTATTCATCATCCGTTGTAAGACCTTTCAATGATACTCTGAGTGAGGGAATCTCAACTTCTAAAGGTAGTATGGATTTTGCTCCATAAACAAGAGCAAATGGCATTGCTCCTTTGGCATGCGGATATTGGTTCTGTAGGCCCACAAGGTGGGATTGAGTTGAACGTGCCAATCCTTTCCTGAATCATTCACAGTCTTTTTCAATATTTTTAATATTGTTTTATTTGGGGCCTCGGCTTGGAAATTCCCTTGTGGATAGTAAGGTGTTGAATATCTATGCTGAATGTGAAATCTTTCACAAAGTTCATCAACATCCTGATTTTTGAAAGGATGTCCATTATCTGTAATAATGGAGCTGGGAATGCCATACCGACAAATAATATAGTTGAGTATGAATGATGATATTTGTTTTCCAGTAACTTTAGTAAGAGGTACTACCTCAATCCACTTGGTAAAATACTCTGTAGTTGTGATGATGAACTTATGTCCATTCGATGAAGAAGGATGAATCTTGCCCACTAGATCTAACCCCCATTGAGAAAATGGCCAAGTTGGCATGAATGGTTGAAGTTCCTGTGCAAGAGCATGAATGAGATTCCCATGAATTTGACATTTTGAGCATGTTTTCACAAAAGTGAATGATTGCCTCTCCATTGTAGGCCAGTAGTAACCCATTCTAATCAATTTCTTGGATAAGGTCAGTCCACTCGAATGAGTACTATAGATGCCACCATGAACTTCTTGTAAAGCTTTGTTAGATTCCTCACGTTCAAGACATCGAAGTAGAGTACCATCAAGACCACGATGATAAAGGGTGTTAGTGATAAGAGTGTAGCGAGCGGATTGGCGGATAAAATTGCATTTTTGGTTACGGGATAAATCGGGTGGTAAGATATCGTCTTTGAGGTAGGCATAAATTTTTCTGTACCAAGGTGAATCGGATCCGACCAAATGGCAAATGATTTAGCTTTTAGGGGTATCATAAGCAGGTGTAAATGATTGTTCCACCAGAAATTCATAGCAAGTCTGAGTTTCTAGGAGTTGTAACAATGATGCAATCGTAGCCATGGCATCAGCTGCCTTGTTATCAAGCCTTGGAATTTGTGTGAATTTGATGTCCACAAAGTATTTCTTGAAGTCATCAACCATATTTTTATATGGTAGCAGTTTGTCATCTTTGGTCTGATAATCGTCATTGATCTGATAAATGACTAGCTGTGAGTCGCCATATACTTGTAATTCTGTAATCCTCCATTCCAGCGCTATTTTAAGCCCAATGATCAATGCTTCATATTCGGCTATGTTGTTGGTGCATGGAAACATTAGCCTATATGATCGAGGAATGGTGTGTCCTTGAGGGGTGATGAAAAGTATGCCTAACCCTACTCCTTGTTGAGTGAAAGAACCATCAAAATATAAATACCATGGTTGTTTATATTTCGCAACAAAGACATCAACATCTAGAAATTCAATGTGCAGGGGATGGTCTACTCGCAATGGTGCTTCAGCTAGTTGATCAGCGATAACTTGTCCTTTGATTGCCTTACGATCAACATAATGTATGTCAAATTCACTCAGAATCATTATCCACTTTGCTAACCTTCTTATCAATGATGCTTTGCTTAGCAAATACTTGACTGGATCAATCTTTGAAACCAGATTGATTGTATGAGTTAACATGTAATGCCAAAATTTCTATGAAGCAAAGACTACTGCCAGACAAGCCTTCTCGATAGAAGTGTAGTTGAGCTCATGACTTGTTAGTGTTCTGCTGATGTAGTAGATTGCATGTTCTTTTCCTGTAAAGTCTTCTTGTGCTAGCAGTGCCCCCAGAGATGTCTATGTTGTGGCAATGTATAAGATTAGAGGTTTGTCTGAATTTGGTGGTATGAGAACTGGTGGAGTCATTAAATACTGTTTGATTTGTTGAAAAGCCAATTCACATTTGTCATCCCACTTGAAAGGAACATTCTTATGCAGTAGATGTGTGAAAGGTAAAATTTTGTTGGCCAATTGTACAATGAACCTTCGTATAGATTGAAGTCATCCTTGCAATGATCTCAATTGACTGATGTTCCTTGGTGGAGACATTTCCATAATTTCCTGTACTTTTGTAGGATCTACTTCAATTCCTTTTTCTAAAAAAATATACCCCAAGAGTTTTCTAGATTTGACCCCAAAAACACATTTCTTGGGGTTGAGGCGAACTTTGAATTTCTCTAATCTTGCAAATATTTTGGACAATATTTCAAGATGTCCTTCTCTGGTGTGTGATTTTTCCAATATGTCATCTACATAATCTTCCATGAAGATATGCATCATGTCATGAAAGATTGTAGTCATGGCTCTTTGGTAGGTAGCCCCAGCATTCTTTAGACTGAAAGGCATGACGTTCCAACAATAAGTTCCCCATGGACATGTGAAAGCTATTTTCTCCTAGTCTTCAGGTGCAATCTTGATTTGGTTGTAGCCAGAAAAACCATCCATTAATGAATACATGGCATGGCCAGCTATCAGATCAACTATAGTGTCGATGTTTGGTAGTGGGAAGTCATCCTTAGGACATGCTATATTAAGATCTCTAAAATTTGTGTATATTCTCACAGTTTTATCCGGCTTGGATACATGAACAATGTTGGAGATCCATTCTGCATAGTCAATTGGTCTTATGAAACCCACATCAAGGAGTTTTCTCAGTTCTTCCTTAACCAATAATGCAACATGAGGGTGCATCTTTCTGAGTTTTTGTTTCACTGGCTTGGCCCCTAGTTTGATAGACAAGTGATGCATGATAAGATCTAGATCAAGACCAGGCATATCAACGTAAGACCATGCAAAATTGACTTGATTTGTTTTCAGGAATTCCATGAACTCTGGTATTTCTTTCTCTGTCATTGATGGAGCTAACTATAGAATTCTTGGTTTGTCAGAAGTCTCAAGATTGACAACATTTGTAGGTTCAATCAAAATAGGCGATCACTCATGGTAGTGCTCCAAGAGAGTGTCAAAATTTCTATCGTCTAGTGCCTCAAAGAGGTTTTCACCATCCGATACGCTCTTTATTTTATGTTTTGTTTGATCTAATATTGCCAGATTCTGGTTTTCACCATTAGATCTTTCTTTTTTGTTTTTACTTTTGCAGCTACGAGACTTGACACTCTCCTGATCAAAAAGTCTATGTCAAAAATCACTGGTGGAACAATCATTTGTATCATTTGTGGAAAGGAAGTTTATGATGGCTTCGTCACTTGGAAACATAGGTATATCGATAGGTTCGATTGAATCCCAATCAATGAGATCAGGATAAATCAAAGATAGCGGTTCGTCAGATTGTGTAAAGTCGGCTATGGTTATGGTCATAATAGAGTGGTCGGTAGGATCCGAGGTATGAGGTTGGATCAATGATGATATTGTCTTCATGATAGTCTTGTTCGTTTAGATCTGATTCAACATCGCTAGAATCATGGTGACTTTGTAGTTCGAATTCACGTGTTTGGGTCCCTGAACCTTGACCTTCAATTAGAGTTGGGGCATACTAGTGTATTACATCAACCTCTTTGTCCCTCCATAACTCATCATTGTAAATGGTGTCCCATTCATATTCAGCGGAGTCTGTGTCATAATTGTTATCCACAAAGTTCTGAACTGTTGCCAAACATGCTTCTTGTGAATCTGAGCCTTCTTGCAATGTGAAGACAGTGCCATGTAGTTGTTTGGATGTGCTTTCTTTGGAGTGATTATCATAGCCCAATCTAGTTTTCTCTTTTGCAGTGAGTTCGTGGAGGCGAATGGGTTCAATTACTCCTTCTTTCCTTTTTCCGATAGGACCTTTATCATAGCCCATCTTCTGCATGATTGAATACCCTTTTCCATATTTTTCCGTGGGTAATTTGACATTAAAGACCGCTTCATCTTCATCTTTATAGAGCCAGTTTAGAATTTCTGTATCCTCAAGGTCTTCCATGGGGAATTTTCCTTTGATGAATTGTCCATTAAATTTTGTGATTGGCTCTGTGGGTGGTTGCTTTGATGTTGATGTCGCTGATATTTGATGTTCCATGATAGACGGTTGTCCATGTGATCAAGGTGATGTAGGTAAATTGGCAAGACAAAGAGAGTACTCTCCAACTCCATGGTCCTTGAATTTCAATTTCTTGTCAAAACTATTGGTTAATTGACTGATTTGTGTGTCAATATTTAGAGAAGTACTAGCATGAGCTTCTTGATTGTTAGGAACCAAAGTATCTTGGCTGGATTTTATGGTGGCACAAGTTTGAATATTGGAATTATCAGCTGGTATCATGATTTCATGCCCATCATAAGGAAACTTAAGACATTGATGATAGGTTGATGGGATAGCTTGCATTTCGTGGATCCAAGGACGGCCCAACAGGATGTTATATGCAAGATCATGGTCCAATACTTGACAAAAATTATTCTTTATAACATGGCCCACTCTGATTGGCAACATGATTAGACCCTTGGATGCTCTTTCTTCATCATCATAAGCTTTTATGGTAATCTTTCTTCTGAAATCAATGAAGTCCTCAAAAAATCCTAAAGCCTTAACCAACTTCATGGTACAGATGTTTAAACCAGCACCTCCATCTATTAGAACTTGTCTGACACGAAACTTGTGAATCATGACTTCTAAGTACAATGCCGAATTATGGGGATGAGTTATGGAAACATCATCCTTTTCAGAGAATGAGAGGCAAGTGGCTGAGGACAAGTGTCCTACCATGGCTTGAAATTGGTTCACATCCAAATCAGTGGATACATTTGTTTCAAAGAGGGGCTTTTCTAGAATTTCCTTATGGGATGGAGAAATCTTTAATAGTTCCAAGATAGAAATTTGAGCGGGGGTTTTCCGAAGTTGGTTGACCAAATTGTATTGATGTTGAGGTGGAGGTTCAGTGGATTTTGAAGAGGCGCCTTTTAAGACAACTTTAGCTTGTGCCCTTGTTGTCGCATTGAATTCTCTATATTACACCTTCTTGTTGACTTTAATGACATTTACCCACTCATCGTCTATGTAGAGATGGTTGATTATATGATCATCATTGATATGATTCACATTTTTTTCATAAGACTCACCTTTTTGATAGTTGGGAAAAGGGTTGCGAAATGCTTGGTGGTCTGTGTTGGATTGTTGATGTCCCTCTATTGTAATGATGTCATTGTCGATTAAGTCTTGAATGGTATTCTTCAAGGCTTGATAGTTATTTGTACGATGACCTGTACACTGATGATAATCACAATAGTATGCCTCATTCCATGATGGGGGTTTTACACTGGGTTCATAGTTTCGTTGAGGTGGAAAAGTAATGACATTTTTGGCCATCAAATCTTTGAATGCAGATTCTAAAGATTGACCCAATGATGTGAAAGTTCTTCTATTAGAGAAGAATGAAAATCTTTGTGGATTTGTATTTGAGGTGCTCCCTAAGGAATTGTGATTGTTATTGGTTCCTCGGTAACCTTGTTTGTTGGAAGTCCCTTGATTGGGAGTAGAATTTTGATTTATATTTTTCCTTGGAGGGGGAGGATTGTTTCCGTGATTTGCAATTGAGTTGACATTGTTGTTACGAATGCTCGGAGTACTAAGGAAAAATGGCTTGGTCGAGACATGATTTGCATCAACAACACCATCATTCACCATATTTTTATTGTGAGTCCAAAATTTAGACTTGTCCTGATTATTGTGATGGTTGGATGAGCTAGGATTGTCTTTGTCATGTTTTATTATTCTTCTTTTGACCAAAGCATTTTCAATGGTTATGGCATCTTCAATCATTTTCTCAAAAGAAGGAGGACAATGTAAGTTCAAATGATAGCTCATTTCTGAATTTAAATTGTTAATGAAAGTAACCATCTTTTCCTTTTCAGGAACAGGGCGTGGATATCTAGCGAACATTCTTCTCCATCTCTAAAGAAACATAATGAAAGATTTTCCAGGTTTTTGCGCAACTTTACAGAGATCTATCATGGTGATTTGGTGCTGGATGTTGTAAGCATATTGTGATATGAATAGATTGATTAATTCTTCAAATGTCTTGACAAGAGGTGTAATCTTTGATAGCCATTCCATAGAGTGAACTCCAAGACTCCTAGGAAACAATCACATCAAATAAGTGTCTTTGTGAGAAAATTCCAATGTCATGTTTCAAAAGTCTCTAACATGATCGATTGGATCCGATTTCCCATTATAGCGATCAAATTTTGGCATTTCACAATGCTTGGGAAAAGGAATCATGTTAAGACTTCGATCAAAAGGATAAGGACAAATGTCCTCTAGAGTATATTTCTTTGTGGTTGCAGATCCCCCTTGTAGTTCTTTAATTTGTCCTTGTAGTGCCTTAATTTGTTGGGTCAAAGCACTAAGATCAGAAAGGGGTGTTTTTTCAGGTTTATTTTTCAAATTTTCAGTATTAAAGTCATGAGGCAATTTAGCTCCTTGGTCAGCTAGATAGAGAAAGTATTTTTCTTTATCTCGTTGCAAGATCTTTTCTATGGCTTTATGAAATTTGGGATCTTGCTCAGCCTCTCTAAGACGTTCTTCATCTCGTTCCTCATCACTATCCACATGGATTTATCTCTATAGTTATGAAATGGATTTTCTTCTTTGTTGTCCATGCTGTTGTTTGAAAAGTGGATTTTGATTTATGCTGAAAAGAGGATTACTGCTTTCTCCTTCTTCTTGAGTGTTTTGAATATGACTTTCTTTTTGGATTGTATCCTTCAATTTATTGTGTTGAGATCTTGTGGAGATAGGCATATGATTTTGAAGAGTTCTTCTAGACTTAGATCACAGTTTTTGACAAGTGCAATGGGAATGATATCTTGATCTGATAAGATATGGAATCTTATGATATGATCAAGGATGCTCCTAATTTTTTTGATTGTGGCTTCCAATGATGAAGGATGTCAGAATCTTGTTGGGGAAGTTGAACCAAAAATTAAAAATTTGTTTTGAAAAGTTCACTCTAAAAGATTTTGATCTTCGTTTTTAAAGAAATTCTTTCAAGATCTTTGAAGAATATGACTGGGGTGTGAAGGATATTCAATAGCAAGTTGTGGTATGTTATCGAACTCAAGAGGTTGGTTATGATTATGCCGTTGTGATAGAGCTAATATCTGATAATAAGCTCGAGAATCTAAATGATCTACAACATACTCATCAGTGAATCCTCTAACAAAGTTTTGGTATCTATGAAGAAATCCATGGAAATGAAGCAACACGTGTCGACTTTTGTATACAAATTTTCTTTTTTGCAATGTTCTCTTGTTCCCTAAGCATTTCTTGGGTTTCTTGATCCTATTGGAAATTGAATTTTTGACAAAATTTGTTGATTTCCAATCTCTAAGCATGGGAAAAGTATTGGGAACATTATTGGACCAATGATATGAATAACTTTTGAATGGTTTCAGTTGTTGTTCTTTATGTTCATTTTGGATGATCTTTTTATCTGAATTAATGTGATGGAGGACACAACAAACATTTTGAAAAATATTTTTTTTAAAAGCCTTATACTAACATGAAGTGTTTGATCAAGAAAATGTTTTCAACAAATGTTTTCACAGGTTTAGCACATGAAAGACAATTCAGACAAACTCACTCTTAATACTCAAGTAGGTCATTCTAATAATCAACAACCCACATCTTAGAACTGCATCGACTCACACAGCCGTGTCACCCCCGAAGGGGTGCCCGTGTTTTTGTCTTTTCTAGGTGCATACTCAGAGTGATGGAAGTGGATACCGGATCCCCTGAGCAAACAGTCCTTGGTAGTTATATGGTGAGTATCTTGGGGGCAGATTCTTCCCTCCCCTTGCACTGTGATTATTAGAATGTTTGGAAACTGACTTCGACTGGCCACTACACTAGGTTCGTAGTAAGGATTTCCATTCAGTGCGGCAATAATAAACTCCCTTAGGAGACCTCCCAACCTTTAGAACAAAGGCTTTGGGGATGGTTATCTTGCACACTACTGGAAAAAGAGGGTTTCCCCAGATTTGCTTTAAATTTTATAGTGGGGTGGAATAGCCTGGCTTTGGCTTGAACCCATTTGAGTCATTCCCGTAGGGTGAGTACTTTTTCCCACTACGACAGGCTCTCTAAAGGATGTAATTAAAACAGTAAAATTGCATGAAAACTAAAAAGGCAAGTCTGGTATTCTGATCACCCAGTTAAGGGGAGAGCATAGATCTATTGCCACATACAAAGCAAGCAGATGTTCTTTTTAAGTTCCAAATCACAATGATCTAATCTAACTGAAGATATTGCTTCACCAAAAACAAGTTTGTTCAATTTTAACTGGAAGATCATTGTGTGGTGACTATCCTAGATTGCTTCATTTTATCCAAATGTGGCTACCCTAGGATTGCTTCATTTTAAAATCCAGAAGAAAAAGAAAAACAATTCTGTCTGCGGAAGGCATTAGACTTACAATTTATGTATTTGTGTTACAAAATCACATGCGCCGAAACATAAACTATATGCACCAAAACAGAGACCGAATGCGCCACAAAAAACCACTAAATGCGCCGGAACAGTTACAAAATGCGTCGGAACAGTTACTATATGGGCTACATAAAATTACTAGATGTGCTGGAACAATTACTATATGCGCTACTTTAAATTAATGCCAATTTAAATCTAAATGCAATTAACTGTATGCGCCATTAAATCTACTGGATGCGCTAAAAAAATATCTATATGCACTCTAACAGACATCAAATGCGCTACAAAATCCTGCAAAACAAAAGAGTCAAAAACCCCGTATGCGCTGCAGAAAATGTCAAATGCGCTAAAATGCCAAATTTTTTGAAAGTGAACTCTAGAACGTGTAAACCTGTCAAAAAAACTTGCTGAGAGATATTAAAATCATGGGTTCGGGCCCCACGGTGGGCGCCATTTTATGTGTGTATGAAAAATATGATCAATTTAAATGAATTCAAACACATATCAATAAGACATTAAATCAAGAAAACTGAAAAAGGAAAACATAATAAGCAAACTGTTATTGCAACTTTCCTGAAGTCATCTTATCTCTCTCTAACTCCAGCATTTTGTTGTTTCCAATGGCTCTCAAATCAGTAGATCAAACTCAACAAAATGAACAGCTGAAGAACGAGATTTGAAAATGCACACTATGCTAAATGCAAGGCTATGCTAAGATGATAATATCACTGTGATGCTGAAAATGATGTGAATGCATAAGCGTATATGTTCATCATGTATATGCGTGTATCCGTGTGTGTAACCAATGCATGGATTTGTACCAGTATTTATAGTCTTAGAAAGGATTCGATTGGTTGACATGTTTTAACGACCCAGATTAAGCTTGTTCAAATGGATGGTGGAAGATTTTCGTAAGTGGAGAGGGAGATAGAAGGTTTCCCTTTTCCTTCAATCTTCGTCATTGAGATCCGAAGGGAATTTTCCATTTCGAAGAATGAGTTTAGAATGAGTTAGAATTAAATAAAATAAATTTATTTAATTTGCAAGTGAAGATGGATATAGAAACTTGCATAATTAAATAAATTATATTTAATTATGTTTTAGAAATGATTTTAGAGTGAGAGGAAAATATTAAATTAAATATTAAATATTTAATTTGATTATGGGATGAAGAGAATATTCCATTATTTGAATATTCAAATATTCAAACTTTAGAATGATATGATAATTAAAATAAATAATCCTATTTATTTAATTTAATTAAGAGGAATGTGGGAAATGTCAATAATTAAATAAAATTATTTATTTAATTAAGGTATCGAAGAATTAGAAAATAAACAATATAAATAAATAATTAAATTTATTTATATGTGGATGACTTTAGGATAATTAATTAAATAATTCATATTTAATTAATTAACAAGCTTAATCATGACCATTTTTAGACGTATACAGATATGATCTTTATTGTTGTTGTAGATGATTGATAAATTTGTTCTTCAATGCTCTTGACAATAATATTTGCTCTTGTGAAAGTTTCCTTAATGCTAGAATGTGTTGCTTAGATTTGAATTGATAAAATAACTATGTATTTGTAAGTGTTTATCTAATTTCCCAAAAAGTAGATTCCACAAACTAATATTTGAAACTTGAATTTGAATAACTAAAATGCAACCAAAAACATATTAAAAATTGGGTCCTAGGACTTGCATGGGACCCATTCACCCTTGGGCGAATGGATCATAGGACCTGAGTCTAGGACACACAATTTTCAAGGTGTTTAAATTAATGTTGGAAATTTTTTAATATAAATTTCCCTTTCAAAAAATGGGAATAATAAGGCTTTGGAATGTAGAATTTAGGAAATTAGAAGCTTAATTGAGTCCAATTAATTAAGAGGATGGATGCAAACATAGTGTGAAAATGTAAAGGTGTGCATTTTTCTACACTACAATTACCCCAACTTTAGTGAGAGTATGAACTTATGCTCAAACTCACACTAAAGTAGACAAATAAGTCAAGAGAGGTCTAGTTGTACAATCATTGGAAAGATGAGATAACAAAGATCAAGGATGATGATCAAGCCCCCAGAATCTAAGATCCCATGGCAAACCAACAAAGGCACAAAGAGACACATGCATACATCAGCGACACAAGATACACCATCATACAATGCCAAAATTAATGCAAAGAGGAAGAAGGGGTGGATCAAGCCTTGATTGTTTGTCCAAAAGGTATGGATCAAGCCTAAGTTATTTTTCTAAAAATACACTCACATGGGCTAGTGCAATCCGATATACACTAGGTGATCCCCAAGGCAATAGGGTGAGAAACACACACTAGGTCTACAAGGTGTGAACTCATAGAAAGGTGGCAAATGGGAAAGTTATGCAGGTCTATAGGCTCCCATACATCAACCATACCAAAATTTATACTCCCTGATAACTTTGATAAGGTGCCATACAAGATGGTCATAGGTTTTCATAAGGCTAGCAAGCTGTGTTATACTAGGCACTTATGACAAGGCACCACTGGCAAGCAAGTTGTATTATGCTTGGTGGCCAATAATTAGTCTTAGGATAGTCAAAGTGGTTTTGCTTAGTTCATGAAAGGTATCACTTTAGGGAAAATCACACTCGATTGTTGGAGTACATGACCACTGAGAGGGGGGGTGAATCACTGGTCTAATGAGAAATCAAATTTCAAAACTTAACTCACCTGTGTTATGCAAAGAGACCAATTGAAAACACTTCAAACATTAAAGGTATTGAATGTTTAGAGAGTCACAATGATATGCAAATTAGAACATAATATTTGAACAAAGATGACCACTCAAGCACAGTATAACAAACCACAGAGAGAAGAAAAAACATGAGTTTTATGAGTGGAAAATCCTAAAAGGGTGAAAACCACTCTAAAAATAAGTTTCATTAAGCCTCACTGGCCAAAACCTCACTAGTTACAAGTTGTATGCCTCACTAGCAAACTAACCCACCTCATTGGAAAAACAAGCCTCACTGGCTAAACACCATGCCTCACTGGAAAACTAACCCACCTCACTGGTTGAACATCATGCTTCACTAGCAAACTAACCTGCCTCACTGGAAAAACAATCCTCACTAGCTAAACAATTTGTCTTACTAGCAAAGTCTCACAGGCTACTCAATCTGCCTCACTGGAAAATCATCACTCTAGAAGAATTAAACAAAGCTCGGAGGGTTACTCTGTTTCTAGAAAAACCACTGCTCTATCTCTACATTAGAAAAACTCTATCTCCCTTATTCACCCATTCCAAAACACTATTTCATCAATCAATAAATTACAGTTCTAAAAACTACCTTTATACCTTTGCACACTTTTGACTGTTATCTTTCTTTGAATACAAATTCAAAATTTTGTCTCAGTCACCTCATTCACACACTTATCTCTCATTGCATAAAAGAGTATTCTTAACTCAATAAATACAAATAAGGTCTACACTGAAGTATGTATGGACAAAAGATCCTCAAACTCTTCAACCTTCTTTCAATGCACACATAAAGTATTGTCTCACAAAATCATGGTATAGTCTTCAAAGAAAAAACTTTCACACAAAGAGCCCTTAATTTCAAGTGCACTCCATCATGAAAAAAATAAATTCAAATGATGATCCAATCAAAGATACTTATACGTGTAAGCATCATTACTGTCCCTTAACACTTCCTCTCTGGGTATGTTTCCTTGAGATTACACTAATCTGTGCAATAAAAACACATTTCCTAAATTACTATCATTTTGGGATACCATATAATCTCCTTTTCCACTTTTATCCATGTCTCTTTATTATCCTGGTAGAAACATGATGTCACAGTCTTCAACATGTTTCACACAACCTTGAAATTAGTTGCAATACCCTCAATACACATTCATTCCATTGTTGTATTCAAAAAATAATTATCAAACATGTATATCTGAATATTAGCTGATGACACTTCACTGCTTGTCAAAAACAATTCTTGCAAAGTAACCATTCATAGCTTTGAAAATCAACCTTTGATCTTCAGCTACTACCAATGCCCAAAATAAATAATAACCCTTGATCTTTGTATGAATGGTGATATTTAAAACTTTGAATTTCTTGACAGGTTAAGGAGCTAGTTTCCCAATGTGAGTGACCCCCTTAAGTGGTCACTTAAGTGACCTTTAACCAGTGATAGCAAGTCACCTTGAAATCATAACATAAAGTAAACTTGTCACTAACTTTGCACAATGAACTTTAGTTATGGTTTTAGAAGAGTCTTAGGGTTTTAGGTTAAAGTGTATGCAAATTTCAATAATCAAAAACCTAAACCTTTGAAACAAATCCTCCCAAATTTTTGAGGTTATGAATGCCAATCTCTGAATAAATAGCTCAAGATTCCTCTGACAGAACTTGTGAAAAGAAGACATAATGAACACTCCATGAATGATCAATAATACCTCTTTGTAATGAAGCAATACTTCACTCTTGCATCAAACACCATTTCACTTTTGCATCAATGAATGAACTAGATTACACTTGACTTGTGCCTTTATGAACAAGAATCCAAGGATCTTTGGCATGTAAGGTTCTTTGACCTCAACATCACAAGATGAACTATGAAATGAATACAAGCACCTTTGTTATAAAACAACTTTGTCATAAAGTACCAAAGGATAAATTCCACCACAACTCTTTGTGTCATAATACCACTGCAACTCTTGTAATGAAACAAACCTTGTCATATAGATGTCAACACCTTTATGAAGGAACAAGTAGTGAAGGAATACCTTTTCATAGTCCTCTTGCATTGCATTTTGCACATGAATATGAACAAGTTCCCGAATGAGCACATGACAAATAACTGAATGAGCAAGTTCCTTTGCATCAATGCAAAACATTAACAAAACACCTTTGACATCAATGACAAAAAAAAAAACTTCCCCTTTGCCATTGATGGAAACTCTATTGTAAACTCCATAGACTCACTCTATCCCCTTTTGACATCAAAGACAAAGGGTAGCTCCAAACTAAGATTGAAATATTAAAAATAGATAGCCATGTTCATGTGAGCACTATGGAAGAAGATACACTCACTGTCATTGGAAAACATTACTCAAGACAAATTGCCATTTTATATCACCATCAAACTATGATAGATAGTTGTCCAATGAAGCTCCCCCTGTCTGATATACAATAATTGTTGCTATTTTGCGACAAATGTACTTTATGCACACCATCTATGTTAAGAGAATAAATTAAATTCTACTTCAAACTCACTATTCACTATCAAGAAGAATGAATGAACTACTACATACTATCTTTTTCATGAGGTAAAATCACTCTCACTACTATCACATACCACAGTCAATGCAAGTGAGCTGAATGAACTGCCATAAAGTGAAAACATACAAATCATTGTCACTATATCCCTGCAAAGATATTACTTATCAATTTTTCAAGACCCCTGTCAGAATGGACAAACTTTGACTGAGAATAACACAAAAAACTTGGACTAAGATGACATGAAGATTACTGTATTTTGCAAGAGTATACTCAAGATCACTATCAATATGGTCAAAATAGTCACTTTATCCATTGTCACATCTGTTATGAAACTTTCACTATTAATAGGGCATCACACATATTATTGGAAATATGAAATTATATAGAGCATTTGTCAAGATGGTGAATACACTATCACCATTGACCAAGATCTGTCTTGATCACTAACATTGATTTGTGAATGCAACTAATCTTGCATTATCAAACAAGAAAAATGTTGATACCACTCTCATGAACCATTTAATCATGCAAAAACTATTAGAGCATTGTAATCACTTTAAACACTTGCATATATACTCCTTGATGCATACCAAAACTTGACATCAAAATCACAAAAAGTAGATAAGGTTTGCATAAAGGATTCTAAGTGAATCAATGTAAAGCATTACTCCTCTAATATTAATAATATTGTTCACTGTCCTGTCATTTTTTTCCACTATACTTTCACTATACTATTATTATTTAAGATTTGCATCAAAGAAAACAAGAGCACTACAACCTCTTTGACAACAATGAAAAAGAACAACAAAATCATTTTGCAAAATGATAAACCTCCAATGAAAGCCATTGTTATAAGAAAAGCATTCATACCATTGTGATGTTTGATTTGTAAGATAAGAGTACTATCATCTTTGTAATTTTCATTTGTTACACTTGAAATGTCTATCCCTTGAATCTTGACTATCTTAGCATCATAATACTTCTTGATACCATAGTTCCTTCATATATTTTCCTCCTTAGATGACAATCTTCTAAATTGTCCATTTGATAACTTTACAAACTCATTGTCATTTTCTTTGTAGAATGTTGTCTTCATGATGCACCACACAAACCATTATCCACTGCCATTGTCCAAACTTAATTGACCAAGTCATTTCCCACTGTAACATAATAGAGCACTCAACATATTGTGCATTAAAAAAGGACAAAGGGATATTTTTGCAAGATCATCAAGATCATTATGCAAAGTACTTCACTACTCCACCGTGCTTTGCAAGATTATACTCCACTATGCATATGCAAGAGTCATTTGTGGCATACATATCACTATCATTGAGATTGTGTATGAATAAATATCATGAACATTTTATTTACATTTAGGACTATCCTTTAAAGTTTATCCACAACACTAAAATTGTTTGAGATCCTCATTTCCTTATTCTTTATTACTTAATTCACTACTGAATTTGACACCATTTTCTGATAGCCATTCGTCGATCATTCGACAAATCTTTGTCGGACAAGCAACGAAATGGAAAAAATATTTTTGTTGCTATTTTTTCGTTGAAAGGCCGACAATGAATTAAACATCGAAATAACGATGAAGAATTTTCGGTCATTGGCATCGTGAAATGGCTCAAACTTTCATCGAAATATCGACGAACACTTCATGCATCCACCAATGAATTACACCAGAAGTTCGTCGCCAATTCGATGAAATGGGAAAGGAGTAGTGTTGAAACAACACTAGACGTTCATTGCCATTTCGACAAAATGGGCAAGGAGTAGCGTCAAAACAACACCAAAAGTTCATCGAACGTGCAATGAAATAGGAAAGTAGTAGCATCGAAACAACACTGAGAGTTCATCAAAATTGTGATGAAAAGAGCAAGGAGTAGCATTGGAAGAACACCAAAAGTTTGTCGAAAGGGAGACAAAATGGACAAGTAGTAGCGTGGAAACAACACCAAAAGTTCATCAAAATTCCAACGAAACGGGCAAGGAGTTATGACAAAACCTTCGTCGCAGCTATAGCAATTTTGTCAAACCTTTTCATTGATTTGTCAGTGGGTTTCGTCAAAATTGCGACGAAGCATCAATTTTTTTTTTTAAATATTCATGGAAATGTACCATTTGACCCCTCCCCCCCCTCACATCACTATCAATTCCCCATACCCAATCATATAACATTAATCATTCATTCATCCATTAATAACATATAACATTAATTCATACATCCATTAATAACATATAACATTCATTCATCCATTAATAACATATAACATTCATTCATTAACATATAACATTCATTAATTAACATATTCACATTCATTCATTAACATATAATATTCATTCTTTCAATTTTTACATATTATCAAAAATATGGTTGTCATGATATGCTTACAATCACTTTTTTTTTTAATTTCTGTTTTAAAGCTACATAAAGCTGAAGTGGAGTATCATTTTCTAAATCAATATCTATCCACCCTTTAGTTGTTCTTCCCTCTACTCATGATCTTAATGTATGCCTAGTCATTTGCTCATGACGTGGATGCCACTGCAAGGGGGGATCTGCTGCAATAAGAAAGAAATGTTAAACTGATATGTTTTATTATTATTGTTACAAGTATTTCATTAATTAAAAGAACATTGTGGCTCTCTTTACCTGATGGGTCCACATCATGTTCCTGAACTTTTGTTATAGACTCATGCTCAACATGTTGAACACCCTCTAAATCCTAATCTGCAGTTGAAACACAAAGGCTACATTAATTAATACACCAATTGAAATTAAATATGTTTAAGAGAACATGAGGGTGGTCCTCTTTACCTGATGGGGCCACATCATGTTCTTGATCTTCTCTAGCCTAATCATGCTCAACACGTTGATCATGCTCTACATGATCTAAAGTTGAAACATGAAAGGTTACATTAATTAATACACCAATTGCAATTAAATATGTTTAAAAGAACTTCAGAGTGGTCCTCTTTACCTGATGGTGCCACATCATATTCCTGATCTTCTCTAGCCTAATCATGCTGAACATGTTGATCACGCTCTACATGCTCTAAAGTATCAGGATGCACACCATGACCTTCATCTGCATGTTGTGCTCCACCCTCACCAAGCTGTATTCCAATGTCATGTGTAGTATTATCGTTGCTTGAATGTTTAAAACAAATAGGCATGTAATTACTTTATGGTGGAAATTAATATTGAATAGATTGCATAAGTATTCAATTTTAAATAAACTTTATTGAGTTTATTTACCTATGTGTCAGATGTAATGGAAGATTGTGTTTTCCCAATCAAGACTCTTAGGTGTTCTGAATTTTGCTTCTATGGTGTGATAAAACCAAAATTGTTTTCAATTTATTATAATTTGGATGCAATATTTCATTTATTGATACTTACAATTTGTGCGGCTAATTTCATATAACCACCAGAGCCATGTTTGTGTTGCTCGTGCTTTTCTAGTCTTTCCTTTGTCACCTTCGATGTGTCGGGCAGCCTATGAAAAGTTTGAAATACGTTAGATTATGTAAAAAGAAAGAGTAATTAGTATATAATTATATTGTTGATAGTATCACACATAGCATACTACTTTAAAAAAAAATTAATGGCATTTCCATAGCATATAGACATTGAGAGCAAATAAAATATAGAGTTCAATCCATGAATTATAGAAAATAGATTTTTGTTGGTTATATTCATATTGTTGATTACATTGCACAAAACACTACAACTACATAAATATTAGATGGTGAAGGTTATGCATGTTACCACATTTTCATACATATTTCTACCAAAGCATTTTATCAAGCAGTTCACTTTCGTTGCTGCTTTATGGCTAAAGCCTGAAATAGGTGCTTTCAAACAAGCTATGGATGCTTGGAAAAAATCCTATCAAATCATAGTAGTAAAGGCAATAGCATAGACAAGGTAGTGGCTGACTTGCGCTCCTCAAAAATAATGGTCTCATGGTGATGGAATGCCATGACAATCATAACAATTTACTTGTCATGGCATTCGTTGTATTCCATCACCATGAACGCATTTTTTGAGCATTTTCAAATGGTTCACCTTTTTCCTATGCTACACATTTTTCATACATGTCTACCAAAGCATTTTATCAAATGGTTCGCGCCGTGCTGGCTAAAAGTAAAACCTAAAATAGGTGCTTTTCGAGACAAAGCTATGGATGCTTGGAAAAAATCTCACAAAAGCATAATAATGCGATAACATAGACAAAGGTAGTGAATTGTTTAGAAAAATTCCTAAAGCGAAAATCTTGCAGATCTCCGGTGATGGAATGCCATGACGATCCATAGCAATTTGCTTTTCATGGCATTGATCGTAGGTCATCACTATGAAGTTCCGTTTCTTTGAGACATTTTAGCGGTTCGGCTGCGCCCTTAATACATCACTATTGCATTTTTTCATACATGATCTGCAAAGCATTTTATCAAGCAGTTCATTTCCCCTTGCTGTATGGCTAAAAGCCTAAAAAAGGTGCTTTCAAACAAGCTATGGATGCTTGGAAAAAATATCAAAGCATAATAGTAAACAACAAGCCATGGTCTCATGGTTTTTTTTGCACAAAAATCAGCTCGATTTTATTCACGTTTTTTTGCAAATTTTAAACACGTGTTTTTGGCGATTTTGCAATTTGAAACGGAAAAGAATCATTGACCAAAAAGTCAACAATTTTTTAAAATCAGAAAATCCTCCGGCATGTAGGTTTTAAAATTCAGTGTCGAGAATTTTCTGGTTATGCATCTATATCCACATAGCTTCCTTGGCACGGTGGTGTAACCCTTTTTCTTTTGACCTTCTCCTTTCCATGGACACGGTCCTTCCTCCTCTCACAGAAATCATGGGGGGATGCTCATACTTTTGTTCTTCTCTAAATGTGACCTATATTGGTCCCTCACATATTTTAGATAGGTACCGGCTTTGTTGGTTCGGTTGAATGTTTTATCACCAACAACACAACTAAACGGTTAATGAGCTCATCTTTTAAATCTTCATTTTGGGCATTCCACTGTGTACGTATGGTGGGCCCGAAGAGCTCCAATGTAATATCACTTAGATGTTTATAAAAAACATCATTTCCTGCAAAATGATCATGGGATCAATAGTCTAAAAAGTGCGATCAATAAGTAAATTTCAATTGGATTATATAGAATAATAATTAAAACATTTTAAAGTACCTGGGACCTTCTCTATCTTTATGGGAACGAAATCCTCGGTCACCACAAGTGTGACCATAAATGTTCCCGTACTAGTAATACAAGAAGATCCAGGAAATGTTGCTAAAACATCACCAGTACTAGTGGCCTCTGCATCCCCAGGTACATGTCCTGACACATGTTCTAGTATGTGTTCACTACCAAAGGGTGTATTAACAGATGCCTGCATGGTATGTGTTGCCAAAATTTCAAATGACAATATAGGCACGAATGATGGGGTCAGATGATGTGATGTATGCATAGGAAGATCAGGATGGACACTCGTATCGACCCTTACTCCTCGGGAAGCACTTGCAGTACCCTAATCATGGCCAGGAGCATCATGAGGAGGCAAATAACCCTATAAAAACAACACATATTTTAGTTCATCACATAAAAGAGTACAAAATATAAAACCATGAATGAACTTATGTTATAATTAAAGACCTCATGACAGCTTACTTGCAAGTTTTGTAATCTCTTAGTCAATACTTTAACCCTCTCTCTTATCTCATCTATTTGAGGCACTATGAACATCAAGTTAGTCATTTCTTCATTGCATTTTTTTTTGGAGCTTCTTTATCGTATGGAAAGGGTTTGCTGAATAAGTGATGTCATCATCACAAAATATTGACCGCACCTCACTATGGATGCTCTCCTCTACTGCTAGTACCTTTCCCCGATCAGTCGACTACAACAAGAATATTAAAAACATTATCAAAATTAACCCAAAAAACTTATGAAAAAACATAATAATAAAAAATTTTGCTCATATCTAATTTGTACAATTACAATGAGGTAAACCTGTTGGTTAGAAGCACCTGAAGATACATCGTGATTTGTGCTCTGGGCCAGAGCCTTCTCTGAACGATCAATGTCCCCAGGTTGTGACAAAAATTAAATATAAAAAAACATTACCGAAATGAAACCAATAGACTTATGAAAAAAAACATAAGAATAAAATGGTATATTGGAGTCATTAATTGGAGGTTGGGTAAAATGGTACATAGTACGTACCCCCCCCATAGTAACTATGTTTGTAACTAAGCGATTCAAATTGTAATAGATTAGCAACTCTTCCTCTGCAGTTATTGATTTTATCGCACATACAAATACATGGTTTCCCTCAAGCGCCTCGAATATGCAATTGGTTTGCTTATTTGTTGACCCAGGTCATGTACTGTTTATAAACCCTACAATATTCCCTGATGCTTTTAGCCTTTCGTCAATGTACATAGACACTCCTTTATTTTGATCCTTATCTTTTAGTTGTATATAATTTTCTGACAGTGCATACCTACACATACTTCGTGTATATCGAACCTGTTGCATCCAATCTTTGTAACTGTAACAAGGTCCAACATACTCCATCAATTCATTAACTTTTTCATAACAAACCTTTATGCCATCCATACAAAATAGGCTCAAACCATGTAATGACGATGGTGCTATGCGATATATCCTCTCGTTGACACAAAAATTGGTGTTTATTAGAGGAAGTTCCTTGGGTACCCATTGTTTCCATAGATGTTTGTACCTTAAGGGAACCTCGATGTCGCCTATGCTCTTATCATCATAAGAACATGACCCCCCTTTAGCAAGAAAAAATTCCATGTGTTTACAAAATTTTCTTCTAATCTTTTGACCTCTAGTTGATCTCCCTCGTTTAGACATACTACATGTCTCGCTTTCCTCTTCTCTTCCTGAATTTCCCTCGCTTGAGGAAGACAGATCTGAAAAATACCTATTTGGTGGTACCTGCACTCATAAGGATGTTGGATGAAGTTCTTTCATGGTGATGTGATCCCAAGGTGACATTATGATTAATCAATCATTTCATCGCTAGAATTTCACAGGTTATAAGGTAATCAAGTCTTGATAGATTGCAAGATATTGTTACTGCCGTCTAAATGTGTCCATCACAAATAAAATATACTTAACATTTTACCTCCCAAACTTTGTAACAATTGTTAAATGTGACTATGGTCCACCAGTTACACAACTGAGGCCTCAAATGTATTCTCTAATTGTAATCAGAGGACTTTTTCTCTTCATTCAAGTAAATAAACTTGAAGGAAAACACCACCAAGTGGTTTATTGGACACCTACATGACTAAAAATAGCAGCAAATTTACATTTAATTTCCATGTCTAAGTGGTTAATGGGGAGGGAGTGTGTACTAGGCCTGGTTAAGTCATCATAAGTTTACGCTTTGGCAATAATTTTTTTTTAAGTCATATTAAATCTTCTTATGTCTAATTGCTAGGAGATTTTTGGTATGTTTTAAGGTAGGATGATTGATGAAAGAGCCCAAAGACTAGCCTTTCTCCATGGTATCCAAGTACACATAGCAGCGGTCTTCTCTTATATGGTTGGACAAGATTAAAAAAATTTAGCTAGGAATTATTCATTTAACCTAAGGTTTTCTCATAATGCCATCATTGGAAAAGTATGATCAAATTCTTCTATTATGAAGAATTGGTCTATGTGCCTCTAGTAATCACTATAAATGTTTTTAAGGATAAAATGACTAATTGCATCAGGTAGGAGAGAATCAACTTTGAGTTCTTCAAAGATTATATTCCTCTATTCATAATTTTTAAGGGTTGTGTGTGGAGGAGGTTATCACTACCAAGAAGGGAGGACCTTTCCTTGTATTCTTTTATAATTTTCATTATTCTTATTTATTTTACACTACATTTACAAATACACATACATATGCATTTACTATTTTCATTTATTTCTCATGTAGTTTAATAGTTTGATCGATTTCATATTATATGTGTTGAAGACTTTAGAATTTCAATTACATTAATTTATGGATATGTTGTCTATAACACTACAAAACCATATGCTCTTTGCATTTACACTTGCATTTAGAAATACACATTTATATACATAGATATAGATTTCTTTAATGATATGTTGCATTTATTATTCTAGGAGAGCATCCAGTAATTGCATTTACATTTACATTTAAAAATACATATACATATATATGTGTGTGTGTGTGTATCATTTATATTCAGTGTTCAGAAACAACCCATTAGATCTGTACATGGATAAAAATTCATAAAATCAGATCTCCCATACATGTTTTGTTGAAACCTAGGCTTGAACCTCTCATTTCACATGCTTTTCTTCACAAAACTATTGAGGACAGTAGCTATACCTTCTTTATTTCTCATCCTAAAATTGGAAAATGTGGCTCAATATCATAGGTTGAAACCTCTGAGAAAGCATGGTCGCTGTGACATTCATGTTGTCTGGCCAATTGGCAGTTTAGTAACCTTGTGTTTTGGTCATGTCACTGAGACTTTGCTTTTGTCTTGTTGACTGATGATGTCATTGTGACTTGTGGCCTTCGCTATAACCTTCTGCTGAGTGGAGACCTCCGACCCACGGTTTGGTCTAGCGGATGTTGGGGAGACTCATGGTGACTGGATCATCGGGGTAACTCATATGTGTCAGAATGATGTCTTGGTGATGATAGGAAGTCTTGCCGATATCGGCGTGACCTTTGGTCTGTCTGGTCGATGTGGTAATTGGTATGACTTGCTCCTATTGGTATGAAGTCTTGGCGATAGGGAGATGTCTCACTGATATTCATACACATGGAGTCATTGGAGTAATGAAAGAGTTCAGTAAGAACTCTTGGCAATGGGCGTTTGTCTCACCGACGGTGTGGGATGTGTTCGGCATGACTCTTGGCGAAAGGTGGGCTCAGGATAACCTGGAGATTTCGGTGTGAAGTCTTGGCAATAGGTGTTGGTCTCACTGATGGCTGTGTGACTTTGGTGTAACATAAGAGGCTCGGTGTAACCTCTTGGTGACAACGGTAAGTCTAGCCAACAGGAGACTTCGGTGTAACACATGTGTTTCAGTATGTCATCTTACCGAATGTGGAAAGTCTCACCGATGGGTTTTTTCTAGGGGTTTTTGAAGTAACTCAAAGGCTTCAGTATGAAGTCTTAGTGACGAACGAAGTCTCGCTGACAGTGGAACATTGTGGTGTGACTTGAAGACTTCAAAGTAACATCTCAGTGATAGTGATCTATCTTGCCGACTGATGAACACTTCGAAATACCTTGTGAACATCGATGTGATGTCTTGGCGAAGGAAGGTAGTCTCGCTGATGGGGTTGCTGAGGTTGGTATGATTTGAAGGCTTGGTGTGAACTCCTGGTGAACCCAATTGTCTTGCCGATGGGAAATGTGATGTCGGTATGACTCTTGGTGACTGCTCGGTGTTCCGTATAACATAAAGGCTTGGTATGATCTCTTAGTGAAGGCAGTAAGTCTTGCCAACTATTGGGAATTTCAGAGTGACCTTTGAACATCAGTATGATGTCTCATCGAATGGCGATTGTCTTGCCGATGAGAATGCTGAGGTTGATGTGTCTTAGGAACTTCGGTATGATGTCTTGGCAACACAGGAAAGTCTGAGCGATAGCTTTTTGGACTCAGTATAATATCTTGCCGATAGTGAAGACTCTTGGTGATAACGACAGATGGGCTCTGTGGCATTGAGGAGACATGGTTAGTGTCTCACCGACATGCGACACAGGTTGAACGCCCTTGACTGAGTGAAGACTATCGTACGTGGTATGATTTGGACCAATCAGAGTGAGCAAAATGTCAACCGTTTGCTGCGAGACCGTTGCAACCATTTCTGTGTGGAAGGGAAAACTATACATGAGGAAATGGAAACATCTTCGATGATAATGATGCTGAGCTAGAGATTGTGATTCGACAGTTGGAAGAAGAACATGAAGATCCTATTGAGAATGAATGCATATATGTATGCATTAGACATTTCATTGCTGATAAGCCAGGGGTCTAAGAGCCAAAGAGAAGAAGAGAGAGAGCCAAGTGGCTGGCTGAAAGGCTAAGGCCATGAGGCTAAAGCAGAGGAAGGGTTATGCTGCTGAACTCTCTCCTATGTACTAAGTGATTAGTTGCTACTAGTTGTATCCAGAATGAACAAGATGTAATATCTGAAAAGGCTATGAGCCTAAAATTGTATAGTAACCGATTGTTGCTGAATAATACAATGGCTCGATCTTTGGAGTGTGGGGTTTTTTATCCGAAAGGATTTTCCCCAAAATTTGTTCTTATTTTTGTCTCATCTTTCATGTCTGTTGATTCTTGTTGTAGAATCTGTTAATGCGTGTTGTTGAATTTACATGTGTTTTTCTTAGAAGGATCAATGTGGGAAATAAACTATCTGTTTCCGTTTAGGACATAGTTGTACATGTCTTTGAGGCAACTTGATCGAAATGAAAGTTACCGAAGGAACTACTATTCTTAGATTTTTCTCTGAGATGCAACAAATTTTTCCTTACATCTATGCCCTATTTATGCATCCTACAATTACAACAGTATCCATGGGGCCTCTTACACAAGCTATAGTAATAAAAAAAAGTGTAAGAGCCACTTTATATCATGTTTAGACTACAAAACCCTGAAAACTAAGGTAACTCAGATTATGATTTGTTGGTGAGCTGTATGGACAAAATCATTAGCACCAACTCATTATTGGAGTCTTTTGAAAGAGAAGCAAATTAGGTGGTAGTTAAGTAAAAACCTTATAGTGTCAAGGTGAATGAGGTGATCAATTTTGATTGGCCAACTAATGAAGAGTACAAGGCGATCCAATTGGCTGGTGACATGTGTGCTTTCTGGCTCGATGCTTGTTTGCTCCTCCTTTTTCTATAAGAAGGATTTCAAGGAAAAAAGTACAGATTAGCAAGCTAGATATTTTTGGTCGAGTCTAGATGAAGTTGCAGAGAAAATTGTAAAGTCTGATGGTTTTAGGGAAAATGCAATTTAGGTTTTGAGTCATTCTATAGTAGGTTTTGAATTCATAGGGATTTGATGTTTTATGACAGTACTGGCATTTGAATTGATATGATTAATTCAAACTCATGTCTCTCCATTGTACAAGCATATCTGAATTTTGAATAAAATGATCAAGGGTTGTTTCATTCATCTCACTTTGTTGTGGTGTGTATGATTCTTGTTTTAGGTTTAATTCAAGGAATTAATTAAAATGCTTGAATGGGATTATAGGTGGATATGTTACGTATAAGCTATTTTATTTTTTCTGTCTTATCTTTATACCATTTTACAAAAGGAATGGGGGTGCCAAAATTCTGGTACTCATTCCCCTTGGGGTAAAGATCAATTTTTCTATGAGTGCCCTCAACCTAAGATCCTCGATCTTTGGTATTGACCTTGTTTTCCTCCTCAAACTCTTCCTTGGCGATATTGACCTTGTTTTCCTCCAAAACTCTTTGTGCGACAACGGTATTGACCTTGTTTTAACTCAAACTCTTCCTGTTGGCATTGACCTTTCACTTCTCAATTTGATGAGCTACAACTTTGGTTTCGTTGGCTTTTTACAGTATGTTAATTAAGTTCAAAATTTTGGCACCATTTATCTAGGTTTTAATATTCTACAATATAGTTAAGTATATATTAGCTGTATTTTACATAATAAATAATATAATTATTCAACTTATTATAATTATATATTATATTCTTTAACAAAATTATTAAATATGTATAAAATTGTTATAATTAATAATTAATAATAAGTATATTTTTATATAATACAAAATATAATTAATATAATATATATTTAATATAATAGTAATATATATTAATATGAGAGAGAGAAACTAAATTTTGATTGGTTGTTTCATGTCAACAATCAAAGGATGGCATGTGTCCTTGGGGAGTTATGCTCAAGGTAGCATTCCATTTGATTAAAGATATGATAGTTCTCCTTTAAGACCTCTTTAATGTACCCATTGCACACTTAAGGAGACAAAGATAAATATAGGGAAGAAAATATAGAGAGAGAGGGAGATAATGACAAACATACAAATAGAAAGGGAGACAAAGAGATAGAGAGGGGTAGAGAGATCAAGAGATAAGGATGAATATATAGATATATAGGGAGGGT
>VDFB02000015.1:104814617-104828043 GCA_007258455.2 Sequoia sempervirens | reverse complement strand
AAATAGAATCATACACACCACAACAGTGAGATGGATAAAACAACCCTTAGTTATTTCATTCAAAGTTCAGATATGCATGTACGATGGAGAGACATGAGCTCAAATTTTTATTTCAACTCAAATTCTAGTATTGTTATACAACATTAAATCTCTATGAACTCAAAACCTGTTACATAATGACTCAAAACCTAAATTGCATTTCTCTATAAAATATTTGCTTATAATCCCATTCAAACATTTTAATTAATTCCTTGAATTAAAGCTAAAATAGAATTATACACACTACAATAGTGAGCTGAATGAAACAACCCTTAGTTATTTTATTCAAAGTTTAGATATGCACATATAATGGAGAGAGACAAGCTTGAAATTATCATTTCGATTCAAATATTAATATTGTTATGCAACATTAAATCTTCATGAACTTAAAACCTATCACAAAGTGACTTAGAACCTAAATTGCATTTCTCTCTAAAACCATTGATCTTTACAATCAGCTCTGCAACTTTTCCTAGACTCGATCAAAATTATCTAACTTGCTAATCCGTACTTCTAGCCTTGAAATCCTTCTTATAGAAAAATGAAGGAGCAAACAAGCTTCAGGCCAGAAAGTACACACATCACCAGCCAATTAGAGCACCTGATGATATTCCAAAAATTGTTACAACCGCAATCATCCTAGAGCATATTCATGTTCATCATGTCGACTAAGGAAAGTTGATGCGATTCAAAAACTGCAAGAAACCCATATCGAGAAAGTCATCAATACAAGACCGGGACCATTGTAACCGCAACATTAGATTTTCCACCTGTCCATAGTCCACTCTCTTTTACTCATCATCATTCAAATACTTAGCTACCCACTTCTAATATTCTTCATCAGTAGGCCAGTTAAAATTAATCACCTCATTTACCTTTGTACTACAAGGCATATACTTTACTGCTACCTAATTTGCATCTCTTTCAAAAGACTCCAAAAATGAGTTGGTACCAATAATCTTATCCATACAACTCACCAAAAAATCATAATATGAATCATCAAAAATTAATTTAATTTGATTATTGATGACCTTATTTGCTTGATCTTTCCATTGTTGGAGTGTTCTGATTTTCCCCTGCTCATCAATTATTAGGTAACAATGTGTTATCCCAATCATTGAAATTCTTTACCAATTCTTTAATCTTCCTACTAAAATCATTTGGTAGGGTTTGAAAACCTTGTAATGATTTTACTAACACATGAGTAGGCTTCAATGATTGGGGCCTATTATTTATATCAAACCTTGAAGCTTTATTCATGATATCTAGATCATTGGCCCTAGGGATCCAATTTTTAATTATTTGTACCACTACCTCATGATCCCTATCAATATTCTTTATTGCTTCCAATAGCAAAGAATATAAAGAATTTACAAATTTCAATTTACTATCTACCCCTTCATTTAAGTGCCCCAAAACAGTAGTAACAATCTCCTTTTCCTTTGAAAGAAATCCCTCCTCTGTTATCCTTAATGATGTCTGTAATTCATCAATTTTCTATATGAGTTGCCTCTTCATTGGATCAATAGAGCACTCAGTTTCTTCATCAATTTGTTCTAGAGGAGGGGTGAGAGCAGGATTCTAAATGGGAAACCCTGGTGTGGAAACATTTGGAGAAGCAAGAGGTATTGACCCTGCTATGGGAGGTAATGTACTGGTTCCTAGAGCATTTGATGTTTCCCAATCTGTCTATATCTGAACCTTTCCACTTCAATTTTCAATTCAAAATTCCTCTGTTGCATTTTACTATATTCTTCAATCAAAATTTTATACTTCTCCATTAGGCTCTTCCTTTCAGCCTCCTCCCTTTTAGCAATCCTTTGGGCCAATTTGGCCACATTTACAGTTAAATTAGTGGCCTCAGTGGTTGAAGTCTTTGAAGCTCTCTTTATTATTAATCCTCCTCTAAAATTTGGATTAATATTAGCAATATCTAGTTTTCTCCCTTGTGGAGCCAATGCCCAAATTGCCAAGGTCTCATATTCTTCACTGAAGGAAAAGTTTTGCAATGTTTCCTTAACCTCTTAGAATATTGAAAAAGATTCTTGGACTTCATAATAGCATTAAAAGCTACTGCATCTATAATATCCCACTCAGAAAAAATCAATACACCAACTTGACTCACCAGTTGTTTTCGTTCTTCAAGAGTGATGTTCTTGAACTCTTCCATCAATTCAACTTTTACTTCTTCATCATTCTCCTAGTCTGACCTGTTAGGCCTTAGTTCCCTTCTCTCCCTGCATTTATCTTTATACTCTTCAAATTTCATTCTCCATGTTAATTGCAAGAATACAGGAATTTTCACAAATGTATTGTCATCTAAAAACTCCCTACATGCTTCCATTCTTGCATCTTGCACACTTTTACCTTTCATATCTAAATTGGACAAAACCAATTCAGCTGACCTAGGAGGGGAAACCATACCAACCTGCATGTCTTGATCAGTAACAATAATTTCATCTATCATATCCTCATGTGGGCGATCATTTCTCTACCTCTTAGGGCTTGGCTCAGATGGTGGTGATGGGGGACTATCTTTTGGTGATGAATTTAAATCAATGATCTTAACTACCCCAGGTACTTTGAATTTTGGACCTAGTTGTGGAGGTTCCTTCATTATTTACTTCCCCTTCCTATCTACTTCCTCCTCATCACTGCTACTATCATTTTTCCTTCTATAGATGGGTCACTTTTTTGTAGGCTGGTATACTAACCTTGTTTCAATTGGCCCAACACTTTGTTCTTGCATACCCAAACTTAGCCTTAAATTTATCTTTTTAGTTCTCAAGGTGTCCATAATCTCCTTGAAGTTCTTCATTAGAAAATCAATTTTCTTATGGTATGGACTAAACTCCAACAGTGGATCATACTTGGGATCCATTTCATGCACAACATCAGGCCAACTTACTACCGGCTATCCATTCCTTATTTCAACTCCGACTTTATTTAGATCAAATTCATTTCTAATGGGTCCTCGGGGAAGTTGAACTCATGCAGAAATTTTCTAACTTTTATTCTTTGTTTGAAAAGAGCAAAGAAACCCTCAGGATCATTTTGTCACCTTGGACCACATCTCAAATGGTAATCAACAAAGAATTTATCAAAATGTGTCCAGCCTCCCTTTGAAAATACAAAGTCAGACACCACTGTATAATCAGGGAAGAATGTTCCCTTTCCCCTTCCAGTAAGGTTGTCTTCATGAATACAACCCATCTACCACATAACTTCTGCAAACCCTATTCTTGGTGGCACATTGTATGGCAGTATGTGAGGGGCTCCCTAAAATCCATATACTCTCAAGACAATGTTGACTGGGTATGGGATAATGTCACCCCATTTATGTAAAACCCTCAATTCTGGCTTCCTCCCCTTTAGCTAAAAATCATGTACTTCCTGGGGATCTAGGTACATTCACCATCGATCAACCTTAATCTAGAAGCAAAACAATTATCAAATTCCCACTAACTAGTACTTTCTTTTTGTTCAAGGACAAAATCTGCAGCCCTTATCTACTCTTGACTTCGTCTTTCTCCATCAGCAGGATTGCCTTAATTTATATCTTCTCTTAAAAAATCAGCATTCTAAACATAAACATATGCATCGACGCAGAATACCAAAATAATTAATTACTAGTATCATTTTTTTTATGACTGACAACCCTTGTATATCACTTTTAGCCACAGAAAGCAAAATGTATATCACTGAGAGAAGTTAAGGTGTTGTATTTGCACCCCCATGAACATGTACACAATAGGCATTACCGCACCAGGACTAAAACCCAAAATCTGACATAATGAATAGAAAGTGGCTAGGAAGGGTTTGCAAAATAATTCAATCTGAAAGGTTCCTGGTCACTAGGGCTAATATAAAATTATGAACCTCCTGCTAACGGATAGAGGTGGGCAGCTTAAAGAGATTTCGGATTTGCATACTCTTGCTTCATTTCCTTAAGATTGATAGGAACCAATTCTTCACTCAGCTAACTCAAATCAGAAATCTGTTGGATATCATCTCTGTTAATTCAATAACATCGTCATTGTCCCTAATTACCATGTGATGGGGTCGTATCTTATAGCCACTACCTAGAAATAATTCCACATCGAGACCATTTGTTTGGTGGCCAACCCCCATGTCGCCCATCCATCCATTTGAAAAAGGGTGGAGCCAGGTCCTCTATCCATACCACAATCCCAGACATTTCTAAGCGTTGAGAGGAACCACGGTATCGGAAATGTTGGAATAATTTGCACTAACCCCCTCCCCTAGGATTTTTCCCTCGTATCAATAGTGCACCTTTCCTTCTCTCGTTTGTTGATAATGGAAATTGATTCGGGAAATCATCGTACAAGTTTCTTTTCAAATATTCAATGTGGCCAGAGTGCTACTTGGTTGGTGCCATCTTGGACAAACTAGGGCTTCATTACAATGTTACACTTAATTGGCTAGGACTAAGCAGAGATAGGAAACTATAGAGTAAAAAACTACAATTCCTCACAATTTATGATTAAACTATAGCCTTAACAAGAGATTTCAATAAGCTCAATGACAAGCATAGCAAACCCCTTTCCCAAATTTAGGTGTAGAATGACTAGGAAGCACAGAAAATAAACTTACGACTCTTTTCGCATAAACTCCAAATTTTGGCTACAGTGGCTCGCAATTTCACCTTCAGCTCTGAAACTATTTTCATGAAATAATTGGATGCTTTGTGATACAAATGAGGTAGGAAGATTGATTTTATGTTGATCAAATCTCACCAGTAAATGTCCCATCCACCATTAAATCTCATTCGTGGGCTGCACAAATGGCTCCAACCACATTTGATACATATTTAAATTTGAACCGTTGATCATCCAGTTTGATCAAATCATCGATGACCACCTTCAAAACAGGTTGACATAAACACCAACATGGAAATAAGGGGCCCACCATGCCATACGCCGCAAATGAAAACCATGTGGCGGTTTCCCGCGATACCACAATCCCTCGATTTACCATCGTGGGATGGTGGGAAACTGTTGATCCTTCTCATCAGAGATCCTGCTCCTTCAAAAATGGTTGTTGTCCTTTCCATTAACTATTGAGCAGCTTTTCCCTCAAAATTATAACATCTGCGTTGAAATAAAGCATGTGCATCTCACAAGCACTTTAGTAATCTGCCCCTTAACACATTTAGAACCAGCTAATGCTTCCTTCACTCTTTACACCTCATCGGATGAGACACGTGGCAAGCGCCCGTGACATCGTGATCCCATAATTCTTGATCACAGAATGGCGAGCACCATTGATCTGTAGGAAATAGATCAACGGCAGCGGTAATTCAACCCTCTACAAAATAAAACATTTATTAAAAGGGCAAGGGGACATCACCAGGCGGACGACACACAACAACATAAGTTTTTTTAAAATGACAAAGCACAGGGTCAGCCTAGACTTACGAAAAATAAAAACCTATGGAAGCCAAAAAATTTAAAACCAAAGGGGCCAACATCTAGATGAAACGATGGGGCACAGGATGTTTTAAAACCCCTCTAAAAAGGATATTTGATGCAGATTTAAATTTGAGTCATCGATTCTTCAGCTTGATCAAATCATCGATGGCCACCTTCAAAACAAGCTAACATAATTGCCAACACGGCGATAATGGGCCCACCTTACCATACATTGCGAAGGAAGTCCACGTGGTGGTTTCCCGTGATATCGCAATCATGAAACTTTTGATCGTGCGATGGCAGGCAACTGTTGATCCTGAGCATCAATGATCTCATTCCTTTAACACAGTTGCCAGCCATATCGTTAACCTTCGAGTAGCTTTTCCAGCAAGATTAAAACATATCCGTTGATTTAGAACATGTGCATCTCAAGAACACTTTAGTAATCCGCCCCTTAATACATTTAAAGCCAGCTAGTGTTTCCTTTACTCTTTAGGCTTCATCAGATGAGACACGTGGCGCCCACCTATGATTTTGCAATCAACCCAAGCACCATCGTGGGATGGCGGGGAATGACTCAGATCAAATGGCAGTTAGTCAGCGATAGCGCAAATTTGATCCCCCGAATAGGACATGTGGCGCCCGCCCGTGATTTCACGATCCTTCAATTCTTGATCACGGGATAGCAGGCATCATTGATATCTGTAGGAAATAGATCAATGGTAGCACTAAATCAACCCTTGCAAAACAAAACATTCATTAAAAGGAGAAGTGGGCATTACTAGGCAGACGACAAATAAAAAAATTATATTTATAGAAGAAAAATAAAATAAATTTATAATTTGTTTTATAATTTCACTTTTAACTTTAAATGTATGTTCACTCATTAAGTTGTATTTTTTCACAATCACATTTTTATTTTAGATGTTTGTTTATAAAATATAAAGATGCATTAAAAATATATTAGAAATATTTTTCTTTATATTATATAGCATTCATAACATTAAATTAACATAGAATAATTTCACAATATCACTTAACCAATCAAGAAAAAATTAATCATTACTATGCAACATTATTCTCACATCAAACTAACAGATAAACATTGAAAACAAATTTATTTTTTTATATTATAACATTCATAACTTAAACCTTTTATACACAATATCAAGTTAATTATAAAAAACACATAAAATTATTTATAAGCAACTTAATTTTTTTAACAATTTAATAAAATATAATTTAATATAATTAAGAAAAAATTAATAAGAATTATAGATAAATTTATGAAATATTGATTTACTTATCAAGAAAAAATCAATGATAAATTTACTTATTATAGATAAATTTATTCTTACCAATCTATTTTAACCATCAAGAAAAAATTAATAATTAGTGATTGCAACATTATTGGCACATATTTTAAACTAACAAATAAGGTTAAGGTTCAACTAGTATTCAATTTGGGTTAGGGATCAATTAGGTTTATAATTCAATAAGGGTTTAATTAAGGTCAAGGTTAAGGTTAGTCTTAAATTAGGGCTAGGATTGGAGTTAGGGTTCAATTAAGGTAAGGGTTATTGTCTATTTTAGGGTTAGGGTTCAATTAGAGTTCTCTAGAGTTTTGATACAATTAGGGTTAGGTTTCAACAATACCTAGGGTTGCAATTATAGTTCAATTAGTGTTAGAGTTAGGGGTTATAATACGAGTTCAATCGGTTAGGGTCAAGGTTTAATTAGTGTTAGAGTTAGGGTAATAATAAAATTTTCCATAATGATATGGAAAGGCATTCAATTGGATTCATATACAAATGCACAAATAAGAATTGGTAATTAAGAATTCTCTAGAACTAAAGTTATAACAACAAATACAATCCTTAGCTTAATCATTTTTTCTTTGTTAGGGTTGGGATAAGAATTTAAAGAGGCCAACCGAGACTTAGGAAATAAAACCCTGTGGAGGAAATAAAGTATTAAAATCAAAGTTGGGTTTTAATTTTAATCCGGTGACGTAAGCCTAAGCCATTAACCCCATTGGTCATGTCGCAAATGGCTTAGCCAAATCCTTTCATTAAATACTAACCACGCAATGTGTAGGTTTTTTAGATTCAAAGATATGGGAGAAGATCTCGATCGTACCCCACCAACTCGCAGACCTAAAGTGTTGCTCTGTTATTTGGTGCAAGGTCAGCAAAAGGTAGATGTGTGTCCATATGGATTAATGGTATTGGTCATGAGGAAGGTGAAAGATGCTTCGTTGGATTTCAAACCGAGTTAGCTTGAGATAAACCATTTGATCTGCCAACTCTTCAGGAGATCAGCAGGCAGTATTCGAAGTTGGAAAACGACACATGGTGGTCATTTTATTGTACAACTGGTGAAGCATTAATGAATTATTCCTTGCTTGTGTAGTCACATCGATCTCAATCTATGTGAAGATGTTGTTGTCAATCATGAAGGGTGATCTTTGGATTCTCATGCAACTCTAGTTAAACGGTGACAGTACATATGTCGCCAAATTGCCATGTTTGCACATGCATTTTTACTAAGCATTGATGAAGGTTGCCATTACCTCGCACAATAAATACAATAGGAAATAACTGCTAATAGTTTCATTCTTGTAGCAGTTAGAGCACTTTGTGGGCGAAGTCTAATCAAGTTTGAGTGCTTGTCTGAGAAGAGAAAATGAGTAAGTTAGTAAGGAGGTCTATTAGTTTGAGCTCACAAAAGCTCGGTCCTACTATTCAGGAAGGTGCTTTGGTTGAAAATCCCAGGCTTGTGCCCACTAGATGCAGTAGAAGGTTGCAATTCCAAGATGTTGCTGCTCAACTGGTAGATGACAAAGGCAAGTAGTCGGCAGTGTGCTCTATTACGAGCAACACTTCTGATGATGTAACCAAGACTGACTCTGACTATTGTCGGTATTTACATCGCTTCAATCATGGTCTTCCCTATGATGAGGAAGTGATATCTATGGTGCCATTGGCTATTAAAACCCTAAGTGGATGAACTAGAACCATATTGGGCAAGGACAAGAAAGAAGAGGAGGCTGAGGGTCTGTCGTATTGGGCAACAACTAGAAGCAGGCGTGTATACCGGGGTCTGAGTGTTGGTAAGGGCAAGGTGGCAAGTAAATAAAAAGTTGTTGTGGTGCCTTCATGGAAATTTGGTTGCTTGGTTTTTTTGAGGGGATAGCGATAAGGGGATTTTGATGACAATTTGTGTTCCCTTTTCTTTTATCTTTCCCCAGTTCGTGCGCCATTATGTTTTGTAGATTCAACGTGTGGGAAGTTTTGAAATGAAAGTCAAATGTAATGGATTTTTTTTTCAAATGAAAATTTGTGGTGAAATTACATTTGAGCCTGAAGCTTGTTGCTCCCTTGTCATATAAAAGGGAATTCAAGGCTCATTTGTAGCGAGAGAACTGATGAAAGCTCTAGCTAGGTTTTGAGTTGAATATATGGGTAGAAAGATATCTATCCTCTCATGAGGAAGTGATATATGTGGTGCCATTGGCTGTTAAAACCCCAAGCAGACGAACTAGAACTATATTGGGCAAGGACAAGAAAGAAGAGGAAGTTGAGGGTCTACCATATTGGGAAAAAACTAGAAGCGGGTGTGCTTACTAGGGTCTGAGTGTTGGTAAGGGTAGGGTGGCGGGTAAATAAGAAGTTGTTGTGGTGCCTTCATGGAAATTTGGTTTCCTGGTTTTTTTGCGAGGATAGCAACAAGGGGATTTTGATGAAAATTTGTGTTCCCTTTTCTTTTATCTTTCCCCAATTCGTGCGCCACTATGTTTTGCAGATTCAACGTGTGGGAAGTTTTGAAATGAAAGTCAAATGCAATGAATATTTTGTTCAAATGAAAATTTGTGGTGAAATTATATTTGAGCCTGAAGCTTGTTGCTCCCTTGTCATATAAAAGGGAATTCAAGGCTCATTTGTAGGGAGAGAACTGATGAAAGCTCTAGACAGGTTTTGAGTTGAATATATGGGTAGAAAGATATTTGTCCTTTGATGAGGAAGTGATATGTGTGGTGCCATTGGATGTTAAAACCCCAAGCGGACGGAATAGAATAGATAGCCTGTTTTGAGTTTTGGATGAATATATGCAAATTATCTTAAATTGTATAAAGATATGACTTATAAGCATGAATAAACATATAATTCTAATATATTTTCTCTCCTTATGTGGATTTTAGTGAATTTTGAATGAAATTTTAATGATGTTTTCATTCTTCTTTTGAGAATTTGTTCAATTGTGTGTCTATGTTTTGGGTAGAATTCAATTTTAAAATTTTGAGGTTTCATATTTATATGTGTGAGATTGATCTAATATTCCAAAAAATGAATGTTAAAATATCATAAAAAAAAAGTCATAGAATGAATGTAGAAGTAAAATTATATTTGCATATATTCATAAAATAAGATCTAATAAACAAAAAATATATACAATTAAAATAAAGGAAAAATAATTCAACCCAAATTTAGATAAGAGAGATAATTAGATTATATGATAACTTTAAGGCTAGGGTTAGGGTTTGATTAGGATTAGTGTTCATTTAGGATTATGATTAGAGTTATGAATCTACAATTAGGGTTTAATTAGGTTTATGATTAGAGTTATGAATCCACAATTAGGGTTCGATTAGGGTTATGATTAGAGTTATGAATCTACAATTAGGGTTCAATTAATGCTCACTTAGGGTTTCTTTCTTGGGAGAAGTTTATTGAATGGTAAGTGTATTTTATAAAATTAATATGTCAAGAATTAATTTTAGATAATACTACATGTGGTTTTTCATATGGTATTAAATTGTAGATTAAAAATTGATAATAGATTTTCCTTCTTTGCATTGTAAGCTACCATAATATATGGCCTTAAAATCCTATTCATATTTTGAGCTTTTCTAAACTATACAACATGACATCCAGCAAAAAAAATTGTTATGCATTTTTTCCAAGGACAAATCCTTAGAATTCTTAATGTGTTACTTAGGTTAATTATTTATTGCAATAAATAAATACACACTAATATATATATTATGGATTTGAGGGAAAATATTAAAATATTTATATATATAGAAAAATTTAAATGCAAGGGATTCAAGTACATACCTTTGCTTTTGTTAATGTTGATGAAGATACAAATCTTGATGAAGTGCCAAATTTGATGGCATGATATAAAAAATTGGAATATCTTTGCTCTATGTGGCACTTGAAATTTTGTACAAAACTATAACTAACTCTATGTCAAATTTGTGACTTCAGACCTATTTTGCATCAATAAATATGAGATTTGACACATGCCTCCTAATCTAGCATACAATATGTACTTAAATGCTCAAAATAGTTGGGAGTAGTGTTGAGATTGTGGATCTTTGGGAAGGTCCATTGCTTCACCTTTTTATCTCTCCCTATAAATAGAGGTAGAGATGAATATATAATGAGAGAGAAAAATAGATAAAAATAGATAGAGATATAGAGAGAGATAGAGGGAGAAATAAATATATAGAGAGATAGGGAGATATATATATATAGAGAGAGAGAGAGAGATGGCAAGATAGAGATATAAGGAGATATAGAGAGGAGGAGAGATAGTAGAGAAAGATAAAATAGAGATGGAGGGGAGATAGAAATAGGAGATAGAGAGGAAAGAGAGGGAGAGATAGATAAATGGAAGAGAAAGATAGACAGGGTGGAAGATAAAGGGACAAATGAAATGGATATGGAAGATAGGGGTAGGGAGGATAGAGTGGAAAGGGAGAGAGATGTGTAGAGGAAGGAGAGATAGAAGATGGGGAAGAGGGAGATATATGTAGAGAGGGGGAGAGAGGGAGAGCAAGAGGGGGAGGATAATTTTTTAGTTTAAATTCTATAAAATATTTAATAAATAATAATATAAATATTATAAGAATTATATAATTTGTATTTTAAATTACACACTATATTTTATTTTTTGAGAAATATGTAATTTTTTAACCATTTTCCTATATAGTTAGTATTAAGATTTTCACATCTTTTAATAATTCAATATATAATACAAATAAAATATAGTTAATAATTTAATTAACTAGCATACCTATATTAATTAATAATATATGTAAAACACGCCAAGAGTTATCTTTATCAAGATGCCTATTGACTTGAAAAAATGCTTACATTTTCATTAATATGAATTTGGAAAGCAATCAATTTGATTTCATTATTGTTTGTGTCATTGTTTATCTCAATTCCCATATATAAGGGTACACATTGAAATTTGAAATCATACCAACCTATCTATAACAACAATCAACCAAGAACAATAAATTTAAAAGCAGAAATGTTCATCAATCATTAGATTTAGTATTGACGTATCAAAGAAGTATATCATGACAAAATGGCATTAACTAACTTAGATATATCCACTATTTTTTTATTCAAAAGTTTGAATACATTGTTAACATTATATGCATTCAAGCATTTGAATGTTATGAAACCTATAGCTTTGCAATTGAGTCTAATAAAGCTTTTCTCTCAGATGAATAATCAAACTTTGTTGTTTTTATGACTGTTCATTTAATCCTTTGTTCAATTATATAAGTCTCTTTTTTCACTTGAAGTTTAAATCTGTATATGTTGAAAAGGACCTTTTGTATAATGTGTGAAAACTTAACATCATCTTGTTTTTCACACTTCAAAATGTTTAATTCTTTTGTTGTTACACCCATAATTTCTTCTGCCACTTCTTCAAAAGTTGTAATCCAAGTGAATGAAGTATGGTCTTCCACTTTGCATTGAAGTATATATTTATAATCACATCCAGGGAAAGTTTTATCACATCTTCCATAATACCACTGACCATTTTCATTAGTGTTTACCTTCTTTTTGTAGTGCCTATCTCCAATTTTCAAGGGGCATGTTGTATAACAAAAAATTTCTACTTTAATGAAAGATAAGGTAGCTTTTGGGTAAGTGCACCAAGATGGTTCCCAAAAAGGGGGCTTAAGTGGCCACTTTTTTTTTGAAATTAGGAAATGTTGACCTTGGACGTGAAATTGAGGATAGTTACACTCAAAATTTTGAGATGGAACAAAAACAAGGATCGAAGTGCTCTGAGTCTACTTTCTAAACTACTAATTTTTTTTTAAATGGTTGATATTAAGGGGTTCAACAGAGGGATGTACAAACAAACACTTCTTTTTGATAATAAAAAAATAGACATACAAACAAAAGAAATTATGGATGAAATCCCTAACATTGTCAGAAAGTGAAAAAAATTATATCGTTGGAAAGCTAAGAGAGAACTTAACATTATCCATTTGTTTGATTTTGTCGATATTCAACCAAATGAAATCCTGACGGTGAGCACGAACCTGATTATGTGAAAAATTGTAGAATTTGCAAAAAACACGTCTCTGGTCGTTGGGAATTCCCTCCAAACCTTTGGGTTGGTATTCCAAGGAAAATACCAAAGCTAAGGCTTGGGTATTCCCAAAGAAAAATATAACGTGAGCGCTCTATAACACGAGCACACTATAACACGAGCATGCTATAATGTGAGCGTGCTATAATGCGAGCACGCTATAATGCGAGCATGCTATAATGCGAGCACGCTATAATGTGAGCACACTATAATGTGAGCACGCTATAATTCAAGCGTGCTATAATACGAGCGGGCTATAATGTGCTCGTGTTATTTATTAGTTTTCACTTTTTCCTTCTCCATAGAACATTTCTAGCAACAAATAATGCGTTCGCATTATTTATTCCTTTAGTTAAATGCTATTTTTTTGAATGTTTGTTCATATGTATGCTGGTGTGTCATGTATGTATGTATGTATGCATGCATGTATGTATGCCTATATGTATGTATTTATGCTTATGGGTGGGAGTGGGAGAGAGGGTGGGAGTGGGAGAGAGTGTGGAAGGGTGGGAGAGTGGGAGAGGGTGGTAGAGAGTGGAAGAGGGTGG